>CM076987.1:19321454-19728954 GCA_039105355.1 Benthosema pterotum
GCAACAGACACGCAGCATGCATAAAGCTAAAGGTTTGACTCAGAGAGTTTTCTGTTTTCAATGATGAAATGCTGTTGGTTTAGTGGTGTGACAACTGTAGTTAGTAACAGTAGTAGTGGTTCAAATCATTTTAATTTTAAGCACAGTCAGTGCTGTCATATCCTACTGACTGACTCACCTGCTATTGAGGAGCCCCTGCCGAGAAGACATTCCTCCCGCCCCAAACTCCCTGACCAGCCCGTAGGAGTACACGCCCGTAGGAGTACACGCCCCCTCCCAGCTTCCATTCCCTGGACATGGGCCAGTTGTGTTCCTGTAGGTCAGTGGTTTTCAACCTTTGTGGTCCCAGGCCCACTATTTATTCAGAATTTGAGCCACGGACCACCATTTGATGACATTTCAGCCCAGCAGACCCCAAAACTAAAGATTTCTTTTGTTTTTGTCCACAATTCCAGGCTGGATTTGGAAAACCAAACAGTCAAACATACAGATAAAAATGACCATTAATCTTGTACATTCTCTAGTTGCGTAGACTAGAATGCAGGTGATGATTTTTTGAGAGTGTATAAACGTGAAACCAAATGGACCCATAAGGGTCCATTTGGTTTCATGATGCATGATGGATTCAAATCCCTAATCTACGTGGTTGAGGGCAGGGACAAACGGAGATACCATATGCATATAATTCATTTGCCTCTCATCCTACGGTGTTAACATTGATAGTATATTTATCATACAGATCTTAAACCACTTAAAGAGCTGTATAATACAGTATAATTTGCCCCCCAGAGCTCTGTACTTGGCCGCCCTCCTACAACAACCAGCCTACAAAAAGAGGAGATTTACACACTCTCACGCTGTGCAGAATAGTGGCGCTAGGGTTCATGTGGTTAATACTGTAACTACTTTGATGACTGTGCGGTATATTGGAGCACAGTGGGGTTTCGTGTTGTTTACGACGACTTTGGGCATGTTCTGAGGGGCTGCTCTGGCTCTGTAAAGCCTTTTTATAAGAGTCAACCGAAGGATAGCAATTATACGCCATGTAACGTCGAGCGAACAAGAGCCTTTTCCACCGTGAGAAGCCGCTTGAGTTAATTATCGGTTCCATAAGCGTGGTGCGGTCGTGTCAGTTGTGGAGGGAGAGTAGAAAAGCAGACGGCATTGGTGAGTTTGGGACCTGGCATCTTGTTTTGAACCAGCGGCGCGCCTGCGGGCCGGCCGGCCGCCCCGCCGGAGGTGGAAATATTTGAGAAAAGCTCCTTGGCCAATCTTATTGTGCTGGAATAGTTCTTGCTGGATGTTCGTCGGCGGAGGCGGCTCCAGTCCGCACATCAGTGAGCAGCGTTGGCCCTGGCGGTCTAGGGCTTCCAGCATGGAGGCTGCTGCCAGGTCCCAGTGCGCCTGCAGTCTCTCTCTCTCTCTCTGCCTCTCTCTCCTTCCACCTCGCTGCAAAGTGCTTATATTTAAAATGATTTGAAACACTACTACTCCTAGTAACTAACTACAATTGTGTCACCACTAAACCAACAGCATTTCATTATTGAAAACATTAAACTCTCTGAGTCAGACCTTTAGCTTTATGCGTGCCTGTTACAACTTCAACAACAACTGATGTTATTATTGATGCTTTACTTGCCTAATAAATGTCCTGTAATGGAAAATGGTATGGGTGCGGCTTCATGAAGATGCCCCTCATACCATTTTCTCCTGCATCCCCAATTGGGAATTGTTACATCCGCCCCTGATTATGAATGTTAGTTCGCGACCAGTGAAAGCAGTTGACCGTTTCACTACTGGTCGTGACAGTTGGGCCAATAGCCGCAACCCGTTGCTACTAAACCTAACCCTAAACATAACCACAGTTAAACCTATGCCTAAACCTTAATCCCCCGACCGCTGTGCCGATGCTTTCGACAGTTTGCATAGTGGGTGCGACCAGGGGTTGTGGTCTCAAATCTTGATCTTGCGGCAGTTTGAAGATAACATAGTTTCAAGGCCAACATGCAAACGTTTGCCCAATGGTCACGACTGTTTTATAGCGGTTGCGATCACCTTATAGCAGCCACGACTGTTTTATAGAGGACGTGCCCAGTGGTCGCTGTTGCAAAATGATTCCGCCCCTCCTGGATTATTCTACACACCCACACTCGCCGACACCATGGTCGTAAGGTTTTGTAGTGTAGATCATTTCCTTATTTTGTTAGTACATTATTATATTGTTCCGTGGTTCTGTGCGTCCCCCAAGCTCTGTCTCATCCTCAGGGGCTAGCAGGGATTATATGAGAATATTAATAACAGCAAAATGCGGAACGATATTACTTTTACAACTCGCGTTCGTGGCTTACAGGATATTTATGGCGCACTCCCAGAAATGAATGCACTACTATTTGAATCATTCGGCAGTTATTACAGTATGCATTGGGCCTTTTTTGATACCGAGCTGCACTGCCAAGACACTTCTTTTTTTACTACTACTATACGGAGAACAAATAATGGATTTACAGCATTGGAAGATAAGCTTTTTTTGTTCTGCGAACCACCCCCCCCAACCCCATCCCCACTTAAAGCTTCCTGGAGAAGTAATGTCTTGGAGTTGTGTGCATGGAACTGTCATTAGATATTCTTTATCTACTCCCTGTGCAGGTGATGTGGAGCGATGGCGCCGTATACCTCACCATCAGCCAGCTCTTTTTCTTTTTGCTAGGCGTTTTCAAAGCGCAGCAGTGCAGCGGTGCTTTCAAAAAGCATCACTTGGGGGGCATATTAAAGACTGCGAGAGAAAGGGGGGTAGGCTGAGACAGTTTTCGTGCTCCAAGGCGATGACTCCAACCGTCAACGTTGTCAAAAAAGGAAAAAAGAGAAAAAACCCAGACAAACCCAAATAATCCCAAAATCTGGAATTAGCAGGTGTTTATTTGACCTTAAAGCAATTAGCATCTCACCACACTTTACAGCTCTCCCCTCTCCACATCCTCCTCCCTCTCTGTTTTCCCTCCCAAACTTGATTATCTAAGTCAACCGTCGCCTGTCAAGCCTATTGGGCGGTCACTATACAGCGCGGCCGGCTGCTAGCCTGTTTGCTAGCTCGTGTCCAGGGTCCGACCTAATTGGATTTATGTGCGGGAATGTTTTCCAAAGCCACACTTGTGAAATACCTCCACATCTGCTGACCATTAGCAGTGGACATAACACACAACAGAGAGGAAAGCCCCTGACGCCTTGATTCATTGGACTGCAGCTCCGCTTTTATTGCAGCAGAGGAAAAGACTCAGTGAGCGGGGCCTTATCTTTCCCTCTCTCCCTCTGTCTTTTTCCCTTGTGCTCTGTGTCCTTCATCCATTTCTCTTTAATGAGTGGTTCCCTCCTTTTCGTCACGGCTCTGATTCTTGTCTGTCCCCGACGTTGTTCTCTCTGCTGCTGTTTGACCGACTCAATCTGCATCTCATCGTCTCTCTTTTTTTCTTCTGGTTAATCCCTGCTTTTTCGATGTCGCCTTCGTTCAACACAATGTTTTTTGTGGATTTAAATCTTCTAGTACAGGGGTCTTCAATCTTTTTCATGCCAGGGCCCACCATTTATTCAGCATTTTAGCCACGGACCACCAGTTGATGTTGAGTTTAATCTCTCGGACCCAAAAGCAAGGATTTTCAAGTTTTTGTTCACATTTGGGACAGTTTGCATAACTGGCAAAACGTTGGTCCAAATAACAATTCTTCTACATTTTCTAATTGTGGAGATTCTTGAAAATTAAGTAATTCAGATGTTTAAATATAATTTAACTCTTGAGAGTAAAATGAAACCAAATGAACCTGTCCATTTGGTTTCATTTTAACGCTCTCAAGAGTTACAGATCTATAAGGGGCTATTTGGTTACCATTGTTTAGCTGGTGACCACCTGGAATCCTCTCAGGGACCACTGGTGGTCCTCGGACCACCTGCTGAATACCCCTGTTCTAGTATAACTGCACTATCCTGGCCCCAGCCCTGAATCACCCCATTAAAAAATACTACCTTATCTTTTTCCCCCCTGCGATTCAAGGACTGGTGTCCCTCCCTCCGGTATCGTTGGTACTAGTTGAAAATCCGACTACAGCGTCTGATTGGCGACAGCCCTGTCACTCAATAGCGTCAACAAACAACAAACATGGCGGCTGCCGCTACCCTCGCTATTCTGATTGGTTGGTATGAACCTAGAGGAAACGCCCATCCCAGAAAATGAAGTGAAACGAAATGACAATTCAGACTGAGGTCAGGCTATACCTGCACCATTCTTCTTCCAAAACGTTCCAGTCTTTGTAGCTTATTTTCTTTCTTTCTTCCCCTTCTTCTTCTTCTCCTTCTCCTCCTCTCCTGGGTCCGGCTATCCTCCAGTCATCTATCTATGTCAGGTCGTCTCTCATGTCTCTCCTCCACGGATGAGGACGTCTCGTTGTTTCATCCCCCGCTGGGCACAGACAGAATCTAGCAAGGGGGTCCGGCAACCTCCTGACCCCTCATCTGTCATCTGCAAGGGGAAAGGCACCCTCCTAATTGGGGGGGGAGTGTCGAGGAGTTAGGGGGTGTGGGTGGGAGGGTTGCAGGCAGGGTGGAAGTTGTTATTCTAGCATCACGAGGGGTCAGAGGTGGAAAAGGGGAGATCACATTGGTGATTAGCCGCCTTCATTCGCGGGAATCGTGTGAGTGAGTGTGTGTGTGTTGGGGGCTATGGCGTGTTGTTAATGATGATACCCCTCATGCATGTGCGAAGATGTGGGTGTGGGCATGTTTGCCTGCGCCCCTCCTGAGTGGGTGCATTTGCGTTTTGTTGGGTGAGTGCATTTCTTTCTTTGGTCTCGACTCTCGAGCAAAAGACAACAACAAAAAACAACAACAACTTTCGACACCATTGAGGTTAATTGCCACTCCGGCACCGTCCAATTAGTTATGCTTGAGGACAGGCATACACGCGTGCACACACACACACACACACACACACACACACACACACACACACACACACACACACACACACACACACACACACACACACACACACACACACACACACACACACGTACGAATGTACTTGCAGATGCTAGAGTACGATATCAGACTAACAAGAGCTGTTGTGTCCTTGCACAGCATGCAGGACATCTTGTCAGTTCACATAGAGCCACAGAGAACAACTGACCACTGAATGCATTAGAAGTAAAACAACAAGATTCTCTTTCAAAGAGCGATACTAAATAATTCATATTTTTGTAATGTGTGTTGACTCTACATTTCCCATTAAACGCCCTGGTTTCAACATGGCCAAACAGACTGCACTGCAGTCTGCATAACAGACACAACAACAGCACATACTGTAAGGCATTAAACATTAAAGACGTGTTTAGATTCTTTTACCTCTCGTCTGAAAACCTGGCAGCCCTATTTTGAAAGAGGGTGTTGTGTGCAACAATATGAGATTCACAAGCCCTTTTTTGACAGATTAATGGCGGTACAATGGCCACGGTACATGAAATGAAGTGCCCACAGCTGTCAAATTATCCCTGAATAATAAAACAGATAAACATTATACTTGCCCACTGTAACTAAAATAAACAAATAAAACCTTCATTATTTTATTTCTTTAATTAACAGTGGATCTTTCACTCAATAGGCACTGCTCTTGTTGCAGATTGATGTCATATGTCTATGTGATCCCGCATATGGAATATATGCATATGTTAACACAAAAACAACATCATATGCTCTAAATGTAAAATGAGTATTAAAACCATATTTAAAATGGTTTTATTAGCATGTGCATTCCATATATTCCAGAGGACTGGACCACTGATGGACAATGTGACATCACCAACATAGGACAGGAACAATTCCTGTTGAGTTAAAGATTCTTTTTATATAAAGGTGTGAAGTAGGATATTGAAGTTGTTTTTATCTTTAGATTTTGGTTACGGCAGGTATAGTCTAGTGTTTTAAGGCATTTTGTCTCATTTGTCTCCTTTTAGTACAACATACTAAGGAGGCAGGCTAATTGTAGTGTGTCACCAAAGTGGTGTATTTGGATTCGGTCTTTTGCCAAAAATGCACACAGAAGATGTATGTTTGACTGTTTTGTTTCCCAAATCTAGCTCCGGTATCAAAATAGTTGAAAACCACTGTATTAGAGTAATGTTACTCCCACGACACATGCAGTACCTGGCCAAACATGGAGTGTCTCCATTACATGTCTTCATGTATCCAATAATGTGTCTGCTACATACATACAGCACATATAAATACACACAATGTGAAACACAGGTTTGTGCGCCGCAGTTAGCATGTGCGCGTAATGCAACTCAGACAGGCTGCACTGCCGTGTAGAACGGAACACTCTGGGTTTTACGGTGCAGCCTATGGCGGAGAGAGGAAGGCATCCGGCGGGTGCTGACAGAGTCTAGCCTTGGGAGTGGAGGGTTTGACAGTCTTGGCTTCCTCCCTCGCTCCCTCCCTTCCTCTTTCTCCTCTGATGCCTGCTTCTGAACACTGCCTGCCCATCCCTCTGGCTCTCTCCTCCGGTCGGTCCTGACCCAATACCTCCTCCTGACTGCATGCTCTCACTGGCTCCCACCCTGACCCGCCCCCCTCTCCCTGTTACGGCTTTTACCGTAATTTCCGGATTATAAGCCGCACCTGAATATAAGCCGCAGCAGCTAAATTTGGGGCAAAATACTGATTTTTTCCTTGTATAAGCCGCACCTGACTATAAGCCGCACCAGGCTTATAGTCAGGTGCTTCATGTTAGAGCAGTGGTTTTCAACTTTTTCACAATTTAACAACATCTTCACCCCACAGACCCCAAAACTAAAGATTTCTTTTGGTTTTGTTCACAATTTCAGGGTGGATTTTCGCAAACAAGAAAGGCAAAACATCAAAATTAGATCAAAATAAGCATGACTTATGACTTATTAATTAAGTGGTGCTAATTTAGATGGTGAATATCATAACTCTTGAGAGTGTAAACATGAAACCAAATGGACCCGCTAGGGTCCATTTGGTTTCATTTTTACGCTCTCAAAGAGTTACATCTGGTTAACCAACTTTCTATCATTTAGTCTGCGGAGCCCACCTGGAACCTGGAAAATCCATAGATTGGCCGCACCGTTGTATAAGCCGCAGGGTCAAAAGTATGTGAAAAAGTAGCGGCTTATAGTCCGGAAATGACTGTAGTTGCCGGTTAATTGTCACATTAACGATAGACCTTGCAGTGTAAGCCCCGCCATCTCCCCACTTTCCTGAGCTCATTCATTCCAATGTAAATATCATGGACATTACACATTGAATACTGGTTCATTTTTGGACTCTGTCATACTGGTGAGTCACCACTCACCAGTGACTGGTGACTGTTACGTCACCCCCACAGGGTGACGTGACCTGAGCTGGTGGAGACCTGCATATTTCATGATTTTATGCTTTAAAGGTAGGGTAAGTGATTTGAAATTCATCCTGTAGTTCCAGCCTGGTGCACTAGGGGCGCCAAACAGTAGCTACACTATGTGAACCTGCTGCTCGATCCTGATTGGAGGAGAATTCGCCACCACCTGGGGAACTTTTATTAGCTCCTCTGCTAACGTGGGGGAGGGGGAAACTCCATATATGGTTTCCACACCTTATAATAGAGCATTTTAACAGAAAAAAATATTTTTTGGGTGATATCTGACAAAAGTGAAATCACTTCCCCTACCTTTAAAAAAAAATGCTAAAATAGCAGGAAGAGCTATCTACGGTACATGTTTACAACATGTTACTTGGTGATGCATTGTCAGCTATAATTCTGCATTTTTAGTTTGACAACTATGCAGTATAACTATGTGTGATTAGCTCAGATATTTCCGATTAGACGATTATGTAATAATTGTGACGGGGATGGTTTTCTGAGCCCTGGCTCTCTTCCCCCAACCCCACCTCCTCTCTGGTTCTCCTCCCTACACCCACCTCCTCCTCTCACTCTTGCTCTGAGTCAGGCCTGGATATAACATTTCCCAATTGGGGTGGCAGGCAAATATGGTATGGGGGCGGCTTCATCGCCGTCATACCATTTTCGGTTATAGGACTCAATAATAACACCAGTTGTTGTTGAAGTTGCAACAGGCACGCAGCATGCTTAAAGCTAAAGGTCTGACTCAGAGTTTTCTGTTTTCAATGATGAAATGCTGTTGGTTTAGTGGTGACACAATTGTAGTTAGTAGCAGTAACGGTGTTTCAAATCATTGTAAATATACTGTAAGCACTTTAATTTGAAGTATCTTTGAAATTTGGGTTGTCTTGCATGCCATCATGTTTGGTGGGGTGGGCTGGGCATTTAGGGGGGCATTGCCCCCTCATGCTTAGTGCTGCCTCAGCCCACCATCTCTCTCTCTCTCTCTCTCTCTCTCTCTCTCTCTCTCTCTCTCTCTCTCTCTCTCTCTCTCTCTCTCTCTCTCTCTCTCTCTCTCTCTCTCTCTCTCTCTCTCTCTCTCTCTCTCTCTCTCTCTCTCTCTCTGGCTGCTGAGTGCTGCCCATCCCTCTGGCTGGCCTCCTGCCTCCTCTTCTGGTTCTCCTGTCCACACCTCTCTGTCTTGGCTCAGCAGACAGTGTGCTTTGCACATCTGCAGTAAGACACACATGTGTACACATATGTACACGTTATGCCTAATGTGCACATGTACATGTGTTTGCATGAGCGAGAGAGAGAGAGAGAGAGAGAGAGAGAGAGAGAGAGAGAGAGAGAGAATGTGCGTGTGCATGTGTGTGCAGACACATGTTTTTATGTTTGTATGTGCATGTCTATGGATTTTGACAAAGGGGCTTTATTGGCACGAGAAAACGTTGTGTTTACTTCGCCAAAGCAATGTGTCACAAATGCAATACATTAATGGTATACAGGAGGGCTTACAGCATGCATTGTTGTACACAGAGTTATGTCACATTGCATCATTTTATACATGGTAACGGTGTGTAGAGCTTGTTTTCTTTCTTTTGGTTTTCATCAGTGGTCATAATTTCAAACTTGTGTTTGTGTGTGTTGTGGGAAGTATGTTTCTGATGTCTTGGTATAAGGGGCAGGTGTTTAAAGTATGTAGCTCTGTTTCTTCCACAAATGGTGTGCAGTCGGTGCATTATAGTGTCATCCCTTGGGAGTGGGGTCTGTCTGTGGCGGCCTTGTCGCTATTGCAAGGCTGTGTTTACTGAGTCTCTGTCTGGTCAATGCTTTTCCTAATTCCTACAGCACAGAGCAAGCAGTTCTTCCTAAAGAGGCTCCCCAAGCTCCTTCAGCTGCTGTAGATGTTCTACCACGTCTGCAGTCTGCAATAGTCACCCTCTCTGTGCCGTCATGGTCTATTGTAGGCGAGGTTAACACCAACACCAAAAGGCACACCAACAGCACACTGAACAAACAGGTGAGGAATGCCAGCTCCATATACTTAAACTGGACAGTCTAACTGGTGGGTGTGGTTAAGCTCGCTCAAGCGCATAGACAGGTCTAGAAATTATGGGCCCCTGGGCCACTACCAGCCAAAGGGCCCCCTCTATACTGGAGCATTTTTCTTCCCATCGTGGCACATAATGTCTGCACACATGCATATCAATTATGACATATAGGCCTGCAATATTCAGCTGCATTTCAGCAGGATTTACAGCAAAGGATTGATTAAAAATAATAATAAACACCCAAAATAACTAAGCCAAATAAAGGCAAACACTTGCAGTAATGTACCAAATCATGATTGTCATGATGGACTTCTGGGGTTATTTTATTGACACAAAATGTATAAGGCCACTGTTAATGACAGAGAAAAGGACCGTGTGCAACTGTGCGGCACTGTTATTCACTGTTACCCCTTTTGTGGTTGGGCCTTGGAGCTTGAGCCTCATAGCTATCACTCAAGCTCGAGGGCCCCTGGGCCTGGGCCTGGGCCCAACGTGGTTAATCCTCCCCTGCTCATGCGTACATACTGCAGTCACTTGCTGCTACGACGACACCCGCGGAGATCAAAGGTTTATGGACAGAGATACCTTTATTGATGCTCATCTTATCTATGTGTGTGTCACGTAGAAGCCTCCCGGGTTTATTATAAACCACGACGACGACTGGGGAGTTGCAGACCAGAGCTGCACCCATGCAGCTATCCAATCCTCCCGTGGCAAAAAAACAAACAACTACTCCTAGTACTTGGATGACCTTTTTAGTATTTTGGAGCGCCGGTCCTCCCTTCTTTCTTACGGTATGTTCATGAGCTCTGGGAAAACACAACACACACAGTAGAGACGTAACGAGCAGCCAGTGAGAGAGAGCAGAGAGAGATCTGAGTATTTCTGCGCTGAACTCTTTCGATCCGATGATGATGATGGAGAATTAAATAGGTGGTATTGGATGAGGCCACAGTCTCTGACGCCAGGAGGGACTTTGTGGGAAAACGCTGAATAGTCATGTGAAAAAGAAGAAAAGTGAACTCCCAATCGGTTTTATGAATGTTTTGATGAATTGAACGACTTTTAGTGAGAACGATAATTTGTTTACCATGCAGCAGGCGGCCTGGGTTTGATTAATTAGACCGATAACATCGATATAACTTTCTTCTGCTCCTGTTAGTGATCCTCCTCCGCGGATGACATTTTTTGGGGGAATTATCAAAGGTAGGCCCCGGGATTAAAGAGTGGTGGAGAGAGAGGATGTTGAAAATTAATACTCCTTTTGGAAATTAATACTCCCTTTGGTCTCTTATGAAAGTGGAGAATGACTGTGGAAC
Source organism: Benthosema pterotum (assembly GCA_039105355.1). Taxonomy (NCBI): domain Eukaryota; kingdom Metazoa; phylum Chordata; class Actinopteri; order Myctophiformes; family Myctophidae; genus Benthosema; species Benthosema pterotum. The sequence continues at coordinate 19,332,212 of CM076987.1, forward strand.
GGCCGCATAATCAGCTGTCAAAACCCACTTACTTATCCGGCGCTCCTAAAGCACATGGGACAGGGAGGGAGAGGGGCTAACGGTCTCGGTTCAAAACGCCGCCCCAAACGGCAAAGAATTCGCTCCGAGACAAAGTATATATCCGTGGCGCGTCTGGATTTCTGCTTTTTTTTTTACGCCTGACATTGATTGACGTTGCGGGGGTGTGACACGCGCCCCGTATGGTGCCTGGTGCCGCCGTGCATGGGCCCCAAAGCTTCATGTGGTTTGCCCCGGCACATGCACACATACACACGCACACACTGGCACACACACACCCTGCACTACACCTGCTGATGCTTGTACAGGGCTCTCTTTCAAGCAGAGCGTGCACAGACCAAAGGGGGGAATGAAGTGACCTGCACGCGCGACTTAACGAGCGCAGGCCAGGCGTCTGGCGTTCACCTCCAGCCCCGCCCCCACACCCCCCTAGAGGCCGCTCAGGCCGCCGCCCGTTAACGGCCAAAGTGTGGATTTCCTGTCAAATAACGATCGCGCCCTCCGCGAGGGGGTTCGTGTCCACAAAAAGCTCAGGCACACTTTAGTTCAACAAAAAAAGGACCCAGGGCAGGGCAGACCCGGGCAGGCAGGCCGTCCCGGCACGTCGGGGTACCTAAATGGGATTGTTTCCAGCTGTGCCTGACCCCCTCCCTCCCTCCGCCGTGGCCCCCTGGTCGCAACAGTGTTCCAGGGGCAGATCTAGGCATGGGCATGTGGGGGCAATGCCCCCCTAAATGCCCAGTCTGCCCCACCAAACATGATGGCATGCAAAACAACCCAAGATATTTCAAATTAAAGTGCTCATATTTAAAATGATTTGAAACACTACTACTGCTACTAACTAACTACAATTGTGGCACCACCCAACACCATTTCATCATTGAAAATAGAAAACTCTCTGAGTCAGACTTTTAGCTTTATGCATGCTGCGTGCCTAATAAATGTCCTGTGGGTGCGCCTGTGTCGCTTCGCGCCACGGGCGATGAAGCCCGCCCCATACCATTTTCTCCTGCCCCTCCAATTGGGAAATGTTACATACAATTGCCCCTGCAGTGTTCCCAAACCTGATCTCTCCAACTGCACTATGCCCACATAAGTCAGGCCTATTGGCATTCTCTCGGTGCCATTAATAATACACCCTGCAGTCTCGAAAACCCACTGTTATTCCCTAAACTACCTCCCAGAGGGAACTCACTTGACAACTGTAAACATTCCATCGGTCCTGTCTGTGACAGATTTGTGTGCGGTTGTCCTTATTTGCCATGATGTGACCTGAAGTCCTGAACCTCATGCCCTTGGCCTGTCTCATCGCACTGTGGTGGTGGTGCCATGCCTTTATTTTTATTTTATTTTGTTTTTTAATGATTTGGGACATGGGCTATCACAAGGCCATGAGGCCTACTAAATTCCTGAATAGTTATGTGTGTCATTTGCTCTCCATGCTAGATGGTATCACTGCATAATTTGACAGAGATTACACAACTGCTAAGTTTCAGTTCGGTATAAATTAGGGCCCACCCAAGGAGAAATTCATAATGTCTCACAGCAGGGTTTTGTCAACCGTTAGTGAACCAGGGGCCTAACCTGACTAAGAATCAACCAGGGGACCACCACCACCCTGACATGGGGACCACATCCCTGACTAATAATCAACCTATAACTGCAGACCACCTCAGTTACCCGTATTCAGATTAACTGATATACACTAATGGTCAGTGTTGGGCAGTAACTAGTTATTAGTAATACATTACTGTAATATGATTACTTGTCCACTCCAGGTAACAAGTAAAGTAAGGTATTATTATATCAAAACCGTAATGAGTAGCTAGTTACTTTTCTAAAAATTAGAATAAATTACATAATACATTTTTAGTTTTGTTAGAGAGAGGTTGCTGCTTTATTTTATAGCATTTCTGGCTGATTGGTGATCTCTTCTCCTTAAAGAGGGGGTTGCCGTGATTTTTGTATTTTTTCCAATTTTGTACATGTTTAAGAGGGGCCTTGTAAATAGACCCCTTGCTGTGTTTTTTATGGGCAATGATGTCTTCCCTTTGTATTTAGGGTTTCTTCCTGGGGGCTGAACCTTTCCAGTCAAACATGCCAATGAAAAAAAAATATATAGTGACATCATGTGCTCAGTCCCTCCCCTAACTCCTCCCCCTTTATCATGCAACTAAAGCAGTGGGTGTGGCTTCAGTTCAGGTGGATCTCCACCCATCACCACCCACCAGGCAAACCAGGCATACTTAATGAACTGGTAGGGTGGAATCATAAAAATGACAGTTTAACAAACACTGCACACTTTTTGGGAAAAAATCTTACTTTTCATATAATATTAATACCCGATGATCATTTTTTAGGGTAGAAAAAAATCATGGCCCTCCATCTTTAATGTTATTATTGAAAACACGTAAATTCAGTTCTAAATGTAGCTGACTAAACAGATTATTCTGTTGTACTTCCCTTTTTATGGGTAGGGGGCACAAAAGTAATATGTAATATATTACTCTTGATTCCAAGTAATCAGTGATGTAATATTATTAATTTTCTAAGCAATACGTAACATATTTTCTCCTAAATAAGATTTCCCAACAATGCTAATAATAGTGTAGACACATGATGACATGATTATAGCTGTTTTTGTTATGGGCACAATGTTCAAGCAATCTTTCCTGAGAATCGAATAACTCCCCTTTAATGTGGAATGTCTTAACCTCAATCAGACTTCCCAGTAAATGACAACACTGACTTGCTTCCGCTGAGCAGTTTACACAACTTCTGTGGAATTACAAAGTCGTCATGTTGTTACTAATTGCGTGTTCAGTGACCACATGGCACACCTTCACATTCCACCTGTTGAAAACCTCAGACTCACAGCTTTAAAGGAGAAATCCACCCCAGAGGGCTTTTTCCCCAAAAAAGTGGCCCAGTTGTTATTTTGTAAAGGAAAACAAAAATCCTTATTGGCTGTTTGTTTCCCCTACCCTTGCCTTTAAATTCACCTACTTCCATTGCATCAAAATGTAATTTCCTGTTATATATTGTCTCTCCACCATGCCAATAGTGTGTTGACACTCACAATTTCACTTTGGGTTCAGCAGTGGTTCAGCCATAAACCCTGTGCCACCCCCACTCTTGAGACGGCTGAATCATGACTGAACCAAAAGTAAGGTAAGATATGGTGGAGAGGCAATATATCGCAAATGCAACATAAACATGAAACAATATGGACCCACAAGGGTCCATTTAGTTTCATGTTTACACTCTCGAGAATTATAACATACATCACCTGAATGTCAACGGCATGTAAACAACCAAATACGTACGTAGCCTACTCTAACCAAATGACCCGCTAACGGCGTGCTGGAACTTAAATGCGGAAGCGCGCCGCGGATTGATATGAGCACAGCTGTTTGCACTTTGGGGACCTTGATTATAGATTATAGAGCAGAGCGGCCGGATTTAGTGACATATTTGACCGTAAGAAAGCGAGGTAAGGCAGCCTTCTCTGAGTGGAATTCTCTTTTAAGTGGGCCTAAGTTGTATTTGGACGCCTAAATGTGTGATCTATGTTTAAAATGCAGTTTTTGGACTATACGTTCCCACGTGCATTTGCATTTTCTGCCTCTTTCGTAGCAGCACGTCTTTATTGGTGTTTCCTCTTCCTTCCTTCCTTGTGGTGCCGTCGTGCCTTTCGGCGCCGTGCGCATTTTGGCACCGCGCGCTGCGCTCACTGCTGCTGCTGCTGCTACTCCTTTGGGGATGCAATCACCAGCATTGCACGCAGTTGTTCCCCCTCCGTGCTCTGCTCTGCTCTGCTCTGCGCGCACCGCACCGTGCAAATCATCCCATCTGCGTTTGCAGTTTGTGTATAGTGAGCCCACAGTCAGGCGAGGAGGGAGGGAGGAGAACGAGGAAGAGAAGAGAGCAGAGAGGAGAGGAGAGGGAGGGTCTGTAAAGTCATGATAATTCCCTCCATATCTTATCACCAGGAGGGACCGATTACCGAGTGACCGAGAGGGCCGTGCGTACGTCGCGCGCACTTTTAAGTCTCTCTGTGTAGTTTGGGTCGGTCGGTTCACACAGAAGAAAGAACCAGACACAGACACCCGGCCGTCCCCAAAGATATAGGCCACAGTGGTTTTCAACCAGTGGTCCGGGGGACCGGGGACCACCGCTGGTCCTTGAGAGGATTCCAGGCTAAATGATGGAAAGTTGGTTAACCAGATGTACAGTAACTCTTAGAGAGCGTAAACATGAAACCAAATGGACCCACAATGTTACACTCTCAAGAGTGAAAATAGCCTATTCACCATCTGAATTGGCCCAGGTCTACACGACTAGAGAATGTAGAAGATTAGTGGTCATTTCTATCTGTATGTTTGACTGTTTTGTTTCCCCAAATTCAGCCTGGAATTGTGGACAAAACTAAAATAAATCTTTAGTTTTGGAGTCTGTGGGGCTAAAAATGACCTCAAATGGTGGTCCGTGGCTCAAATGCTGGGTCCTGGGATCAAAAGGTTGAAACCCACTGATCTAGGCTGATCATCTGAGAGAGAGCAGCCGTCCATAGGCTACATACTGTACATCAGCACATGTGTTGTGGAAGTGACACGCGTCCGGTCTGGCATGGCGATCACCTTCGCTGTTTAGATAAGCAGCAGCACGTTAACAAACCAAACGCACCGACAGAGTCCAGGCAGCACAGGGGCCGCCGTGGAGGGGAGAGAGGAGAGGAGAGGAAAGCGCTGAAAAACTAAAGTCGTTTAAAATCTGCTCGAACAAACAGGGGGAGGGGAGTTTGGACGGGTGTGATAAAGAAGAGAAGAGTAGAGAGGACAGGACTTGGAGCAGGGCCGGATCTAGAGGGGCCGGGCAGGGGTGGGCAGCACGGCCCACCCAAACGTGCGTCCTGCATCCCATCCAATGAAAGGTAATATCATCAGTGGTTTTCAACGAGTGGTCTGGGGTCCTTGAGAGAGTTCCAGGTGGTCCCCAGGCTAAATGGTGGAAAGTTGGTTAACCAGATGTAACTCTTTGAGAGCGTAAACATGAAACCAAATGGACCCTTGCGGGTCCATTTGGTTTCATGTTTACGCTCTCATGAGTTAAAATATTCATCATGTGAATTAGCCCAAGTCTACACAACTAGAGGATGTAGAAGATTAATGGTCATTTTGATCTGTATGTTTGTCTATTTTGTTTCCAAAATCCAGCAAAAGAAAATCAAAAGAAATCTTTAGTTGTGGAATCTGTGGGACTAAAATGTGCTCAAATGGTGGTCCGTGGCTCAAATGCTGAATAAATATTGGGCCCTGGTGTCATAAAGGTTGAAAACCACTGCTTCATAAGGAAAAACTTTAAAGTTCCCACCCTGCCAATCTTCCAGCCCACCCTAGTAGGGCTGGCTAAATCCGGCCCTGGAGAAGAGTAGAGGACAGGACTTGGAGGAAGGGGGTTGAACCAAGGACGTGAAGGAAGGCAGGGCAGGGGGACATCTCTGTTTCTCTCAATCTCTCTATTTCTCTCTCTCTCTTGGTGCGCATGCAGGAGGAAGGAAGGACGAGGCTTCTTCTCCTGTTATTGGACTTATATTTCCAACTCACCCCGAGCGGACAGTTCGTCATTCACACACTCTCTGGCCGGACGCTGCTGCTGCTGACCACCATGAGGACAAACGTGTGGATTTATAAAGTGTTGCTGCTGTGCGTTGTGGTCTCCGTGGTGCTGGTGGTGGACGCAGGTAAGACGCGGAGGAGAGAGGAGAGTTGGGAACGGACCGTGCGTAATGTGGAACGGGCGTACGCGCGTTACTGTATATACTATACTGTAGTTAATGCAATGCCTGCAGCGATAGAACCAGAACGCTCGCTGCTGCGTATAGCATTGATAGATAATCCCCCATCCCGAGGCATGCAGTGCACTGACTTGGAGACGTTGACCTTTTTAAATGGCAATTCCACTCATTTACAACATTTTACTATGTCGTTAATGGAGTTGTTGTGTGGAGATAATAAGAAAAAAAGTCCTACCATTCTGTGTTTCTTAGAACTGGAGGTAAGGTGGGGAATCATTAACATCATTGATGATCATGTAAACAAATTAACTCAAACTTGCCCAAGTGTGTGAAATGTTGAAAATGAGTGGAATTTTTTGGAAGTATCTTCTAAACGCATGGAATCTAAACCCATTCTTTTCCCTATCCCTTTGTGCTCTAATTCAACCTTTTGTTAATTTAAATGTCATATTTTGTATACCTATAGTCACTTTGGATTAACCTCCCCTTTTAAACAGATTGTAATGTCTTTGATTAATGGGCCACTGACCAGTTGTTGTAGATAGCTATATTAACCTTAATAGCCTATACGTATTCATAGAAAATGATCAATTACACACCATATTAATTTAGACATAATATGTCTATGTCTAATACCTGTCCGGCTGCCTCCAATAAGAGAGAACTTTAAAATGCACCCTGGTGGTTTTAAAGGAGGTGTATCATGGTACCATTCCAGCTGCATGAAAGTATAGAATTATGTGTGGGCAGTTACGCACACACACGTGCGCACACACACACACGCACACTCACACATGCTCCAGCAGCAGTGTGCATGCAGCAAGTTGCTCTTTTCATGCACCCCGCTGGGTTAAAAGACATCTGTTTGAAGTCCATCTGCTCATGTTACTGCTTCGTCATTAAAAGTTTATATAGGTCATTGTCATTTTGGTAATAAGACGCTGTATCTGTGAAACTAAATGCCTGCTGCTACTGCTGCACAGGGGGAATAATGTCGTCATGGGGGACATTATTACTCTCCTCCAGGCCCTCCATGCAATGCATGCACTTTTTAAAAACATTGAGTAATTCGAACGGCTCAAATTGGTCAGTTGCACCCACAGTACTGCAACAGCCAACAGCACAAGTTGAAGCAGTTGAAGATGCTGTCAGTGTTGCCAACTTGGCGCATTTATCACTATATTTCGCTTTTGTGCCAAAATTAGTGAAAAGCTCCCGGTGGAAAATCTATAGTGCTTTTCGGCTGGTGAGTTGGTTGGGGCGTAATTGATTGACAGGCGCCAGAGATAAAACCCTCATTTTTTTTTGCCATTTTTCCTCCTATGACAGTGGTTTTCAACCAGTGGTCCCCAGGCTAAATGGTGAACAGTTGGTTAACCAGATGTAACTCTTTGAGAGTGTAAAAATGGACCCGCAAGGGTCCATTTGGTTTCATTTTCACGCTCTCAAGAGTTAAAACATTCATCATGTGAATTAGCCCAAGTCTACACAACTAGAGAATGTACTGTGTATATACGGTATATATTCCCTTCCAGACAAGCATCTAACGCATTCTAGTGTAATTTGGAAGTGCCACTACTAGTGCATTTTGGCTTTTGGCAGTTGGCAACACTGGATGCTGTTATGCGCGTCCCCGGCAACCCGGTGCATGGTGGTGGTATTGTGAGCGGTGCGCGCTTTTTTGGCAGGACAGGGGAACAGTTTAACATCTGGCTGAGCTGAGGGCCACATTTTTCACTCACATTGCAGGCGTGTGCACATGCAACCGTCTGTGTGCATGTGCAGAGTCCAGACAGAAAGAGAGAGAGAGAGAGAGAGAGGGGCGAGGCTGCACTACACACACCTCGGACCTGCTGCTCTGTTGCCCGCTTTGGGGATGTTTTTAGTATTTTTATTCAGTAGTTTCTCCTCCTCTGGTACCTTCCTCCACACCGGTTCCAAAGGAAGCCCACACACGTTAAAAATCAACACCGGGGGCCCCCACGATATTCCTGCCTGTGCTCACCTCAACCGTGGCCGTGCGGATCGAGCTACATTACTACGTTTACAATAATACTCGACCCCGCGTAGAAGCGAAAAATTCTTGTTGTGGAGATAACGATATATAGGAGTCAGACTGCAGGCAAGAGGAAGAGACTAAGTGGAATCTAATTGAGCGGCCTGGCGAGACATCAATGTTGGAACAACAGCGTGATGAGTGCCAGATGTGGTCCTAGTGCAGCCCAAACATTAATAATGCGTCCTCCCCGAAAAAACCATTTTCAGCCACGGGGAGCCCTCCCGACCCCGCTCCAGAAACTTACAATCTCCTAAGTACACACACAACGTCTTGTGTCGGATCTTGGCACGAGAGCATGTTGCTATAACTCACCAGCATGAGATTTTCTTCAGTGATTTATACACCCCAACTTGCCACCAATTACAAAGGGATGGAGGGGGGGTGAGCACGTCGTATGTGTCGTATGTATGTGCTAGGGGTCTTCAACAGAGGGCCAGGGACCCCTAGGGGGGCCTCAGAGACTCGGAAAAAGGGAGGGAGTGGAAAAGAGTAGACCAAAGAGTTAAGTATTGACGAGTTGAATATTTAAACGTTATTGTAGGAGTTAAATATTTAAACGTCTGAAAACATAACAGAAATCCAATAGCTCAAAGTCAACAGAACAACGTAAATCCGACAACACAAGTCAGCAAAGATCGTGAACGCTGTCTGACGTGTGTCATGGGCTGTCAAACAAAGTCTACAAAAATCTATGATGTCTGAAGAAACGGTTAGAAAAATCTGCGACACCGTTATTATAGCCTTGAAGATGATGTAGTGGGGGGACAGGGGTCCCTGGTTTATCTCTCTCTCAGCTAACATTTTCTTTGTTGAAGACCCCTGGCCTGGATGGGATGTTTTCTGAGCAGAGATTTAGACGGCAGAAAGAAATTTTACCAGGGGCAGATGTAACATTTCCCACTTGGGGGGGGGCAGGAGAAAATGGTATGGGGGTGACTTCACCGATGAAGCCGCACCCATACCATATTCAGTTACAGGACTTCAATAATAACATCAGCTGTTGTTGAAGTTTCAACATGCATAAAGCTAAAGGTCTGACTCAAGAGAGTTTTCTGTTTTCAATGATGAGATGCTGTTGGTTAAGTGGTGTCACAACTGTAGTTAGTAGCAGTAGTGGTGTTTCAAATCATTTTAAATATAAGCACTATAATCTGAAACATCTTAGGTTGTGCCACTGCGTTTGGTGGGGCATTCTGGGCATTTAGGGGGGCATTCCCCCCCATGCCCATGCCTAGATCCGCCCCTGACTTTTACAGTGTAGTGATGTATCATGCACCCCCCCACCCCCTCGGTAATGATGAATGCTCTGCATCACTGAGGTTACACTATTGAAATATGGATCGTCCCATTTTTGACCTGTAATGGATGTCATGCTTACGGGGGTTATGCCTCTCTGTTGCAATGATAAAAACTCTCCTTTTGATGCATTACTTCCAAGGAGGCAGCCTTCTCTCAACAAAGGCTTATAAATCAAACGGCATAACTCTATTTTTTCGCATGCTCGTGCAAACTTTTAAGCATATTTTCCCACAAATAAAACGCACATCGCTGGTGGCCATTGACAGACTCTTCACATAAAAAAAAAGTTATTTTGGACACAGCAGCATGCAGAGCAGAAACATGGCATGATGAAACTTCCTTTATTCGTGTAGGAGCGGGATGCCAGATGGGGCTGTAACTTGTTGCTTTCAGACACCCACGAGAAAAGAACTAAAACAAAACAAAATAAAACATTCACGCTTGTTGCCAACTTGCCATAGCCTCCAACACCAGTTCTCCCAAAGCAAATACTAGAAAAAATTGACAACAAAAAAAGGTCAACAACTGGATTTCCTCTACAATAATCATACTCTTAAGTAAAAGCATTAATACAAAAGCCAATTAGCCAAATCTTAAGTATTAGTAGGCTACTCATGCAGAATGCCCAAATCTTTTGAAAATAGCAGATCTACACATTCATATATGTATTGCGTCATGATCTGTGACACATGAGCTTGTAGATGTCTTATTTTCAAATGGCTGAATGCATGGATACACCTGGGGTGTATCCTCAGTGATGTATCCCAAGGTCATCTGCCAGGGTTTCAGGTCTCACAACATCATACTCACGTGACCCAGTCCTGACTTACATCCCAGTAGCTAGCATTAGGAAACCACCAGGTCACCACAATCCGTTCATTTCTCCGGAACTACAACACGTTGTGTGGCCCTGGCCGCAGTGTGTTTGTGTTTCATAATATTATTCCAGATCTGCAATGTAACTAGTAATTAAAGTTTCCAAATAGCCCATAATTGCACTGGAGTGAAAGTCCAACATTTTTCTCATAATATACTGTATGTAGTGGAGTAGAAGTAAACGTCTAGAAAATGGTGTGTTTTCCCTACCGCTCTCAAAGAAATCACTGTCACTTTTGACAGACAGAAAATTATGCTAATCTTCAGTCTGAATGGGGACAAGTTGTCAAACAAAGTACTGGCAAACAAGAGAATATAACACCAACACACCACAGTGACCACAACTAGCAAGATCCTAGAAAATGTAACATAGATCATGAGACCAATAGCTTGTAGCTACTGAAGTAAACTATCAAACTTGTTAATATAATATATTGTCCAAAAATTGCAGATCCACAACGCGTCACACATTGTGAGCTTATAGATCATCTGTTTTTGGCCGATGTTCCAGAATAGGGATGCTGGGATACAAGTCGTTAAACAGCATTGAAGCATACAAATTCTCTCCAGGTTTCCTCGTGGCCTACTGTATCTTTGGGTTAAAGATTTAAATCAATTACATACCGTTAATATGACAAAAGGTGCCATAGTGTAACTCATGTAATTCAGGGGTGCTGTGGAAGAAAATTTTATTTACAGCGTTGACCTGAGCCAAAATGTCCATCTCACAGCACAACGCCCATCCAAATGTTTCCTGGTTCATTAGCATTGTGTTTAACCAGAACGTGCCTGATGGTGTGTTTTGAACCTTGGCTTGATGCAGGCCAGCTGTCCACACCTCTCTGTTCTCCAGCACCGACAGTGGTGCAGCTCTAACCATAGACATACGTACGTAGAATAGATGCCACATTGGCCAGTTGATCCTAAGACGGGGCGCTTGTCATACAGCAACTCCACTGCAATCACACATAAGCCATTAAGATCTCATTAAGACATTCTGCAGATGCATTCTGAGGTTTCAGAAACAAAACTATGTTGCCTTGGAAACCTTGTATCTCCAAAACATTTTTCCCCAGGATTCAAATGAAATACTACTAAATGGTGTGTTTTGTGTTTGTAGATCTGCAACTTGATGATCAGATAGAATGTGGCAATAAGAAGTTTCTACCCTGCAACAGCAGCAATATACAGCTTAAATAATCTAAAATGACACAGATGCTTGCAGTACCTAGACTTAGAGTGTGTGTGTGTGTGTGTGTGTGTGTGTGTGTGTGTGTGGGTGTGGGTGTGGGTGTTGGTGCGCATGCGCACATATTTGCATCTGTGTGCATGCATGCGGCATTCCTAGGTAATTTCTTGTAAACAATGCTTCTTGGCAATATATTTTATACCGTCGGTAAGCCTGTTAAGTTCCCTTTTATATGGTGCCCTGTTTGTAAAGAGCGTGGATTTGTGGGTTGTGCAGTGCAGCGTAGTGTGTGGCTGGGTAGCACCCATGAATAACTACTATTGGCTCTTGTTCTGAGCTTCCTGGACAGTGGGGTACACGGGACAGTACTCCATGTACCCACAGGTACCATGGGTGCCCTGGGGGGCTTAGATGCCTCTCCATGGATCCCCAGAGGTTTGTCAGAGACACACAGCCTACAGGAACCGAAGTCCTGGGACTTTGGCGTATGTGAAAGTGAAAGTGTCCCTCTGAAAGGTTTGGTGAACTGTGTGGTCTTACTAGCGTGTCACAATTCGGTCATAAATGTGACGTCCGGATGTGATGTTAGTAGTTGGTGCAACAAATGCCACTCACATGACACCGCGGATTCATTTGTCCAAGCTTCACCTGGAGATGTAACATTTGGTAAAGAGAAAAGAAAAATGATTGATTTTAGATGGAAGAATAGTGTTAAAGAACATTTTGAAGTGTATTTTTTTTTAAATGCCTTAGCAAAAATAGGGATGCCCTGGATGGATAGTGAAGGTTTTTAGAATTTTACAACCAGTCTGAGGTCTAACGTAACCCTTTGCTGTTCAAATAAAATAGAATAAAATACATTTTGACCAACAAACAACCAAACACCCCCCTGCCTCTACACTCGATGTCCTCTAATGTGACGAAATATGAAAAGGTGTCATGTATCTGTCATGTAACTGTCGCCTGGAGCCAAGGGCATGAGAGAAGCTCCTTGAAACATGAACTTAAGGTTTTGTTCACTTGAGGATAAGTGCTCCTCATTCAGGTTTTAACAGAGAGACACCTCCCAGCGTAGAGTGGAGAAGAAAAATGGATCTGAGAATACATGACATATCCATGACTGAGACATGTGTCATGTGACGCATGTTATAGACATGTGTGTTCTTGTTTGCAACTGTACATCCAGATTTCAACTTGAAATCACTCATTATTTGGGGGCTGTACGTCTTTAAATGACTTGATGAATTGAATACAGTGAATTGCACTGACTTTCTTTAACTGTATACTATACAAATTGGTGAAAAGTAAGCCTCACTATATTGACTAGTGGCTAATCTCTTTTGAACTGTACCCATTGTACAAACTGTGAATTCAAACCATCCATCCATCCATTTATCTACCATCTATCCATCAATCCATCCATTTATCTACCATCCATCCATCAATCCATCCATTTATCTACCATCCATCCATCAATCCATCCATCCATCATGATTGATTTTGGGGCAAGCATCATGTTTGTGTTGCCTTTTTTCGCATCATTGCATACAGTATTCATACCATAGTACTATTTCACAAACTGTTAGTAAGGTAGTAATCAATACAAAAGAGCTTGGATGTAAAATGACATTCACAAAAAGGTGCCAATTGCCGTCCCATGAACCACAAATGCATATAGACTGAATATGCACCCCCTGAATATTCCCCCCAAATATTCAGGGTGCACATGTGCCTCCTTGTTGCGGACAACTTGGCCACGTGTGTGCGTACAGTATGTGTGTTCTACTCTACTTTCCCGTCAGACCATGCGTGACTCCTTCCTCCCCCCGTGTTCCCGGCAGGGCGCCTTGGGAGGACTCAGCAGACGTTACAGAAGTATGAGAAGAGCGAGGGCTACGCGCTGCTCTGCGCCGACTGTCCCAAAGCCTCCCTGGTGCGGAGCCGCTCGCTGGAGAACTGCGCCCGCAAGTGCAAGAAGGGCAGGAAGTCCTTCAACTGCAGGTGAGTTCCACCGTCTCACCACTGCAGTGATTGTCATTCAAACGTCTCAATTTTAAAAACCACCCACTACTCTGAGAGTGATTTGGTTCCATTTGTACGCTCAGAGTTACAGGCATGTAACGGTCCATTTGGAACCCACCCAAGGGGGCCTGAGAGGTCCCTGGACCCCTATGATCCTACTTCGAGAAACATAGGTTTTGTTGTACTTGCATTCAATTAGACTGAAGGGTGAATGGAGTACAGCCGATCGGCTCAGAAGACAAAACTCAGACCTTTTCCCCCCATGCTATACGTTCTGTATCTTTGTCCAGATGGCATGAGGTTGAAATACAGATACAGGGTCAAGGGTTGCATTCAGGGTCCCTGTAACACATTCATGTTCATGGGCTATAGTTGTACATTATACATCAAGCCACCTCATGCTACAGAAACAGGAGCTCCTGCACTATGGGCAACATGACTTGGCAAGGCGTAAAATGGTGCTCCTTGCTCCTAATGCATGCCAACCCGGGGGTCTATGCATAGTTGCATACTGTACATGATGCAGCATCTGTGCAACTGTGAGGTGACAACTATATAGAGCTGGGCAGCCCCACCCCTCTAATTAGAAAGAAAAACAATTGGCAGGATACACACGTTTTGTTTTTCTTTCTAGAAATTATTTGATTGTTCCAAAACATTGGGTTGGGTTGACATGATTTGTCACAACCCGAGTTGGCTTTGTTTTCGAAAGGTCTATGAGGAAAATTAATTCATCTGGTCCACATGCGATGTCATGAAAGGGCTGGGACTGCTCAGCTCCATAGCTGAGCATGACAAAAAACAGTGTCCTCCAATTTGTTTTACAACGTACAGCCTTAGTGGTTTAGAGCCTTTCAGCTTTTGTGTTATCAGTTTTTGTTACCTTGTTTTGAAAAGTCCTGTTATAAGTAATCATAACAGTTCACAAATTACGGCATGAATAAAGAATTGACAGTGCCAGTGCTGCTAGAATAGTGGACTAGCAGGGGGACCAGTTTGGGTCCAAGTTTACTTCCTGTCGGCTACCGTCGTTCACAAACACTGCTCCAGGAAATAGTATTTGGATATTTACTGCCGTCGAGTGTGAGTAGGTGTGTATGACGTCAAGTACTCACTGCTGTTGGTTTCGTCAGTGCACAACATCGTATTGCTGTCAGCAGTCGTCGTGGCAACCGGCCGAACCCCATGCGTATAGAAATTCTTAAATGATGTAAGTCTGTTTATTGGGTGTTGATGAAAACCTCAAGAGCTGCCCAAGTGTGAATGTTCAACTATAATCCAAGCTGACTTGTCTCGGCGTGGACATTTTCTGCTCTGCACTCTGTCCTCGTTTTGTTTCTCACGCTGTCATCGGTTTCTTTATTTATGCATATGCATATTTGCATATGCTGCAGCAGATACGCAGTCTGCCACAGAAGAGCGAGATCCAGTAGCTACCAACAACTAGGTCGTGACCAGGTCGAGACTAGTTGCTCACAAGTTGCAACCAGCTTGCATCCTACCTTCTGATCGTGACTAATTGCTCCTCACAACTTGGTTGCAACTTGGTCGCGACTAGTTGCAACCTGGTCGCGATTATTTGCAACCTGGTCAGAGACAGCGAAATCCTTGTCTGGATCTCGCTGTCGGTCACGATGTTGCACCCTTTTTCCAGCGGTTGCTACCAAACCTAACCCGAACCCTTAGTCCTAAACCGATGCGGCAGATTGAATATCTGATACTCAATCTGCTACAGCAGATTGAGTATCTGCCGCGGCATGTGCCTCTGCTGCAAATTGATTTGGCCCCTCCTGGGTTCTTAATACAAAGTGATTCACAGTAAGCAGTGTGAGTCTAGTCTAGAGGTGTAACAGGCCTAGGGTGGCCACTGGCCACAGGCCAGTATGAGGGGCGATTATGGAGGTTAGAGTGGGTCTAGGAGTGTAGTGGTCCAAGGGTGCAGGCTTTTAGGCAGCTATAAAGAGTGCTGTGCTGTAGAGGTGGTCAGTGTGGGTCTAGTCTGGCCAGTGTAACGCATCGACCGGCCCTCAGCGGGTGTGAGGGATGAGTGTACTGTGGAGGTCAGTCTGCAGATTACAAAACACGGCCGTCTCTCCAGAGACGTTACGATGGCTAAGCGGGAATCTTCTTTCACTCTCCCCCCTCCTCCTGCCCGCTATATAAACCTATTTACATATTTCTGTCGTTTATCCCTCGTTCATCGCTCAAATACTTCCTGTCCTCCTCCACAGGGCCTTCAACTATGAGAGGCACAACAGGAAATGCCACTTGCTTCCCTTTGACCGCCTCACCGCCGGAGCAGAGGCCCGGGCCGACGGCAACTTCACGCTGTACGAGAGCAAAGGTAAACTGCCACTGCATGCCGCCTTGTCAACTTGGAAGTAGGGTGACATTTATATGTTTCGAAAGGCAGGGCCGGATTTAGCCAGCCTTACTGGGTGGACTGGAAGAATTGCAGGGTCCGCAACTCCAAGGTTTTTCATATGAAGCAGTGGTTTTCAACATTTTTGACACCAGGGCTCACTATTTATTCAGCATTCGAGCCACAGACACCATTTGAGGACATTTTATCCTCACAGACCCAAAACTAAAGGTTTATTTTGCTTTTGTCCACAATACTAGTCTGAATTTAGGAAACAAAACAACATACAGATCAAACAATTTATCATAACCATTTATCTTCTACATTCTCTAGTTGTGTAGACTCAGATGACTAATATTCAGATGACGAATATTTTAACTCTTGAGAGTGTAAACATAAAACAAATTGGACCCCCAAGGGTCCATTTGGTTATCACAGATATTACCTTTCATTGGATGGGCAGGATGCACGTTTGGGTGGGCTGTGGACTCTAGATCCGGCCCTGGTTCAAAGGAGCGTTTGGTGCAGGGTATCCTCGAACCCCTCTGCCTCCTTTCTGCCTGGATTCTCTGTTGACACAATAAAGCCAACCCCCCCACCACCACCCCTCCGCCTCCCCCCCGACGGTGTCGAGGGATGCATACACAAACATTCGGCGTACTGAGTGGACTGTAAACAACTCCTTCATTGTTTACAGTCAGAGCGCGGGGCCTGTATAAGTCGGGGATCATAGCACTTCAGGATTTATTGCAGAATTTGCGGAAACTCCCCTATGGTGACATTAAATGAACTTCAGTTAGAGTTATCTGTTTTGGGAATAACAGTCGGGGGCCCAGGAACGCTCTGAAATCTTTTAGCGTTTAAAACATGTTTTATTGACCATACATGGGGAGGAAATATATTCCAGGTACTCCAATGAGTCTACACAAATCCAACATGGAGCAAACATGGACATTGGACAAACATGTGTTTATAAACCAGCAGTGATATACTCTCGGTTGGGACTGTGTGAACATCAAAACAAAAGAGAAAGTGAGGCGACATCATCGACGGACAGACGGACGGACAGACAGACAGACAGACAGACGGACAGACAGACAGACAGACAGACAGACAGACAGACAGACAGACAGACAGACAGACAGACGTGCGGATGCCAGCATAATGTACATTAAAGGGCTTCCACCATGTATCATATTATTGCCCTTTAATAGCATTTTTATACCCTGTAGCCTAAACAACCACTCAGATTTTTATTTTTCTTATGTCCTCAGTGCGCTGTTTGGCTGCAGTACCAGAAATGTCCACTAAAACAGCCACCAAACACCCCCCTTCCCTCCCGCCTCACTGCTTCCCCCTGCACACCTCATTTCATCCACCTCATTGTTATTCCCTGGCTCATTAGAATATGCAGGATCTCCCTGGTTTCAGTCTCTTTCATTGGGCTTCTATGCGAGGGGATGTGGATTCCATGCATACCAATGACTCAAATGGTAGAGGCAAATTTAAAGGCGGAAGGATTATTGAAATTGGTATTTTTAGTGACCTCACTAAACAGAAAAATCTGAGAGTATCCATTGCCATACTTCCAAGTTTTGACTTAAGAATTAAGAGCTGGCATTTAAAATAATCAAAATATGGCCCAAAATCACATATATCTCAATACAACACTGACTGTTTGGGGTGTAAAAATACACGGGGGATGAACTGGGGATGAAAACACCAAAAGTCTTGAAAAATGTCAAATTCAGAGTGGATTCCCTCTGAGGATAACAGTGCAGACTACAGCAACTTGATCAAAATGCTTGTTTTGTGTACAGATTATATAAGGGAGTGCATCTCCGGCAGCAAGGACACCTACAGAGGTCGGAGGTCATGGACCAAATCCAACATCACCTGCCAGGCCTGGTCTGATACCAGCATCAATGACCACAAGTAAGAAGGTCCCTTCCTTCCTCTCTCCCTTCCTTCCTTGCTTCCTTGCTTCCTTCCTTCCTTCCGTGCCTCCACAGACTATACTTTGCACAGTCCGTGTTTTTGGCTAGGCTGTGACGTCACGTCCTGCAGGTTTGAATGGGTATCAATGGGCACGTCCTGCTTATTCCTGTCTGCATTTCGGCCAACTGCAGGTCTTTCCTGCAGCTTGCCCACTGTCCAAACTGTAGACCGGAACAAGCAGGAAGTGCCCATAGATACCCATTCAAAACTGCAGGACGTGACGCCACAGCTCGGCCGAAACACGGACTGTGCAAAAGGCAGTGTGGGGGCACCCTCCT
The DNA here is from genome assembly GCA_039105355.1 of Benthosema pterotum. NCBI lineage: Eukaryota > Metazoa > Chordata > Actinopteri > Myctophiformes > Myctophidae > Benthosema > Benthosema pterotum. The sequence continues at coordinate 19,350,131 of CM076987.1, forward strand.
TGCTTCCTTGTTTGCTTCCTTTCTTCCTTCCCTCCTTTCCACAATCTCTGTTCAACAGGTGGTTTATTGACTCTCAGATCACCCCGAATTTGGTTCCAAATCTCTGTCTCTGTCTCTCTCTCTCTCTCACTCTCTCTCTCTCTCTCTCTCTCTCTCTCTCTCTCTCTGTGTGTGGGTGGACAACACTTAATTCGTAGTTAATTCAGATTTATTCTAGGACATCTTCGAGCGTCGCCTCCTCCTCCTCCCCCTGAGCATGAGGTCATTATTTTCCACAGCACTGTGGGCCATCAGGTGTACACCAAAAAGACAGGTTGTGTTCGCTACAGCTAGACCAGGCAAAAAAAAACACGGGCCGAAGAGAAGAAGATGATGGTCCCGTGCCAGCACCTCATTAGCCCCGTTGCTCATTAGTTTACTCCAAACCTTTTAACTGCTGGTGGGGGTTGTATATAAGGGGGGGCAGGGGTAGTACAACACCTGGGGGGATGGGGGGGGGGGGGGTGGACGGCGGCGGCACGGAACGGTAGAGTGGAGAGGCGGGAGGGAGGGAGGCAAAAAAAAGAAGAAAGATTTATAGACTGAAGTAATGTTCTGTCTGTTCTCCAGCTGAGCTCACAAAGCTACAGACAGACAAGAGGAAAGTACAAGCTCCCTGACCCCCTGGAGAGAACACACAGCAGGCAGGCCGGGGCTAACCCTGAACCCCCCTGAACCCCCCACTCCTCTCCTCTCCTCTCCTCTCCTCTCCTCTCCTCTCCTCTCCTCTCCTCTCCTCTCCTCTCCTCTCCTCTCCTCTCCTCTCTCTCTCTCTCTCTCTCTCTCTCTCTCTCTCTCTCTCTCTCTCTCTCTCTCTCTCTCTCTCTCTCTCTCTCTCTCTCTCTCTCTCTCTCTCCTCTCCTCTCCTCTCCTCTCCTCTCCTCTCCTCTCCTCTCCTCTCCTCTCCTCTCCTCTCCTCTCCTCTCCCCTCCCTCTCCCCTCCCTCTCCCTCTTCCTCTCCTACTCCTCTCCTACTCCTCCCCATCTATCTGTCCTGTCCTTCCACTGTTAAATCTCTCATCACACTCCTCCCGCCCACGTTTTCATCATCCCAAGCTGCCATGTTCACACGCTCGCCATCTGAGCGCACGTGTCGCAATAGCAGACAGAAGCGAAAGCAAGCGTCGAAGGCAGCAAGTCGTCATGCCATGTTTGTTTGCATCCATGACATGTAGTCTAGTCTACTTGCCAGCTTGATAGAGCCCCGTCATGAACCCAGACATGTTGAATAATTTTCGTCACCTCTAAACCCTTCATCCCTTAACGTCTTTGCCTTTTTACTTAACTGATTTAAAAACATTTTTTCATAGATTGTCATGTTGAACTATTCCAAAAAGTTTATCAATAAATAAATAAATAAATAATAAAAGACGGATAAAGGGTTTGGGATAAGGGCTTTAGCGTGTGACAAAAATGGAGTCTGATACTGTATGTCTAACTGGGGTTTTCATGATACTGAATCCATTCCATGGACAAAATGTGCTGACTGGGCACATTTTTTGATGACTGGTATTGCCGTTTTTAGCCCAACAAGGGTTTTCTGAGCAACTAATGCTTGTTATGGATTGAGCATCATGAAAACAGGCTAAACATACGGAATCACATGCGCTATGAAAATTGCTCAACATATGCAAGTTAACATCTGGCAATGTCTACATGCTGGAGACCCATACTCAACATTTCTAACATAACACATCAGAGTACTTAACATGCCTGGATTCACATTTTGGCAAATCTAGTCAGTCTCTCTCCCTCTCTCTCTCTCTTCACACACACACAAACACACACACACACACACACACACGCCCAGCCCTTTGGCACAGCCGACTCCTCACACGTGGAAGATTCCATCTTCATGGCGACACGTGTTCTAGTCAGAGACCCAGCGCCCCGACCACGAACACAACGACCCAGCCGCAGCATCCACTCGGCCTGTCAGCAACCTAGAAAACCTTCAACTCAAGGAACTTGATTTAGGAAAGATTCAGTACGGGGAGAGGGGCGGGGGGCTGCGTGAGGCTTACCACCTTCGTGGAGCAACGGATCGTTGGAGTTGCATGCAGCTACAACTTGTATTATTTGTATGCCTGACTGATCACCGCAGAGCCCGGCACGTTCCCACGAGGTTAACCTCCTACAAACAGGACTTCCACCTGTTGTCTAAGTTTAGGGGTTTCGGGGGCCGAGCCTCAGAGAAAAACGCAGTATTACTTTACCAACAATTAATTTCAGTCCGAAGCTACGTTTATAGGATGTTGTGTTTGGCCTCGACTGGCCGGCCGTGCAGGACGTTTTTTCCTCGGACCTAGCCCATGTGCAACTCTTTGATATATGTTGTAAAAGTTTACTTGAGATATCTTTAGTTATTTCCTCCCATATGTTTTATTTAGGCGATGTGTGTTTTTTTTTTTTCTTTCGTATAGCATAAAACAGTTGGCGCCCTCGTGGCCAGGTGGTGCGCGGCCCGCCGCGTATAGCTGTACGTTTTGTAGCGTTTTCTTCGTCTAGATTTCATCTTTAATAATATCGGAAATCCAGCCAATGTGTTTAGCCCCGTCCAGAAAGCGAAGCATGTGTGTGTGTGTGTGTGTGTACAGTGTCTGACGGAGCTCCGTAGGGAACAAGGCTCTGGCAAGGAGATGAATAGCTGGCTAACATCTGTTAGCGCAACATCATTATGGCTAGCTTGCTCCCATGCTCTGGCTTCTCCTGGACTCTCACCAGATGCAGCTTTGTGTAAAGACCTTTTTTGGCTCCTTCTAATTCCATTTGTAAGTGAAGCACATTTTATTGTAATAGTCGACATGAGTTAGTGAGTTGTTACACGTGAATGAGTGGGGGCGGTGTTTTGGCCTCAATTTGCTCAACGTATATACAGTACGTAGCTTGGAGGGAACAAGTGCATCATCCTTTAAATCAAGACTAGAACCTAAACCTGATTTAAATCAAGACTAGACCCTAGACCCTAAACCTGATTTAAATCAAGACTAGACCCTAAAGCCCGAGCCCAGGTTTAGGGTCGATTTAAATCAAGATGGGACCCTAAACCTGGTTTGAATCAAGATTAGACCCTCAACCTGATTTAAATCAAAACTAGACCTTAAACCCTGATTCAAATCAAGACATTTTATTTCTTCCATATTGTATTATCGTGTTTGACTGTCCATAATTACCCACACTGCTTTTTGTTTTTATAACACTATACATCTGTCTGTCTGTCTGTCTGTCCTTTACAGCCTATGAACTGTTAAGGATCTAACATGCATGTATTTCCGGAGCCTGTAGTGTTGTAGGATCTCTACAGCCGCTTTGCGACACGAGAGGAGGATTTCGCAGGGGTTGGGTTTAGGTTTACAAAGAAGAATGCTTGACTTTGCTTGAGCCCCCGATTCCCTCGCTTATTATTATTATTATTCTACGGCTATAATGTTGCTCTTTCTTGGTCTCCTTTGGTCTGAGAGAGAGAGAGAGAGAGAGAGAGAGAGAGAGAGAGAGAGAGAGAGAGAGAGAGAGAGAGAGAGAGAGAGAGAGAGAGAGAGAGAGAGAGAGAGACCTCAGATTTCCTCTGCTTCTGGCCTGAATGATGTTGTGCATTAGTGCGGGAGCCCCGTGGAAGCCCCAGGGCAACAGGGGAGAGACCAGAGCAGAAAATAGTGCTTGTTGGCTGGTTTAAAAAGTACTCAGATGAGCTGCTGATGTGAGGCGCGACTGGATGTTCACCCCCCAGCGCCCACCCCCCACCCCTCAGCCTGTTGGCAATCGCCCCTTCTTTTTTATCTCCCGCCTGCCATGAGATATCCTTTTGTCTCTCACTCCATCATTCCCTGTCCGTACTGCGTCACGCTTTTTGCCTCCACTTCACTTTGTTACTTTGTTCAACTCTCGGTCAAAGTCAGTCAATTTAGCCTTGATTTCACGTCTATTTTCTTGGGTTTCCTTTCGGTTTCTTTCTCCTTTTTTACCCCGCAATTCTGTTTCTTTCCTCTCCACCTCCTCGCCCCAGCTCCGCCAACCCGTCCATCCATCTTCTTCTCCTCCTCCTCCTCTCCTTGGGTGGGAACGGGACTGTGGTGGGCTCGGATCAGAGGGGGTGGGCGGGGGGGGTGTTGACGCGCCAGCTTTTCATCATCTGGGCTTTGACAGAAGATGAATTTCACACACTGTCCATTTAATGTGGTCTGTTCCCTATTGTTCTGGGCCGGCCCATATGTTTCAGGCCGTGCCCGGCCGGGTTATTCCCTTTTTTTTTCTTGCCCTCTCTGAAAAAAGGTGTCGTCCCGTAGCGGAGGTCTGCCTCGCACACTGACAAGACGGCAAAGAGGGGGCAAAGATTAGGTTAAGAGAAAGCATGAAAAGGCTGTGCCAGCAAACGCGCTGCTCGGGCTGCAGCCAGTGGTTCGTAGCGTTGTTCTATGCCGTTGGAGCTTCACTGTGCTGTGACTGACTGGCTCTGCTCGTCAGACACATGACGCCTGCTTTATACTTTAGCCGTTTGTCACGCACCCCAAAAATAGACAATCTACAAGACCACGGCGCGTTGCCGTGCCTGCAGCCAGCGAGCTTGTAGAGCGGCCGCTGCGTTCGGCGCAGTACCCCCGCCGGCACACAACCAAGTATAAATCAGACACAGTAGGGCTGCCGGGTGGACCGCTTGGGATAAAACTGTCTGTCTCTCAGAAAAATAGGACATAAATTTAGATGAATGACTGCTGCTGTCGTCCCGTTATTGTTCTGAAGTCGTGATGGCCACTGTTAATGCTGAGTGGAACAAAAGCTGCTTCTTCTGTACCGGATTAGTGAGCCAGTTGCAGGCAGTGATGGATGAAGAAGAAACGACGCCACAAACATACAGAAATGTATTCTTGTCTACCAAAGTAGATTTATGATGCATCAATGTCCTATTAGCGCTGCATTAATGTGCTCATCACTTGAATGATGCAGCGTGCGTAAAGATTGTGGCTGGTTCTAATTACTTTTTTGCTGCTGGGTGGTTGAACTTACACTGTACATTTGTAATTCGAGAGCAAATGTTTTTTATATTAACCCTATATTAAAATGGACTATTGTGAGGATGGGCTGGCCTGCGGGCAGACTACGTCCCCCGGACTGTATAGCCTGAGAAACCCAGGCTTTGATTGAATTGTTTATTGGCAGAAAAGTAATCAGTACAGGGTTACAGTCAGACATTATTGGGTACAGTCAAACACAACAAATGGGATCACCAGGAAATGTCCTTGTGGTCATTTTTTTCCATTCAATGAACGTCCAGGTTAGGGTTGGGACTCGCTAGGATTTTATCGAGTCCGGGTCCTTACCGAGTCCCTCTTATCGATTCCGGGTCCAGACGGGTCCCTTAACGGGTCCTAATATATATATATATATATATATATATATATATATATATATATATATATATATATATATATATATATATATATATCCTTTTTTGTGACATACTTTACACTACTTCATACTATTATATAAATACAAAAAGAAAGAAAAAAAACAATAACAAAAGCCACTTTATTGGCAGAAAAAATGTACTTTATAGTTAAAATAGGCATGAGGGCACTACTGCACTAGTAGGCAATACTAGGCATTGGTATAGTTAAGGTACATTATTTTTCCCCTCTTTTGTTTATGTCTCACAGACACATTATTTTCAAATATTAATAATCTTAACTAGTGTACTAGTAATAAGTCTTGATGCAGTTTGTGTCAGGCACAGCATGCTCTTATTCATGGGTCAGTGGGTAAGCAGAGCCATGCATAATGTAGCCTATGCCTTGCGTTGTCAAGGCAGAAAATAGCCCATTCCGGACCAGTAGAGTATAAACAGAGTTACAACATCTCCGTTCACTTCCATGGAAAGGTCTAATGGCGGCTGCTCTACATAGACTCCTATTGAGCACGGGGGCAGTTTGTCCCTATTCAGGCTGCATGAACAGCGCCCAGGCGCCCAGTTTCCGACCCCTCAATGTCGCAACTCCGACATTAGATGGCTATTGCTGAGAATCCCTATACGCTTTTAGTCTAGGCTGTTGTTCATGCCGTCGTGTATTTAGCCCCTCTAAAGTTATTTAAATGTTATCCTTTATCGCACGTGTTTTGGACCTGCTACCATGGAATACTGTAACTCTTGTTGGGGAATTGAGGATTTACTGGACCTTTTTTACGTGACAACGTGACAAACGCACGGAGGGCATCGGAGACTACAGTCAACTTTCCAGTAAGAATACTTTTAGTTTTGGGTGGAAGAGATTAAAGCAGGTGATGTTGTAGAACAGGGGTTTTCAACAGGTGGTCCGGGGACCACCAGTGGTCCCTGAGAGGGTTCCAGGTGGTCCCCAGCTAAGTTGGTTAACCAGATGTAACTCTTGAGAACGTAAAAATGAAACCAAATGGACCCTTTCGGGTCCATTTGGTTTCATTTTTACACTCTCAAGAGTTAAAATATTCATCATTTGAATTAGCCATTTTGGAATGTATGTTTTGTTTGTTTTGTTTCCCAAATCCAGCCTGGAATTGTTGACAAAAGCAAAATAAATTTTTAGATTTGGGGTCTGTGGGGCTAAAATATCCTCAAATGGTGGTCCGTGGCTCAAATCCTGAATAAATGGTGGTCCATGGGATGAAAAAGGTTGAAAACCCCTGTTGTAGAACATTGACGCGCTACTACAGCGTGCGTGTAGTACACACACACACACACACACACACACACACACACACACACACACACACACACACACACACACACACACACACACACACACACACACACACACACACACGTGTCTTGTCCTTGTCGCGTTGGCAAAATGGTAGAGGAGTTTGAAAATAATGTTCGTCTGCTCCTTATATTGTGGTTCGTTGCTGTTTGCTGCTGCTGTTGCTGCTGCTGCTGCTGGTCCTGCGCTGCACTCAACATACAACATCGTGCATGCGCTTCATTACACAGCGGAGCGAAATTTTGATTGATGGGACTCGTTAAGGGACCCGTTCATAAAAAAATGATGGAACCGGGTCGGGACCCGCGATCTCAGGCCCGGGTCTGAAATGGACCCGGGTCCGAGTCCCAACCCTAGTCACGCCTCAGGTTTCAAAAGAAAGTAAGAAAGAAAAGAGAAAGACTGTGGGAAGGAAGGCCTCATGAAATCTGAGTGTCAGTGAACCTTGTCTTTTCCTAACCAGAGTGCAGAGGGATGTCTTTACTAATGCACACGGGAAGACCCCACATTGTAGTCTGCTGTAGACGGTATCGTTCTTTTGGCGTGCATTGGCGAACCACATACCGTGCATTGGCAAACCAATCAGGTTCTGATACACCCATATTGGGCAGGACCACGTCACTCTGACTCAGACACGCGGGATCCTATTAACAAAACCGATATGACCATATTGGCATGTCGATATGACTCAGGCATAACTCAGGCTCTGGTTTTCCGGAGCCACAGGTCCGACCGCTATGGCTTATATGGCTATGTATTTACATGGAAAACCAACCAACTTCAAAACTCTGATCGTGCATCATAGGCCAGGCCAGGGAGTGTGGGTGCTTGGAGGATGTGCGGCTGTCCTGAACTGCTGATCCAAATCCATATGTCCAATGTCCATATATGGGTGTCACGGGCCAGTCTGTGCCCTATAGACACATTACAAAGTCACTATGATTTTGCACAGACTGCACTGCTGCTTCCAACAGAAATCCCCATCAAGCTGGGACAGTGTGAGCTATAGTGTTGTGTTACATGTTTTCTGTTCAGTGGGCATCTGACATTTACTTAGTTCACACAAGAACTAAAATGTCGCCAATGATGTTATTTATGTATTTGAATAACGAGGCAGGGCACACATTTAACGTCTTTATATAAGAACTGGGAGTAGCAGCGAAAAACACATACACACTAGTTAGGGAGGATCATCATAACATATACTGGCACTTGTGAGGATGCGCAGTAGAACCACACTCAAGCGATGGCAAGTCAGTTAGGACAAACAGTACTGTATCAACCCACATACCAATACACTCAATAAGACTATGTGAAGTAATTGATTGGATTATCTGTTGGCACTTCACCTGTCTCTCCTCTGCAGAGCTGGCACTCCACTCTAGCTTGGACGGTGCCAAGTACTACAGAGGAGGAGGGGTGTTTATTCCTGTCTTTATTATGTGTTTATGTTAGACTTGGAAAATATTTAGGCCGGTGAAATAGAGTTGAGTGTATATTCCTCTAAAGTATGTATGTAGTAAGGTGGAAGACTACTCATAGGCCTTAGTTGGCTGTGTGGTTGAGTTTTGTGGTTAACTTGCCACTTACTGATTAGGCGATGGTTTGCCCCACCTGTGTAAAAGCAGGATTGCTGCAGGTGAGAGGAGTTCAGTCTGACTTGAGACTTGTGGAAGAGCAACAGGTGTACATATAGGCACATATCAAGGTGTGCCCTGGGATATTTTGGCTACAAAAAGTGTGCCCTGGCATAAAAACCTTTGACACAACAGGCATATGACTCAGTCCAGCCCTGATGATATTTGTCTCTGAGATTTATCAGAGTTGAATTATAACTTAAGTACAGTACTTTACATCATTCCAGGTATAAGTATTACATCATTACAAGTATAAGTATTATGTTCTATGATTAAAGTAAATAATTTGACCTCTCCTTTCCTCCAGGTTCTATCCCCACATGTACCCGAGGCAAGACCTGCGGGAGAACTTCTGCCGCAACCCTAACAACGACCCTGGGGGTCCCTGGTGCTACACCACGGACCCCAACGTACGCTCAGAGGACTGTGGCATCCTGCAGTGCTCACAACGTAAGGCACTGTTGATTCCCTCGATTAAAGTTATGCTAATGATCGTTGGCTACCCTTTTTCACAAATGAAAACAAAATATAAACCAAGGCTATGATTAAATATACCGGGACCAGGGGTCTGTGCCTGGCCCACTGCTCTTCCCCTCTACACGGAATCTCTTCTTCAAAAAACTCCAATCTACACACTCACAATGTCATCACATTGCAGACCTACATTTCTGATTCTTGACCAAAACGTAAATAAGGCTGTAGAACCATTTGTGGAATTTGAAGTATGATTTCACGAACTAAAATGATTCCCTAGTAGGTACCTTGGGGAACCATATAGCCGACCATGTTGTAACCTATACGTCTAGACTACACTATACCTTTAAACCCAGGATAGCATGTGCAGTTCCATGTTTACATCTTCTACAAAGGCACATACTGTCTTATTTAGAATCGACCTAAGGTCTACATGAACCATTTAATAATCATAGTTGATAAATCATCTGTGTACACATACTGATGGACATTCCACTGATGTAGTGGAGTGCCCTGCTAGGCTGCTGCCTATGGGGAAATGTACAGTCAATAGAAGTTTTCATCAATGCAGAATTAGTGCTGTTGGTAACCAACGTTAGATGACTTAGATGACTTAGTCACTTAGATGACTTAGATGAGATTTGAGTGCTCATGAAATGGGTGACTGCAAACGGGCATGAAAAGTGTGAAAAAACTAACGGGAGGATCCATATTGTTCTCACATCCCGACAGAGGTGTGCATGACGTGCAACGGCGAAAACTACAGGGGCAAAACGGACCGCACCAAAAGCGGCCGAGAGTGTCAGCGGTGGGACTCGTCCAGGCCGCACAAGCACCAGTTCCAGCCCAAAAAGTAAGATGAAAAAAGATGAATAATGGGTTTGTTTCCTCCAGCCAGGAGGTCGGTCTTTTTAGTGTTGTAGAAAACAAACTTCCAGGGGTGGCTGTCAAAAACGGCGCTGGCTGTTTCCCACAGACACGGCCAGCACACACATTATAAGCACTTAACGTTGATACCCTGGAGAGGTAGACCTCACCAGTTGTTATGGTTTAGTTCCCTTTATTTGTCAAGGCACAGGAATCTGTGACAACACCCTATTGTCTCGCGCTCCGTCTCTCATGTTATTCTGGCTCACTCTCTCATGTTCTCTCTCTTTCTCCCTCCCTCTCTCTCTCTCTCTCTATTACTCTCTCTACCCTCTCCTATCTTATTTCTCTTACTGTTCTCTTTCTCACCCCAATGAACTCTCTCTCTCTCTTTCTCTCTCTCTCTCTCTCTCTCTCATTAGGTACAGAGACAAAGATTTGAAAGACAACTACTGTCGCAACCCCGACAATCGCCTGGGCCCCTGGTGCTTCACCATGGACCCCAACACTCCCTGGGAGTTCTGCAACATCAGTGTGTGTGGTAAGGACCCCCCATTCTCACTTGGAACGCCGGTACCGAAACAAGAAGACCCCGTTCTCACTCAGAACCAGTGTTGACAACTGCCAAAATCCAAAATGCACTAGTGGCACTTGGGCTAATTCACATGATGAATATTTTAACTATTGAGAGTATAAAAATGAAACCAAATGGGTTTCATTTTGTTTTAATTTGGTTTCCTTTTTACGCTCTCAAAGAGTTGCATGTGGTTAACCAACTGTCCATCATTTAGCCTGGGGACCACTGGTTGAAAACCACTGTCATAGGAGGAAAAATGGTGAAAAAGGGTGAACTCTGGCGCCTGTCAACCAATTTCACCCCAAATCAACAGGCAAAAAGCACTAGATTTTCTGCTAGGAGCTTTTCACTAATATTGGCGCTAGGGGGGTCTGAAAAAAAGCTAAATATAGCGACAAATGCAGCAAGTTGGCAATACTACTCAGAACACTACTACGGAACAAGACATTTGGCAACACTACTTACTGGACTACAATTCCCATAATGGTTTAGTGCACTGCGCCCCCTTGTGGATTGGGCGAGTCTTAAGGCTCAAACATACTCCAGGGTGAAGTGAGATTAGGTGAAGGGTTTTCACCAGGTGTAGTCTTTTTAAGGCTTCACCCTGGCTGAACTGTGTGTGCCAACTAACTTGTTCGACAATAAACATGGACCAAAATATGAAATATGACTTTTATATGAAAATCGCTGGCACTAGCTACCAAAAAATGTGGAAAAGTGCTGGTATTCAAAGTCTTAACATATATGTTTTTTTTTTCTAAAAAAAAAAAAAAAAAAATAGGTGTAAGGTCCCTTTAAGGGTACATCCTAACACTCCTGAATCAAATCAACACTGTTTCCGTGCGTGCTGCAGCAGACCTGGCTTGTCCAAATGCCAGTGTGTGTGTGTGTGTGGATGCAAAGCCGTGCAGCGGGCACCGCAAGTTGCATGCACACACACGCAGCCCAAAAGAAGCGTGCCTAGCCCCCTAATCCTCATTAATGCACCACCACATCTTACTCCATATGACAAATGGCCACGTCCAAAACGCTGAAAACCTGAAAACCCAACTCTGTTCGAGTCAGGGGAGTTGATGAGGAACACATTCTGGTTTTCGGTGGTGGTTCTGTGTTACTTATATCGACCTCTCCGTCGCACAGCCTCTAGTGACACTGTGTGCTTTAAAATCAGATATCGCAGCCCCAGAAGTGGGCACACCACCACCGACAGACCGGATCAGAGACTTGGACCTACTGCTCCTGTGGCGAGGAAGGATGCCCGCTCGGTCTGTGCCATTGTGGTGGTCTGCGGACAGAGGGAGGGGAGGGGGGACGACAGACCACGGTTTGAGCTTGGGGTGGTGGTGGTACAGAGGGTTTGTTACATGCCTCGTCGAACCTCGTCAAAGGAGTGCACCTCCCTCCCACCCCACCACATGCCTGCGGAGGGCAACACAAGCTTTTTTTTGTTTACCCTCCTCCGCGTTTCATGTGGTGCCTGCCTTCAGTCCCTCCACCTCAGCAAAGGAAGGGGGCAAATAGGTTGTTTGTAAAGGGGAGGAGGAGGCCGGCCTCGCAGCGTTTTATTGAGACCACTCGCGGACGACAAGGGGCTGCAGGGGCGGATGTAACATTTCCCATTTGGCGGGGCAGGAGAAAATGTTATGGGTGCGGCTCATCACTCATCGCCCGTGTCGCTTCCTGCCCCGGGCGATGAAGCTGCACCATTTTTGGTTACAGGAACTTTATTAGTCAATTAAACATCAATAGTAACATCAGTTGTTGTTGAAGTTGCAACAGACACGCAGCATGCATAAAGCTAAAGGTCTGACTCAGAGTTTTCTGTTTTCAATGATGAAATGCTTTTGGTTTAGTGGTGCCACAAATGTAGTTAGTAGCAGTTGTGGTGTTTCAAATCATTCTAATTATAAACACTTTAATTTGAAATATCTTTGAAATTTGGGTTGTTTTTCATGCCAACATGTTTGGTGGGGCAGTCTGGGCATTTAGGGGGGCATTACCACCCCCCCCCCATGCCCTTGCCTAGATCCGCCCCTGAGGGGCTGTGAAGTCGGGTCGGGTTGTAACGGAGGCTTGCTACCGACAAACACACGGCAGTGGCAGCACGGGCAAGACCTCGCGATCGCTTGTCTCAGATTGTCCTCGGTGGGCAGGCCAGACCGCCGCTCCGGAAGGTGTCACGGATTCATTTGGGATTTGAGGAGAAGGAGAGAGAGAGAGAGAGAGAGAGAGAGAGAGATAGTTTACTCTTTTTCTTCAAAAGCATGTTGAAAAATTGCCCAGTATACACACGCATGCAGGCTCTTCTTTCTCCTAGCCATACATACATACACACATAACAGAACATGTTATGATTTACAACGAAGGAGGGGTGGAGGAGCTGCATTTGTCCAGATGTGTGCATCCCTCAATGCCTGCCCCCGGTAAGATAAAAACCATTGACCTGCGCTGCGTCGTGCACACAGATACTGGCATGCATTACATCAAGCCAAAACATCCCCTCTGTTTCCATCAAAACTCCTTCTTCTTTGTCTCAAAACATCCCCCCCCCCCTTGCCTCCGCCGTTCCTCTCCCATCTCATTTGTCAAAGGCTAAAGCAACAGAGAGAGAGCGACTCGGAGGGGGGAGTTGCACCGTCGTTCCCGCGGTCCCCCCCTCCTGTTTCCCCCGAAAGAAAGCACAACTCCATGTGAGCATGTTTGGAATAGTTTTCCGGCGGATAAAGGGGGGGGGGGGGGACTACTGGCAGAGCGGTTTGGAAAACGGAATGTGTGTTTGGTTTGGCCGCGGGACGCCGATCCATCCTCCCCGTCACCAGGACGTCGTAAAATGTTGCAGCGCGAAAGTGCGAAAAGGCAATTTGGGGGAAGTTGATGAAGAACACATTCTTGTTTTCCACACACATGATACCTCTTTTTTTTGCTGATGCGAACACGATTGCCGTGCTAAATCACTGTCTGTTCCCTTGTGGTGCGTTTGTGCGCACGTGTGTTCACGTTATTGCTATACTTGTGAGGGCCCCGAATGTCCCCGCAACTGTGGAGAGGAATTTGAGGTCTAGATGTGTGAGGGAAAACAAAACGTTCCCTCGCTTTTCTCTTTATTTTCACATCACGGTTTTACAAGTAATAAGTGGGTGAAATTATTTTCGTGGGAGGAGTAGCAAGGAGGTCATGGCAGTTAAAAAAAAGAAACTTTGAGGAAAGCTGTTACCGCAAACTGTACAAGTAAAGGGTTTCTAAGTTGTTGCTACTAGTCTGTCACGCTTTATGCTTAGCTGTACTAAGCATACGATGTGATAGCTGTACATCTCATGCTTCTACTGTACAACCGAAAGTTTTTTACATGCAAGTAAAAATAAACAATAATATACATCTGAGATATATGAATTATTGTTGAATGATTATTATGTTGTTTGCGTATCACTCCAAAAGCTGTTTTAGGCTTTGCTTTATTAACAAGCTCATTAACTCACTGTCTGAACACCACCTCATGAAGTCCTTTAAGTGGTGATTGCACTACAAACCCCCAAAACACCTCACACACTTTACAACTATAATTGATATAATTATATACTATAAATATATATATACTATAAATGATGAATTAATGATGAAATGATAAACTTTTCTGCTAATCTGTCAACGAGTTAAGGTGTGTGCATAATAGCAGCCAATGTACTGGTAGACCATGCATTATAATGTATATGCTTATATACCTAGACATTAGTCAAGGCGCTACTGCTAATATGGGCATGGACTGCGAATGGGCATTGAACTGCGAAGCGTCAGCTGCATATTGGTATAATCCCCAACACTGGTGTGTAGATTAGAGCAAAGTACCTTGTCTGTCACACGCTGTAGCTCAGGGGGTAGAGTAGGTCGTTCAACGATCTGATGGTTCGGCAGTTCGAATCCCGGCTCCTCCTGTCTACATTTCGAAGTGTCCTTGGGCAAGACACTGTGTGTGGCTCCTCTGGGGGTCTCTGGAACGTCTAGACCCACAGGAACGAGGCCAGCGTGCCAGGCACCAGGGTGTGTGTGTGTGTGTGGGGGGGGGGCATCCTATCTGGCTTTAGATGAGGAGGGGAGTGCTACTGTTGTTGATCATCTGTTTCTAAGTTAAACATGACACATTCTTCTGGGGAGTCATGTCTCCGGCTCTGTCTGTCTCTACCTTGGTCATCCCTGCCTTGTGTTTTTGTACTCTGTGGCTCCAGTGCAACTTTCTTGCATTACATTTGTTTCTCTCTCGGGTTATGCTTGTCCGTACAACGACTCAACCTGTGATCCAACTGACTCTCTCTCTCTCTCTCTCTCTCTCTCTCTCTCTCTCTCTCTCTCTCTCTCTCTCTCACACAGACTCAAGCGAGGACGCAGATGTCAATGTAACAACATCCTGCGTCCAGGGAAAGGGGACGCACTACCGCGGGACAATGAATGTCACTCCGGAAGGTGTGACTTGTCAACGCTGGGACTCCCAGTTCCCTCACAACCACTCCCACTCCCCAGAGAACTACAAATGCAAGTGAGTGACACCAGCACAATTTGGGACATGAAGTGGCTCAAACCAGCACTGTTTTTTTTTCGGTGGCTAGTGTAGCTAGTTTCTTGGGACATTTGTGGCGCTCATTTATCAAAGGAGTGCAAATTTGTCATCAAATTCCAGTGTGGGTTTTGGAGTGCACACAAGTCCACACGGCATATATCAAGCGATCGCAAACAGCTGATTCCTTCCTAATTTCCTTCCTACAATGATAAATGTGATGGCATAAATCAACCTGACACTCCCTTGGAAACGCCCTTGGAAACTCAAGGGCCACTGGTGGTCCCCGGACCACTAGTTGAAAACTACTGGCCTATAGGACCAGCTTTTTATTACGTTGCTGTGGCTACAGGTTTGCAGGCTATTCTGTAGTGTAGGATTAAATCCATGCTTTTTTTTAGGAAGAGCGCATTAGTGTGATGGTGCTGATCACCTTTCTTTCATGCAAACCATTGTACAATACAATAAACCAGACGTAGGCTACTGTAACTCCACAGTGGCGCAATCTCCCTCCGATCACAACTTCCGAAATTGCTCTCGCAAGCAGCCTACTGTATGTCTGCAGTTTATCTGAGTGCCTGAGGCGATTTAAGCACCTAACGTAGAATATAATATCATTGTAAATAGACAGGCTGTGCATGTCACTGCAAATAAAAGTTGCTTTTATTTTCTTCTTTGTTTTTTTTCCCACCGGGATTAGGCATGTCATCTCCCGCTGCTGTAGGCCACTGCAGCCAAAATATTTTTGTTGACTTGGTTGTGCTGTTGCATCTTTTAAGAGAGCCATACGGCCAGTAAAAATCAATGATTATCCATACATGATGTTATATTGTTTTTAATTTCTCATAATTGCTGAACAATAGAGATGCGCAGTGACGTCACCGCCCCAGTTCCGGAAGTCTTCTCCCCATTCATTTTTCTCATAGACTTTTCGAAAATAATTTATATCAAGACGATTACGCTGCGGCCAAAGCCAACTCAGGTCGTGACAAATCATGACAACAAACACAACATCGTCATATAATATATAATTAGGGAGAAGTAGAAAACGGCATGATACAAGACTTTTTGTTTCGTTTTTCATCTTAGAAATTGTATTGTATTGTCCCAAAAGTTTGTGTGTGTCATCATGATTCGTCACGACTCGGGTTGGCTTTTTCCGCGGCGTAATCGTCTTGATATAAATTATTTTCGAAAAGTCTATGAGAAAAATGAATTGGGAAAAGACTTCCGGAACCGGGGCGGTGACGTCACTGCGCATCTCTATTAACTTGGATATATCCTAGCAAATCCATAATATACATCGGCGTGTTCGAGAGAGAGAGGGAGAGGGAGAGAGATTTGGAAAGGTATAGCCTATATATTCCATTCCAAACCTTTTTTTTTTTTCATCTGTATCATTTATTACGTGTTATAGCTATTAGGAGTGAATGGATAACTTTAGATGCCTTTCAGCAGTTCAGACAATGCTGCTCCGATTGTGTAGGATAGAAAAACAGGCGAGGACAAATCCTACGACAGCTCCCAACCCGACGTGGGTTTCGTGACGGACGTAGTGTCAACTTCAACTTCAAGTTCATGGTGGGAATGATAAATGTCGAACAATGCGGGAATTCTGCTCTACGCATGCTCTACCTTCCTTTTTTGGTGTATACCACGTTGATAAATGAGGGCCTAAATATGACATTGAAAAAGTATTATTTTTCATAGATTTATCAGTGATTGTTTAATCTGGATTTGTTTTGTTATAATAATGCCAACATTCATGCGTCTGTGTGTTTTTGTTTCACAGAGATCTCAGAGGGAACTACTGTCGGAACCCAGACGGTGCAGAGTACCCCTGGTGCTACACCACAGACCCTAACCAGAGGATAGCAAACTGCACCCACATACCCCGATGTGACGCCGAAGTCCACTCAGGTACCACGTTAACTACTCACAAAGCAACGCACGTTGCTTTGTGAGTGTTTTATTTTCCATTTGTCTAAGTTGTGGCGTTGCCAAGAGACCAGATAGGCAATCAGATAGGCGCAGGCTCAGAGGTGGGCTTGTGCCATAATGTGGAGCGGTAATCCCAGAGCCTTAGGGCCCTGATACACATAGCAATGTTTTGATCAACATCAACAAGCAACGTCAATTATCAACGCTGACTTTTCACCTTTCTATAGAGAATGGTGAACTTCTGGTTGTTTAGAAAAGTCAGATCTTTAGCACCCTCTACTGGGCAACATTTCGCAATCTTCCAATCACAGCCCTCCTTGGCATCACCTGATCCTTTCTCCTAGACTCCCACAGATAAACTTTTCTGAAACCATGTCACTGCTGTGGACAAAAACAAGGATTTCGTAACTTTTTTATTCCGCTAAATTAACATTTTGAGTTGGGTGACAGTTGGGTGAAAATGATTCAATGCAAACTAAGGTTGTACAAGATTGTACAAATGGAAGCAAAGGGACCCTAGCGGGTCCATTTGGTTCACATTTGTACACTCAGGAAAAAAATGAAAATGGGTGGAATTCCCTTTTTAATGGGAGGTGTTGCTTGTTGCCATGTGTCTCATCATGTTGCCTGTTGATGTTGACATTGCTAGTTGATATTGATCAAAATATTGCTAGTGTATCAGGGCCTTTAGTGAATAGACAGAGTTATGACATTTCCATTCACTCCCATGGAAAGCTGTAGTGGCGGCTGCTTGCGCCGCCCTCGTGAAAAACAATGCAACAATCCAATGCCAATTTTGGATGTTGCAACCTTTTGGCCAAAACATTGGGATCATGCAATGTCCAAAGTCTACCAGGCCTATTTATTATGCGCTGCAGTTGCCAAAAACCTCATTGCCCCCATAGTAACACATTTGCGGCTTCATGTTATTTCCCGACAAATTTCACTTCTGAAACTCTCCCCGCCGCCGCTGCTGATGTCATATAGAAGACTTGTCATGTTCTCGCACACAGTGGAAGCATTCCCTGGAAAAAAAAGAAAGAAAAGGAAGGAAAAAAAAGCTTTCAAGTGCACCTCTGGCAGAATAAATGGGATAATGTTATTGGTCCCACAGGGCTGGCCCACTTGGCAGCGCGCTGCCCAGTTGCATTCCATTTCGTGAGGCAGCGCTCAGCCCTGGCAGAAATGTGCAGTCCCGTCCCCCTATCCCCCCCAAAACCCCTACCGCCATGTTTCTCTGCTTTGCATTTCAAACGACCACACATGTCACGATGCAAAGAAGTCCTTTGGTAACTATAGGCACTACTCTGGTTCTGCTTAGCGGACAGACTCACTAGCGATTGAAAATTCCACCATCACTTTTCTATTATATTTGGGAACCACCAATTGCCGAGAGGCCCTCCCGACGTTAAATTGATCCAAACCACAAATAGAGGCCCGTTTCAAACTTGCTTATTTTATGACAGCATCAATGGGAATGACAGCCACGGCTCAAATAAACACACCCGCTCAGATCTTTTTTTTTTTTTTTCGACGGGCGCAGCGCACTGTAGCACCGCCGCGTGCGCGCACGCGCGCAGGCGCATGCATGCCGTGCGCCCCGTTACGTCCGCGTATGTTGTGCGAGAAACTGTCAAACCCAATAACTTCCATTGGCAGTCATCGACTGTGTTCGTTGAGGAGGTGTTGGAGGGATCGAGATCATATAAAAATAACACGGTCCTGTTCTCACACAGAATGTTATGAAGACACTGGCGTCGACTACCGCGGCACACTGTCCACGACGCGATCCGGAATCCCCTGCGGAGACTGGTCGCTTCATATCAACAGGTAAATAAGACATGTTTGCAAACTTAACACAAAGATCTCCCCTCCCCCACGTTGCACGCGCGTTATGGAATATAGTGCCGCAACGCTGCCATAAAAGATATGAAAACATTTACTAGACACTGACACTGTTTTGCTGGCTGGCTGTTGTTTCACGGCTGTTTATCGACAAACTCCGCTAGTCTCCATTGCCTTGTGAAATCCCTTTCAATTGAATTAGGCCTTTAAGTAGTGAAAACAAACAGCAAGAGGAAATCAGGGGGGGTTTCTCCTCGGGCGCGGGGGTCAATACCCGGGCCCCGATTATTATTATTTGTCTAGCTGACGAGGGGGTGGGTGGGGAGAGACCCCTGAGGTCCTCCACAAGAGGTTGCCCACCACCACCGGGGCCCGGACCCGGGGGTTAACCCACACACGAGTTGCGAGCGACTGTTGGAATTGCTTAATTTACAGGAATTTTAAAAGCCAAAATGGCACAGACAGATGGACATGTTCCAGAGCCGACCCCTGACCCCAGGAAGTGCTTTCCAGAGCGTAGTAGATCAAAGCCAATCAGCTCCCTCATGTGGAGCGCAGCCAGTGAGTCTGCTCTGGTCAAGGTCAGGGAGGTCGGCTTAGGAAAGACTGGCTGAAAGCTACGGCTTGTTTAACATTCTCCTGGGAAGGGAAATTATCTTCACCCCTTTGACAAATTGTTGCCCCCTTGCTTTGCATTATTTATTTTTCTCTCCCCCCTTCTTTTTCTTGTGCCACTTGTTTTAAATGATATAAAACTCTATCCCTCGTTGTATGGAGAGAGGTCCTATCAGGGACGTTTTTGCCATCAGGCAGACTAGGCAGTTGCCTGGGGCGCCAAGAGGTCGAAGGGGGATAAGCCTCATATGGATAAATACATTATACTGTACTTGTCCTCTATAACTAGAATTAAACATTCATATTGTTATCCCTTGGGGGGTGCCATTTTACTGTGCCTGTCATAGGCATGACGTCACAGGAGATTTTCCCACTGGGTATTATCCAAACTTACGCCGCAGTTGACCTCTGCTCTGTTTTCCCTTTACAAGAAGGCCTAGATTTTCGTCACCGCTAAACCCCTTATCCCTTAACTTCTTTGCCTTTTTAAACTATTGTGTGTTAAATAAACATTGTACAATATTTAAAGTGGCCAGTCTGCAAGCTCACAATGTGTCAATAGATTGGCATGTTGAACCATTCCAAAAAGGTTTATCAAAATAGTAAGGGATAAAGGGTTTAGTGTGTAACGGAAATGGAGCCCTAAATGTATTCACCCCCCCCCCCCCCCCCCAATAGATCTTTCAGTAAGCCCCTGCCCAACCACATATCATCCAATGTCAGCTAAGCATAAGATGTGATAGACAAACCTCTCCACAAATTGTTATCCTACATGATATGATTGTTTAAAAAAAATGTCACACACACATGTTTCCACTGCATAGGGCATGACTTGTTGGACTGATTTGGAAGAGATTTTGAAGGTCTGGTTCCAACAATATGAACCAGTATTCAATGTGTAATGTCCATGATATTTACACTGGAATGAATGAACCCGGCTGGAAATGGGTGGGCGGGGCTTATTGGAAAGGTCTATTCACCCGTCTCACAACATGTTGCATTGCAACACATTGTGCCCTTGTAGATCCTGCTATGTTTGACGAATGTTACACCCCGTGGACGCTAGTGTTTAATGTGGTCGAAGAAGTTTTTTTTTTTGTTTGTTGTTTTTTCAGTGGACTTGTGTAACTGAGATCTGCTTATCTTCACTTCTCTGGCTAACGAAAGACACAGAAAAAGACACACTGAATCAAATTAGCATTGCTACAGATGGCGGGCGGCACTGCACTACGTAATAGTTCCGTGGAGAGTTAAAAAAAAAAGTCTCTCCTGTTGTTGTGAGTCCTGGTGAATGCTGCTGGTGCATACTTTCATACTCCCCAGAGCGCCGTTCACTAAACTCTGCGTTTTTCCTTCGACAGCCTGTTGTAGTGAAGGCAGAGGATTCATGGCCCTCTAGGAAAGATGCAGTCAGACTTTCCAAGCACAGCTCATTACATGACATTCTGTATATCTAGCTTTAGAACTATGTCTGTCAGTCTGTTTGTCTGTCTGTCCCATGTCTTACTGTATAATTTTTAAAGATATGTTTACTAGTGATTTCACTTACTTCACTTACCTTTTCATTAAAATGAATCTTAAATCTGATATCCATTATGACTAGCATATTTGTTACATAAGCCATTCACTG
This sequence comes from Benthosema pterotum, assembly GCA_039105355.1. NCBI lineage: Eukaryota > Metazoa > Chordata > Actinopteri > Myctophiformes > Myctophidae > Benthosema > Benthosema pterotum. Next base: position 19,371,030 of record CM076987.1, read on the forward strand.
AATTTCTGCCCTCAAAGCCTGTTCTAAATATGTTTTCTATCGAAAAGCGATGGGAGTACTGTTTCCCGGGAAAATGAGGTCACACACATCTGATTGGTCTTTGTAATCAAGGACCAATGAGAAAGCGACTTAAACGTGCAAGGGATGCTGGGAAATGTAGGACTTGATCTAAAAACTGCAGTTAACTACAACGTAGTATACACTTAATTCAAATATTATTATTATTATTTTTCTTCTATTTTTGGATATTCCTCCGTACTATAGAACGTGGAGACCATCTAAGGAGTTACTCCCTGTCCCCACTGAGCCCCTGTTGGTAAAAAAAAATGGTTTCAGTTTGGGCTTTGGGAGAAAAGTATTTCATCCAATCATGATGAGAGGGGCCTTCCTCCTAAGCTCCATGATCGAGTGAGGGTGGGTCTTGGTTTACCCAGGTGGAAAGGAGGGTTTTCAACCAAAGTCACTGAATGCTCCTTTAAATGTATGTGTTAATCTTGAATATGACTGCAAACCTGCATATGTTAGACTGCCTGACTGACTGATATTTCAGTAGATCTATTCAAGTAGATCTGGGCGCTACGTATGTTTGCTCGCAAATACAATGTGCGTACCGGGCATTTACAAGGCACTAGGCACAGCACATGCATTGCAAGTGGCTGAGCCCACTAGGGATGTCACGGTACCACAAAACCGGTACTTTGCTTGCCCACCGAATGTACCGAAAAAAAAAAAAAAAAAAAAAAAAAACAATATTGCACGTTCTAACTAGATGTAACTCTTTGAGAGCGTAAACATGAAACCAAATGGACCCTTGCGGGTCCATTTGGTTTCATGTTTCCACTCTCAAGAGTTAAAGTATTCATCATGAAGTCTACGCAACTAGAGAATGTAGAAGATTATTGTAGAAGATTATTGGTCATTTTGATCTGTATGTTTGACTGTTTCGTTTCCCAAATCCAGCCTGGAATTGTGGACAAAAGCAAAAGAAATCTTTAGTTTTTGGTCTGTGGGGCTAAAATGTCATCATATATGTTATTTATTACTCATGTTGATTGAGTATTTGGCCTGCATGTGCCAGGACTCCGAGGACATGTAATGGCCAAACTATGAAACCGACAATACCGGTATCAAAGCAAACTATAAAACCGGTATTGAGATTCTTACACCGTGACATGCCTAGAGCACACACACGGTGAGAACGGATGGATTATGAGAAATGTGTATTTATGTGTTTTTCAGTGAGGATTCTCATTCTGCGGTGTCCCATGTAGGGCTGGAGAAGAACTACTGTCGGAACCCCGACCGGGACAAACACGGCCCCTGGTGTTACACCAATCCAGACAGCCGCTTGGCTTGGGACTACTGCAGACTGAAGCACTGTGAGTGGGTTGACCTGACCCTGTCTGTGCCTGTCAGTGTGCCTGTCATCAGTGGACTGTGTGCCGCGCCGATGAGGTTTTCTGCAGACAGAGAGGCGATATGTGTCAGAGGATGGCTAGCCGCTCCTTATGATGCAACTAAGTCATCTCATTTTCATTTTGAGGACCCCCAAAATGACACTCATTAGCTTGCGGACAGTATAATGGAGTAAACCGTACAGTATCTGCCACTGAGATGTACAGTAGTTAAATAGAAGATGTAAAACGTACAGTACTCAAAACTGTACTTAAAGGTTCAGACCATTTTGCTTAGTTCCCTTGCCTTGATGTAATTCCAAATGTGGACAAAAAAAAACGTAGAAATTGAATAGAAAAATGTTAATTTCCTGTTGATTTTAGCATTTTTATTTAAAAGAAAGGGACTGGATCCGTGGATCCGGATCCAGATCTTCAAATAGTAAAATCAACAGGAAGTTAACATTTTTATGAAAAAATAAAACTACATGAGTAATGGTGACGCTCTATATTGTCTGAATCAACTTGGTTTGTGTTTGTTTATGTACTAAAACAGTGACTTTAAGAGATGTTTTCTTGTCCACATTTGGGATTACATCAATTCAAGTAACTACAAATGTAGTTACTCCGCTCCAGGCCTTCCTGGCCCTGGGGATGTACAGTAACTCTCCCCAGGCACTACTACTATCCACACGTCGTGTAGAGTCAAGTTGCTACCAAAGACTTTTTTTCAGCAGACGTTCGTTCAGACGATGAGTGATGTGTGTATCCGCGGTGTTGTACAGCGGCGACGTTGCCATGGCTTCCATCAATCATGCGATGACTGGTTCTGCTTATGGCGTCCTTCGTTGACCGTGACCGCCATTTCAACGCACAGTCGAGGAAAAGGGAGAGAGAGAAAAAGAGAGAGAGACGACTGACGGGTAGAAGGCTGATCCGCTCGCTGACATTTTCTCTATACATGCAGCTTTGCCGGTGGCTTATGTAATGTGTTAGTCGTGGTTTTGTCCGATTGGCTCAGAGTGCACCACGCTCTAACGGCGAACAGATGTCGGCCTCATCCGCCCGGGCCCTTTTATTTGAGTATCCATACAGTGAAGATGATTGTTTGTTGTTGACCCAACATTTTCTTTTTCTGGTTTCAATCGTGGGCTCCGCGTCGAAGAGGTTTCTTTCGAGTGGGCCGCGGCAATAATCCCCACCATAATGCGAAACATGTCCTCCGTAAAGTTCTTGGGGTTTTCGAGCAAATTTTATTTGCTGTGGTCCACCGACCGATATAGCCTCCAACAACGATGCAGATGCGAGATACGTTTTTAAGGGGATGAAATGGTGTCGTTTTCAATTGAGGTTGCAGGCTTTGTATGTCAATGTTTTGTCTGTCAAGTAAATGATGTCCTTCTGTCACTGCTGGGTCTGGTCTTAATGTTGAGCTCTGCTTTTGCTTTATGTTTTGTTTTTTATCAGGTGAATCTCCAACAGTGGCTCCACAACCAAGGAGTAAGTGTCCTCTTATCACGTCAACCTTCATCAACCTGACCTTAATCAACCATATCTCCCATCTTTGTTTCTCCCTGCGATCACATCTGTGTCTCTCACATGACATGCCCGCTCTCATTTTATGTGACAGAACTTTGGATGTTTTCATTTTTGAACCCGGCCTTTTTCTTTCTTTCTTTCTTTCTTTCATGCACTTTGCGATATCTGACCCCACGCATGCACCGTCTACTCCTTTTTTCCAGCTTCGGCCGTGGCCAAGATATCGTGCTTCGTGCACATAAACACCAGGATCGTCGGCGGGCACGAAGTTCACGGCGCAGATGGTAGCTGGGTGGTGAGCATCCAGAGAGAGTAAGACGTCTTTGACGCTTTCATGTGTCACTTTCAGTCATCGCCGTTGCGCGGTGGCGGCGGCAGCAGCGTGCGCTGGAAACAGCATGAGATGTACCGATACCGTTTATTTCCTGATGTCGGGTACTGATCCCATGCCAGTGTGTAATTTATCCCAGTGGTTCTCAAACAAAAAGTGGGATCCAGGGACCATCTGGGCTCCTTGGCTTGAGGGGGTGCAGCATTTGGTTCCATTTGTGCACTCTCAGAGTTACGGGGTCCTTGATCTAGGAATAAATTATAATAACAATAAAAAATATGATTTTATTAAATACCAGCATGCCATGAATTATGTGGCATTGGGACGGCATAGACCACGAATACCCATAACAGCAGTTTGGGCCAGTTAGTATTGGCGGATATCGGCAGATTTTCCGATATTGATATTGATATTGGTATCGGAACAACTCCTACGCCACCGCGCAATGGATCATACTGAGCATATGATGCACAATGATACACACATTGATGTGGTGAATTGATTGTATTGTGTGTTTTTTTTCCCCCAGGAATACTCATTTGTGTGGTGGCTCATTGATCCGAGAGAATTGGGTGTTGACAGATCAACAGTGCTTCACCTCCTGGTAAATTAATTAATTAATTCATTCATTCATTCATTCATTCAATGTCATTCGCTCACTTTTGCTGCGTTTAACATACGTTAACAATATACATAACATACTGTAAAAGAACACGGGAGACAAATATTGAATAACTACAAATCCAATTCAGTTGAAAAGTAAACAACACATTCACTTTCTGGCTGCTGTTGGTGATTCAAACCAGCTCAGTGGCCTTGTGGTTAAAGACTGGGTCCCAATGCCTCCCTACTTAGCCCTCAGCACCAAGCACTAGTAAGTCCCTGTGACATACTAGCGTCATGTCCAGGGGGTGTACTTGTACATGAAGATGCCTCACGCTACAGAAACAGGAGATACTGTAGGCTTCTGACCTATACGGGCCTCATAACATTGTGGCCTGGCAATGCTTAGTGAGTACCTCACATTGCTTTTTGTGAATGCATTCATAGATAACCGTTTATTATAAATCTACCTTGTAGCATTCTACTGTCGTTGGTCATCCTTGTCATTCACTCAGATGATGTGATTTGCAAATCTGATTCTATTTACTTCCATTTAAAGCACTTTTTTCCCCAAGCGCTGTACCTCAAAAGCATTACGTTGCTGAGCAAGCTGTAGCGGCGCATAGCCTATTTTCGGATGTCCATTGTGTGCTTCTGTCACGCGGCTGCCGACATCAACTGTTGCTGTCAGTAATAACACCCCCAAAAAATATATTCTCATGGCTAAGCGAGGAGGTTGGCATGCTTCAGCCATCTGACTGCTGCTGTAGGTGCAAAAACACAATTCTAAAATGATGAGTAAATCATATTTTATAAACAGGTTGTGTGTTTTGTTGATCTCAGCATCCTTCACCTGTTCCCCTTATCTTTCACCTTTCCTCTACTTGGTAAAGTGTTTCCTAAACATGCAGTAAATTACATCATGAGCACGGTTGTATTTTTATACTTTACGTTTGGGTCCTGGAGAGAAAACAAATTTCTGTTTAGGGGCTTGAGCAAAAACCGATTAGAACCGGTTGGGTTAAGGTTCGTGTCCTTTTGGGAGTTTGTAATATGCCCTGTTTATTTTAGTAGTGGTGTGAGAGATGGATGGAATACCTCGCTCTGAAGACTCCATATCTCAGATTTCTGTAGCAGTAAACATTTCATGATAATATCTGATAATATACTCTATCTGCAACATAACACTGTGTAAAACTACACACACTACTACAACACTGTGGTCGCATAAAAGTCTCTGGAAGTCTTTAGCAGTATCGATGCTGTTGGGTTCCGCTGTGTTCCGAGAGCCTGATGAAAGGAGCATTGTATCATGGTGTGAAAATAAACCAGCAGCCAGTTGTGATGCTTTACAGTTCCTCTGTAGAATGTTGAGACTACAGGCTTTGGATTTCTGGTGCTTGTAGTAAAGAGCCTAACTTTCGGCTATTAATGTAGTATTTTGGAAAAACATGAAAAATGTTGACACTGACAACTGTAATAGTACCAGTTGTCAGCAAATAAAGCATTGAATTTCATGTATTTCCCTTTAAATATCTATATTTTGTGCCCGCTGACACTTCGTCTCTAGGGCAGAAATTGGACTTTGTCCAGCACATTGGTAGTCTTCACTGGCTCTCCTGTATGCCTTTGTGCAGAGTAGATCTTGCATGAAATCATCTTCTTACTTTTTTCCAGGGAGGGCTTCAGAATTTTGTGTTTGTCCTGACATTTGCCAAAAGCACTGATTGTTCCACCGAACCAAACACACCGCTTGTAATATTTAATCCTTTTGGATATGAAATTCACAACAACATACCTCTGCCAGAACACGTGTTTCCTGCGCGCATGTTTTTCCGCTAATGCAAAGCCGATGAGTCTTATTGTTGGGGTAAATCAGTTTTAATGCTATTTGTCATTTTAACGGGTTTGCGCCGTGCTGCGGACATGCAATAAATAAAAAAGCGACTGTCAATTCCACACCTTTTTGGTATGATTAATTATCGCTCTAAACGATTTCTCATTTTGCCGGGCAGCGTTCCAGATCTGAAGGATTACAGCGTGCAGGTGGGCCTCCGTCACCTCAACGAATCCTCGCTCCACCCAAGGCTCCGCGTCTCCCGCCTCATCTGCGGTCCAGAGGGATCCAATCTGGTTCTGCTTAAACTGGCAAAGTGCGTAAACTGCCTTCCTCTGATATTTATGATTTCATAATTGCGGCGCTGAGTGTGATTATCTGAGCTGGAATCAAGTCAATCTGATAAACTAGCAAGAGGCTCCGAGCAAAAGTACTCATGCTAGTTTTAGAGATGCATGCTCTTAAAGTCACCTAAAAGCACCCACATTCCCCTATCCGGTGTGTGGACATTCGGATGAATATCGAAGATCTAGAGGCCTAGTTGTGAGTTTGAAGAGCAGCTATTTTTTACCCCAAGAGATGTTTCCCTAGAGAGGTAAAAAAGAAAAAGAAAAAACGAGCGGGTCGACTATGGAGCCCTGGGGCACCTGGGGAAGTACAGCATACAGGGTTTAATTGGTTAGGACAAGAGATTTCCTCACGATTCCTCAGAAAAACCTGGCTGAAATGCTTTGGGTGCGTGCTTATCCTAGGACGATGCTGTAGTTTGATTATCATGGTATGAAAGCTGCTGAACTGTTTTTGATTAACCACTTAAACCCTGTATGGTTGACTGGTGTCCCCCAGGGCTCTTTACTAGTGTATTTCCTGCTTTGTGTTATTGTAGGGAAAGCTTTAGTGAAAATAGCATAATGTAAATAGTGGGTTGCAAGGGGTCGCGTTGTGAGCTTGTCGATCGGCTATTTTGATGAAAATTTGGACGATAACAACGCTGCTGACATGTCCACGAAGTCCTATATCTATTCTGTATTCTTGTTAGCCTACTATTAATTAAATCAGACAGTTTTTCTCCTAATATCACACAAATTTCTCCTTGAAATTCTGTCCAACAATCATGCTTATCGGCACAGATTATCTTTTGTCATGATCAAGAGGGATGTCCCATTTCTCATATTCCATCCTGTTTGGAACATTGGCATATAAAGCTTTCAGGATCGGTCTGTTTTGTTTTAGTTTATTCACAATTCATGAACGCATTGTGTGATTTCCGTGATATTTTACATGTTACACACTGGCTTGTTATAGTGCCACAATGCAAAAATGTGCCAAAATGCCTCAAATCATGAAGGCAGCACCTAGCCTAAGAAGAAGTTCCACTCTTCACAATGGTCTATTATAACACCACAACTGGTGGAGACATTCATTCATTCATTCATTCATGTTCTGTTTTCCTGTTTACCACAGACCTGCCCCGGTGTCTGAAGGTGCTTCCAACATCCACCTGCCAGTGAAAGAGTGCACCATCCCTGAAGGAACCAACTGCACCATGTACGGATGGGGGGAGACCAAAAGTATGGCCTTTTCTTCACCATTATGCCCTGTCACAGGACCTTACAGAATCCTATATTTCCACCGTTGTAATGGGAATATACAGTAATTAAATAACAAACTTGAAGACATTTTTGAATGTCTTTCATTACAGTGTGGGTGTGCATGGTGGTGAGGTGTCTCCACACTTGGCTTGTGTACAGCCTGTTGTTTCGACCAAGGTGTGACGTCACTTCCTGCACTTTTGACTGGGTGTCAATGGACACTTCCGGCATGTAACGGCTTGTGTTTTCACCGACGAGAGGCTTTTCCTGCAAGCTGGCCGTCATAGAAAATGCCAGCCGGAACAAGCCGGAAGTGCCCATTGACATCCACTCAAAAAACTTGACTTGATGTCACAGCCCGACCGAAAACACAGGCAGCACGCAAGCCGAGTCTGGATTGCTGTTGTGCATGATAAGATTTCTAATCACACAAGAGGGGTAAAAAGTCAGCATAAATGGGTGTAGCAGAGTGGCTACAGCCTCTGTCGTGATGGCCTTCAAAGTCTAGTTATCTGCCAGATACCAAGGGGATGTCCCTTTGGTCTAGTGGTTAAGATGTTGAATGTTCATGTGGGAGTCTTGAGTTTGAATCCCGGGCGTTACATGGGCTTTCATGTATCATTTCAGATGATGCTGGAATCTCACTTTCATTGTTTCTTATTCTTGTTCTCTTGGGTTTCAGATACGGGACACGAGGAGTCTCTGAAGGTGGTGACCATGCCCATGGTCAACAACGACATCTGTTCCCAACTGAAAGGGGCAGCGGGGGACAGCAGAGTATGCGCCGGTGGCAAGCGGGGCCAGGGCGTGTGCGACGTAAGAACATCCATTCCTCCGCTCATGGAGAGAGAGAGAGGGGCATGCGACGCAAACATACACACACATAAGTGCATAGGAATTATGCCAGATCATTTGCAGATGTTGGCATTTCTTTTTTTTGCTGTAATATGTAAATTTTCGCTCATTTTATTGACAGCCAAAAAAATGTCGGTAGATGTTTTTAATTAGGGCCTTGGCAGCAAAACAGACAAAAAACAAAGTCGTGCTCGTGGTACCAAAATCCCTGTGATGTATGTTGCGGTTTACTGTCCCCCCCCCTTCCAGAAAGACAACGGTGGGCCGCTGGTTTGCCAGGAGCACGAGCGAAAAGTCATCATCGGTGTCAGCATCCAGAGGACCAAATGTGCTTCCAAGCAGCCGGCGCTCTTCGTCAACGTGGCGTTCTACTCCCAGTGGATCTACAAAGTCTTCAGACTCTACCCCAGTTAGGGGAGGTTTGTCGCTGGTGGTGCGAAAGTGTGAAAACTCGAGTCCTGGCCCAGTCAGGGTCCCGTCTGAACCCACCCCGTTAGCCGTGCAAGAAGAGGAACGTGGTGGTGGACCCGTGCCAGAAAACTCCCCTAGATCTGTCCAAAACCTCGACGCATATAGAAGGCCACTGGGAGATATAAGTATGAGGAAACTGACTTTATGGAATATGGGCCTTTCTGGGATTTAGCGGCATGAACATATCAGCTGACAGAGAAGATATAGGAATTAGGGGTCCGGAGGAACATATAGCGTGAGGACACGCTACGAACGGATCATCAGAAATGTCCCAAAGTTTCACAGTCTATGCAAAAAACCAAAGGAATTCAGGATATTGATATATATATATTTCAACATAGGTCATAGGCACATGGACGATGCATACCTTATTTGGGCCAAACTCTGAAGCCATGCAAAAAAAGGAAGCAAAAGAAGGAAGAAAACAGTGTGGTACCTGTGATAATAACCCTGTCTCCTGGAAATACTTGAATATGGAGTGCAGCCACAAGAGACTGTTCTGTGGCCTGCGGCTCATTTGTGTGATGATCTACGCGTCACGTCGGCTGTCAGATCTTTACCTCCCACAAATATTTTTTGTGGATACGAAGACATTTGATGGTGATGTACTTTGTTTTCATTGATAAACAAACAATGCGGTAATGCATTTGGAGTAATCGCAAATTATCACAATTTTGGTAAAGGGGCTTACAGACGGCGAGAAATAAATCACGCATCCTAATTCATTTTCAATGGGGCCGGCGTTTTTTTGCTCAGAAAACGACCTGTGATAAAGAGAGCGTTTAACGCCAGTCGTTTATCCCCCGGCGTCACTGACTTTTGTTGCGCACGTGCTTGTTTTGTGCACACGCGCGCAATGTTTTTGAAAGCTCAATCCAGTGAGCTTTTTAAAATGACTGGCGTTAATCGACGGGCGATTTTCCTTATGTCACCAGTGCCGACATAAAGAAAAACGCCCGTTGATAATGCTGGTGTTTATCGTTGCCGCCTGGAATGCCCTTAAAGGTGATCTTTCATTTCTTTCCCTCCCCCTGCATTGTCCTTTAAAGGGATTGTGACATTCAGGATTTTTTTTTTTAGGTTTTCTGAACTCAAATGCACCCCCCAAAAGAACAGAATTTTTCACATTCAGTAGATTTTCTGTGCTCTGGGATTTACTAGCTCTGAATGTGATGTCACATTCTGCAACATGTCAGTGGGAAGTGCCAGCAGATGTCGCTGTTTTCACTGTTTTGCCAGGTTTCATTGCAGCTCGAAGGGCTTACAAAACTCCACTGAATGGTCAAACTACAGGTTTTCTCAATGTAGATTTTAGACCATAAAACCTAAAAGAAAAACAAAAAAATGAAAATGAATGTCAAGAGACATTTAATGTTAGAAATGTAGCCTACTCTAGATAACATTTCCACCATTGCTGCACTTTTAGCCACAACCACTGCAGTGATGGTAAACCAAGAGTGTTCAAGCTCACAACTTGTCGCAGACTTGCTGTGCGGCAAATTGTGAGCTTGGAAGCTATTTTTAAGGCATAAATTGAGTGGCAGTGGGTATGGGGGTAACAAGAGGTTGTGTAACTGTACAAAGAGCTTATGCTAAGGCTTTTAGCATGAGAAGAGATCCATGTCAAATATGACATGGTGGTTTTGGTCTCCACTTTGGAGGGAACTATAGCCCCTGGCGGGCTGTGTGTGGTCAGTAAGACATGTTCTTAGATTTTCGTGCAAAGCAACTCTTGTACATAACTGCAGAATTTATCGAGTATGTCTCTAGCACGCTTTGTAATATGTTATAGGTCTTATAGATCTGGAAGAAGATTATTTTTTTGTGTGTGTTGGGCCGACTTAGAAACAAACCAGATGTTTTACTGGTGCCTCTGGTAACGTTTTGATATTTAAACGACTTGTAGAAATTGTAAGTATTAGCAGTATTTATTTTTAGTTCACTTTGGTTTGATGGTGTCAGCGATTTCGTTTTTCTTTTTTACATGCGACCTCGATTGCACTTGTCATTTCAACACAACCTCCAGCATTCAGTTACGCCAGGCAGCTTTAACTGACATACTGAATTAATAGAGCCAGTGGTTCTCAAACGCTTTATATCAAGGAACCCCAGTGGATATGTATTTATTTAGAGACACTGACCAACCTCCATTTGAAAGGCCATAATCTATCAAAATTATTCTTCACATATATGGACATTTATATGGACCTCATATACAGTATTACACAACCATGGGTAGGCCTGGCAGAGATTTGCGCTCTAGTTTGGGGATGTGGGCATGTGTTCGCTTTGTTTGATTTCTTTATGGAATAGCTTACATGTAAGAACTTTTACAAGAGCGACCAGAACACATACTCTAATCTGATTGGTCAACCAAATACAACAGCCTACTGATCATGTTTGAGTTCTATTGCCTACCCTGATTGTTTCCAGTAATTTCATTCAGAATATTATACACCACCAGAAAGAGATGACCAAAAAACACACCTTTATTCAGCCTTAAACCCAGCAAACATGATGTTTGCAAGCAGAGTAGCAGAGCAGGCATATATTTAAGGGCATTCACGTTATGGGTACAAGATACCCTGATCACAGATCAAGTCTCTGGTTCGTTTTCTGCAGTATCTCTGTCTCGCCATTTCCTACACTATCTTTGCTATCCTCCCAAATATAAATACATGGAGACAACACCAAAGAATATGCAGGGACATAAACAGTGCCTCCCACACACACTCATTTTTTTATTTTGTAGTTTCAAAATTGAAATTGAAATCAGAGATAGATTGTTGCCATTATCTTGAACAAGCTGTCATCAGTCAGAGTCTGACGGACGTCGTAGGAGTCGGAGTTGGATCAACAACTACATTTCCACACCAAATTCTATTATGTCCATTTGGATGTCAGAGGCCATATTGAAATGACAAGTATCACAGTAGTAAGTTAACCTATTTAGGCTCACATTATCCACATAATGTGAGCCTAAATAAGTAACTTACTACTGTAACATATCTGCAACTATACAAGCTATCACATCACTATGCCTTTCTTTTTTTGCGGAAAGAAATCTCCAAAGTCACTTGATTTTAGTCCATGTTTGTGGACATACAGAAAGTGGTGAATCCTAGACCAAATCAAACTGGGAATGTACTATTGGAGCTCACTGAGCTCAGGAAACGACTGCACAAATGAGAGGAACAAAACTACAGAATTAAGCCCTTGCTAATACTAAATCATTGACACACATACATACACACACAGTAAAACCCTCGATATTATTAACTGACCATGTAACACAACTTAAAAATGCTCTTCAGAATCCAACACCACCCATCCATCTACTTAATATTAGTGTTGGACAGCCAGAAAATCAGATATATCTCCCTGGTTGTAAGCGGTGGAGACAACTGGCTCTAACAAAACCTACAACCACTACTTCAAAGCAATCTGGATATCAGCCCAATATGAATGGCCACTCTAGTGTTTGCATTGGTTCTACAATGCTGCTATTATGAGTACCAGTTTCCCCAGTTTTAGCTCCTAGATTGAGTTTAGACATCACCAGATGTGGCGTTAGGATGAGATTTCAGATCGTCTGGCTATAGATGGGTGCTTTCCTGTTGGCTTGGTCCTGTAGAGTACATCCACACAGACACACAAATGTCACACAGTGATAAAATGACACGATTGTTTTGGAGAATTAGTTTGACTATTAGTTTGAAAAAGCATCACACTTTTGTCCTGACTTGAGACTACTCTGGGATTTAAAGTCACTGTAACATTCCAACGGCCAGTCTTTTTGGTGGCACCGTGCAAGAATGTTTGTTTAATACAATCTCCAGTTTCCGGTGCATTTCCTAAAATGAAAAATATATAAACATGCAGTATGTCGGTACAATTTAGTCGTTGGCACAAATCACTTCATAAGAGTGTCAATCTTATAGGATACATCTCTCAACGATTGCAGGAAGTGACATTATAGGTGCCTTCACACCTTGCTTAAAGGGGAATTCCACCCATTTTCAACATTTTTTTTCTGAGAGCGTACAAATGCAACCAAATGAACCCTAACGGGTTCATTTGGTTCCATTTGTATGCTCTCAGAAAAAAAGAAGCGTCTAAAGAAGCCCATTAACATGGTGAAAATACACCATTTTCACCAGAGCTCCATTTCTTGGGAACACAGAATGGGGGAACTTTTTTATCATGCCCAACCAGCACCTCTAGGGTACGCTAATGACATTAGCATGTTGAAAATGGGTGGAATTCCCCTTAAGTATACTGCCCATGTTTTTGGCCGAGCTGTGACGTCACGTCCTGCTTTTTTAAACCGGTTTCAGGACGTGACGCCACAGCTCTGCCGAAAACACAAGCCGTACACAGGCAAGGTCTGCGTAGAGGGCCTATAAAAAGGCGACGCAAGGTATCAACTTCCTGTGTCATGAATGTCCGAAGATCAGTCTGGAGTTCTGCGATCACATGTGCCTCAGTTCAGTTCAACCATGTTCTCGTGGTTTATTTAATTTCATGCCATGTAAATACTCTTATGTAAATTTCAATTTGTGATTTTGTAAATTACCCTTTTCCCCCTTATATATATTCCGGTATAATGAAAAAAATATAATAGCTGCTATTTTGTGTCAGTGGGTTGTTACTTATGTATTGTTTTTGTAACCTTTTTTATAATATTTACATTTTAATAAATTAATACATTTGAAGTGATTCTCTGTCATGCCCTGTCTGTCTGTCTGTCTGTCTGTCTCTGTCTCTGTCTCTCTCTCTCTCTCTCTCTCTCTCTCTCTCTCTCTCTCTCTCTCTCTCTCTCTCTCTCTCTCTCTCTCTCTCTCTCTCTCCCCCTCTCTAGCCTTGAGCACACCAGACCCTGAATTGCGTACAAAAGACGCACGCGTTAAGGTCACGTTACGCATTTTATTCAGGCACTGGATGGAAAGATACGTTGGATGAAATGTCTTTTTGCCGCAAGGCTGTGCGTCCTCTGGAAGCAGGTCTTTGCGCCACTTTGTCTTTGCGCCACTTTGCCGCAACGGCCATTTTTTCTTTCCCATCCACAGCCATTCAAAAACTCCAAACATGGCAGCTGTGTCTGCGCCTTTTTTGTGCTGTAATGTGCTTACAGCCTCTCTCTCCTATACTACACACTGCATGTGTAGGCCTACTGCATGTATGTGTTATCTTGTACCGTACATTGCACAAAACACAGGATTTTCAGTGCATTACTTTATAATGCTTGGAATGTAACTAGAATCTGCGTAGGTTGTTCATTAATTTAAATGTAGAAGGAAAGTATGTTTTTTAAAATCCACCAGAGGTTCTTTGTATGATGAATTTGTTGCTAAATTAAGTTACCCATATTGCAATTGTCTGACATGCATTTTGACCCAGATAAGGCTTTTAGCGCCGAACTGCAATATGTGGTTGTTGCTCAACGTGAGATAAGATGTTCTTATACCATTTACTTTCGTTCTCACAAATGTAAGATTAATTTGCGTGTCATATCATCGCATTAAGCCCGGCCATGTTTACTTTGGGGCCTGACTTTTCGGTTCAACCCCCAGACAGGCTTCAGTCTCTAGATTAGAAGCAGACAATCAAAGGCAAACATCTTCCAACGTCCACATAATATTCTGGCAGCAGCAACAGGCTAGAAGGGGAAGAATAGGACCTTTCCCTTGTCATGTGGAAACTTCATTTACGTGCTTTGCTACTCGGTGGCAGGTCCAAAACGGTCACCTTTCCTTGGTCGGGTTCGTTGACCAAAGTCTTTGCTACTGACCCTCCATGGCCCGTCACTAAAAGAGCTCAGAGACTTATGGCCTCATCACTGTACTAAAGGGATATGAAATAACTCAATCCCTCTGTACTCTGTCGTAAAGAAAATATATAAATATAAAAAATATCATTCCACACAGTCCAGATATCAGGTCATGTTTGGGACTTTTTTGAAGCTGGTTTTATGGATTTTCCTGTTGGATTGGGCCGTGGAAAGAAGAAAAAGGAGAGGTGGGAAAGTGCCTTTAAAGGAATTGTGAGACTCATTGAGCACTTTAATAGAAAGCAAGACCAACATTGTAAAGACCTAATATCCCACGATCCATTAGTAACCTATAGTCTGAGATATCTTCTCCATATCAAGTGTATAAGAACACTGGTTTTCAACCTGTGGGTCTACCGTGACTCGCAGTGTGGGGCCCCGAGTGTGGGGGTCCCCATTTTAAGGACTATTAAGGCCTAATAAAAAATGTATACTGTATGTACTAAAAGCAGCCCCGGATGTAACATTTCCCAATTGGGGGGCAGGCGAAAATGGTATGGGGGCGGTTGCACCCATACCATTTTCAGTTACAGGACTTACAGTAGCCTATATTAGGCAATAATAACATCAGTTGTTGAAGTTGCAACAGGCACGTAGCATGCATAAAGTTACGTTTTTAAGTTTTCTGTTTTGAACATGATGAAATGTTGGTTTAGTGGTGCCATAATTGTAGTTAGTAGCAGTAGTAGTGTTTCAAATCATTTGAATTATAAGCACTTTGATTTGAAATATCCTTGGCGGGCATGGGCATGCCCGGCTAGATCATGGCTCTAACTAAAAGTATATTTTAAAAAGCTGGCTAAACATTGGCAAGATTGTCAAAGAATATAATACAAAGGCAGAGGCAGCCTATGGCCATTTGGAGGTTTGTTGGCACAGAAGCATTTGGGAAATCCTGTCTTGGTGGGGAGAGGATAATCTGCTAATCAGAATGTAGTCTTTTTCTGCATGTTTTTTCCCCACACAGAAAGGGTGTTGGAGTGGCAGCTGCACCTTTGCTCATAATATGACCCAAAAATCTGCAACAGTTGAATCCAGTATAGTCCTATCTTCAGCCCTCATCCTACCCATCAGTATTCAGTAAGCCTATAGCTCCAATCAAAGAACACGGTGCTAACTCTAGGACTTTGGCGCCCTCTGCTGCCCAGAACGCCTCCCTTCAACTCCACTTATTGGGCTCAAAAGATTATCATCAGACAGCTTTTTCCACTCAATCCATCTCATTTCAAAAGAACAAATCAAACTAACTCGGAGAACAAATGCAATTCTAGTATTATGGGAAAATTGTGTAAGCATTTCAAGTGTTATCCCCACAACTTTGTAACCCATTTTATTTTATTTTTAACCCAGTGCCAATTCCTAATGTGTTCCTGCAGCTCTACACACCCTCTACCAACCTGGGAGGCAGCAGACTGGCCTCATGCTGCTCTTCTGCTCTTGTGAGACCTTTAGATCAGGTCACACATTTTGGTGCCTAAACTGCCTAAACTTCTTTATTTCATTATTATTATTTTTTTACTATTTTACACTTCCCACTAGCCAGTCTACAATGACACATTCTGAGCATATGTACTGGCCATTTTAACTATTAAAATGTTACTCAAAAGGGGTTTTAGCGTGTGACGAAAATCAAGCCCCTTGAGCCTAGGGGCTTAATTTTTGACCCCAGGAAACGCCACCATTGACCTATGTGGAGCCCAGTAGACCATTTAGAATTGACAGCTGAAACAGCTGTATAACAATTTTATACAGATATTAACCTGCAGGCCGCATTAAGTGAAAGTCGGGCCCACACATATGGGATAGAGGATACATAAAAAATACTATTCTATGTAGCCCCCATGGTTGTGGCCCTAGCAACCACTTATATTGCTTAGGCCTATGAACCAGCCCTGCCAAGCAGGCAGGCTCTAATAAACCAATAAATGGTAAAAGTAAATAATAATAATAAATAAAAAAATATGTTAAAAACCAGGATAGAAGAGGAAGCCACAATTAAAACATAGACATGAACCAAATATATCCATAATATAGTATAGGTTGAATGAATAACCCAATACTCGATCCCTTGAGCGCAACAACAACATCAACAACAAACAACAACATCTTTATTAGTTTGCTTCACGGTATTATTATTCACATGTGAAATTTGTAGGATCACAGATGCAGCATGGCATGTTGAGCTGGAAGAACAAGTTTGAAGACAGAATAAAAGGCATATTTGTTTAGTCGAATTGGATACGGGTTTCCTTTAGAAATGGCCTGGAACGTTATTGGTTATGGTTTGGGGCAACATGTTTTAAATCATATTCATGACGTGTGTGTGTGTGTGTGTGTGTGTGTGTGTGTGTGTGTGTGTGTGTGTGTGTGTGTGTGTGTGTGTGTGTGTGTGTGTGTGTGTGTGTGTGTGTGTGCGCGTGCTTGTGTGCGTGCGTGCGTGTGTGTGGGTGTGCTGCATGCGTGCGTGTGTGCATGCGTGGGTGTGCATGTGGGTGTGGGTGGGTGCATGCCTGCCCCCCAGTTGGAACCAATGATCTAGAAAATAAAAACATGTTTCCTCTTTTTTCTCTCTCTTTTTGGTGGTGGTGGTGGTGGTTGGTGGTGTGTGTGTGTGTGTGTGTGTGTGTGTGTGTGTGTGTGTGTGTGCGCGTGTGTGTGTGTGTGTGTGTGTGTGTGTGTGTGTGTGTGTGTGCGCGTGCGCGTGCGCGTGCGTGCGTGCGCGTGTGCGCGTGTGCGCGTGTGCGCGCGCGTGCGCGTGCGTGCGTGCGTGCGTGCGTGCGTGCGTGCGGGGGTTGGACTCTTTTATATCACTCATCGGATCTTCAACCACTTAAACCCTAATTGGCCGGGGTCCCCCAGGGCTCTGAACTTGGTTGCCACTCATTTTCCTGCCATGCCGAATCTCTGCTGAAAATAGCCGATCTTCAAGATCACTTGTGTTCATCAAAGAATATAGGGACGTAAGGACGTTACTGTGTACACAGGGTATGCGGTAAAACATCCAGCGGAAAGAGAGATGCAGCAGTCATTAGTTGGTGTTGGCGGTCGGTCTAAAGTACTATAAGGGAGTGTACTGACACGCTTTGTTCTCGCGTCTCGCGCTGTCTGGAGCACTGCTGGTTCCAAACAAAGGCCTACACAGTCAACCACTGCTTGACAGCACAGAATATTTTCTTATAATATACATTAACTAAAGCGAGTTATATAACAAATCATTATTCATTATTCACTAGAGTGACGAGAGGTCTGTTAGTGCGTTTAAATGTCCTAAAATGCCGTATTTTCGGCAATTTAACTGCAAACATGCGATCTGTTGTCAATGGAGCTGGATGGCCAGAGTGGTTTGTTTGGAACCAGAATCCCTCCTTGTTAGGCAGTTATGTGTGCTTTTCAGCCAATAGGCAGGTCTGTTCAGCATTGGGAGTCAACGGGAGTGTCAGTACTCTCTCTCATTATAGAACTCTAGGTCGGTCGTCCCTCGGTGTACTCCGATTGGCCGGTTTAAATGATGATGTAATGGTGATGTAAGCATGGCCATGGCCTACTTGTGCGCAACACGCAAGTTTGTGCACTCTACCGAGTGCTGATGTAGTTCCGTCCAGCTGAGTTCCAGTCAATTCAGGAAATGTGTTTAGATCTTGAGTCCGGTTACTGCGTGTTTCTGCACCCTCAGAAACCCATGGGGGTTCCGTCTGGAGCAGGGGACCCCCACGGGTTTCAGGGACCACCACCAGTGGTCCCTGAAAGGATTCCAGGTGGTCCTCAGGCTAAAAGATGGAAAGTTGGTTAACCAGATGTAACTCTTTGAGAGCCTAAAAATGAAACCAAATGGACCCTTGCGGGTCCTGAAATTGTGGACAAAAGCAAAATAAATCTTTAGTTTTGGCCTCTGTGGGGATAAAATGTCATCAAATGGTGGTCCGTGGCTCAAATGCCGAATAAATAGTGGGCCCTGGTATCAAAAAGGCTGAAAACCACTGGTCTGGAGGAATCCGGCAGCTCCCGGCTGGTTCCAGCACTGCCTCATGGTCATGGAGGACCCGTCTGCTCTCAGTGCATCGTTGACCGGCGAGGGGAATGTTGTGGCCCTGTAGGAGGGGTCTGTGCGGTGCTGGAACAACGGGAAGGTGAACCTCTCCGCCTGGGGGCCCAGCGCTAGCGACAGGGGCTTCTGGGTGACGGCTGGTGATGGGAAGTTTGTGAGCATGTGGTTGTTGTTGGTGGTGATGGCCAGTGATGGGCGGAACGATGAGGCTGGTTTCGTGAAGGACAGCAGAGCTTCAGGACTACCTGTGCATTTAGAAAGGGAGACTAAATGAGCTGTAATAGACCTTTCAGAAAGCCCCTCCCCAAACTGGCATGGGTCCAATCACAGCTAAGAATAACAGGTGATAGACCAACCGCTGCATCAATAGTTTTCCTATATGACAAAAAACATTGTTTTAAAAAAATAAATGTCACACACATGTATTTTTCTATTAGGGCATGCCTTGTTAACGGATTTTGAAGAGATTTTGAAAGTCTGTTTCCCAACGTGAACCAGTATTTGAGGAAAGTGTCCAACCCTTGTTTGGACACAACCCATGTTTGGAGGAGAGGGCAGGGATTACGGTAAAGTCTATTCTTTTTTGTTTTTGTCTTTTCATTTGTTTTTGTCTTTCAACATTTGTTTTTATGGCTGACTTGAACACACAACACGCTGTCAGGCCGGAGGCAATACAGGTATGTGGCATGGACCACTCACTCGGCCAGCGGGCAAACCCTAAATAAGCTGTAATTGTACCGTATTTTATTTTAGGTCCTGTTTAGCTTCCAACATGATATCCCTATTTTAAGCTTCCATTATTAGCATAATATTCCACAAAATACAACTTCACCTCTTTCCACTGACGCACGGTAACTGTGATGTAACTTTCCCGTCGACGTGTTGTTGCAATATGACAGAGTATCCTTCCAGGCAACCTAAACATATGAGACAGTCAGTGTGTGTGTGTGTATAAGTCTCTGGAATGTGTATCTCATAACATTTGCAGCAGCAGCAGGTACCGCCGGTATCTCCTACATATTTCATCAAAACATCCATAGCACGCATAGCACCAAACACTGATTGCACCTGATGAGTTGTGAGCTGTTGTGCCACGATGGGATTTGTTGGGAAAAGGTGTTTATCCTTTTGAAGGACGGCAGCTGTGAAGGAAAAGAAATGTTTATTCTATTATTAAACTGCTCACAACAACGTGCAACAGCCGGGGGATTGGAATAGATTTGGTCTCTTTGTTCCAGTAATATTTTCTACAGCCGGACAACTCCTCCACAATAACTCAATACTGCCTCCTAAAAATGTCGTTTCCATTCAGGAAAAAATATATTAAAAAATATATTATCTTCAGTGTTGGGCAGTATTAATAAAATATTACATATTACTGTAATATTACTTTTTCCAGCAAAAGTAAAGTAAAGGCGTTACTCTGCCAATATGTGTAATAAGTAATATGTTACTCTCTCAAACATGCCTAGGTGCCTATTACTTGTTGTTGCATGTGAAAATAGAACAGATTTACAAGCTATCAACAGATAACAACAGAGATGCACTGTAGTTTGTAGATCCTAATCCACCGCAGTATTCTGCACACAGGACATACACTACAGGTTATTGCAGTTGGCGCTAAACAGATTGTGTTGTACATTTCTATTCCTTTGTAATAAGTAAAGC
Source organism: Benthosema pterotum (assembly GCA_039105355.1). Classification (NCBI taxonomy): domain Eukaryota; kingdom Metazoa; phylum Chordata; class Actinopteri; order Myctophiformes; family Myctophidae; genus Benthosema; species Benthosema pterotum. The sequence goes on from CM076987.1 coordinate 19,391,195, forward strand.
AACAGCATCCTAAGTAACATGGCCCAACACTGATCTATCTTAAAAAAAATATATATATATCTCTCTATATCTCATTAGAATTTCTCTCTATATAATTCAAGCAAGCGTGTCTGTCTGTTACATCCTGTGCAATGTACTGTGTCATTTGTCTCCATTTGCGTAACGCCACGGCGCACGGACAGCCTCACTGAACCTCGAGTCACACAGCCCTGTCATCCAGCACCACTATGCGCGGCTCATAAGCACCAAACATTATGCCCATCATTTTAATTTTAATACATTTGTGTCAAAAAAGAATCTTCGCGCACATGACGTGTCACCGGATACAGATTAAAAGACATCACGTGGTGTAACATCACGTGTCACGGAGACACATTTATTGTGGTCACACATAGAGTAATAAAATAACAGAGGCCGACAGGAGCAATAGCCCCGCCCCCTTGCCGTTCATTTCAATACAAGTTGCTCATTGGCGCTTTGAAGCACCCGGAAGACCGCCGGAAGTGCGCCTATTTCCGCATTGGGGCACCAAAATTTGGTGCCCCAATGCGGAAGTATTTCTCCATGAACGCGCCCGACGCAAGGGATTATGGGAACCATGAACGAGCGCCATCGCGCACGAGCAAAGGAAAAAAAACATCAAAAGGCATCAAAAACAAGCTTGTGGGTTTGCATTGAGCTTATTATCTGTCATATAATACATCCGTTGTGTTTTGAGAGGTAGTATATGACGTGAGGGCCGCTGGTTTATTCAGAAAACAACTTAAATACAAACTGCCCTGTCCGCGTGCACAAAGCAAACGAGCGTGCGTGCTCTCGGGGCGTTCGTGCATGAATTCCACCTGCCTGCAGTACCAAGCTTGGCCACCAGCGTGCCAGCTTCAAGCCTGGAGCCGCTGTCTGCTGGTGTGTGGTCACAGTTTGCCGTATCACCCCCCCTCTTACGGGTACAGCCATTGGCGCTGGGTACAGTGTTCTCTGCTCTCGCAACGTTCTATCGCCACGGCGTTCCAGGCGACTGCCGACTGATCCACACAGGCAACGTTCTCTTGCCACGGCGCGGTGTTGCCGCTGTTCCGCCTGCTAGGCGACTGACCAACACAGGCAATACTCTCGCCACGACGCGGTGACACACGCGCTACTACGGTCCGGGTCGCCTACAACTTCTTTCTACTACCACTACACTGCAACGTCTTGATATTACGCGCGCCAGCCCACGTTATCCAGTCCTCTCCAAAGTTATTATTCAAACGCCACATTTACGCGTGTGCGTCTGTGTACGTGCGACGGTCCGGGTCACCTAGAACTTATATCTACTACCATTGCAACGTCTGGATATTAATGCGCGGCAGCCCACGGCACCAAGTCCTCTCCAAAATCATTATTCAAACGCCACATTTACGCGTGTGCGTCTGTGTAAAGTGCGACTACCAGGCTGTGTGACAGAGCATAGGCTACAACCAGTGTTGTAGTGGTACTTTTAGAAGTGGGGGGACGCCTCTTAAGACACGTGCACGCACACATGCATGTGCATTCGCGTGCACCTGCACAACGCAGACAGACACACTATTAAAACATGCATATTGAATAGTATATTGAGAAAGATGGTTTACAATGCTTAATTGTATCCATAAAAGTAAATGACAAGTCAAAAAAACAATTTTTGCCCCCAAAAATATTTTAGATGTGAGAGAAGTGGGGGGACTCCGTCCCCCCGCGTCCCCCCTCCACTACACCCCTGGCTACAAACTAGGTGTCATCTCATCCATACACATTGTAACGACCCTCTGGGTTTCTTACAATTACATTCACAACAAATAAAGTCTAACATTAACAGTAACCATATGACATTCATTTTGTGAGTTGTGACCCAAGTTCCACCCAACTTTCCAACATCAACAATTCCCTCCCACTCAATGTGATCTGCACATAATTTCCAGATCATATAATACACAACGGGTATAGGACTAGTATATATATATATATATATATATATATATATATATATATATATATATATATATATATATATATATATATATATATATATATATATATATATATATATATATATATATATATATATATATATTGCAGCAAGCTAAGCTTCAGCAAATTTGGCTTACAAATCAACTTATTTGCAGGACATCAGCTTTATTGTCTGTGGAGTTTCTGCACAATTGATGTACGCTACAGACTTTTAGGGCGGAAGTCTGAAGAGACTTGCCTGTAACATCTCCACATCTCAAAGTCAAACATCTCAATACCTTTTGATTCTAAAAGGTTGAAGGTCAATGCCTGACAATCAGGGGCGGATGTAACATTTCCTTATTGGGGGGCAGGAGAAAATGGTATGGGGGGCGGCTTCAGCGCTGAGGCCGCACCCATACCATTTTCAGTTACAGGACTTTTATTGGGCAAGTAAAGCATCAAGTTGCAACAAACACGCAGCATGCATAAAACTGAAGTTCTGACTCAGAGAGTCAGTGATAAAATGCTGTTGGTTTACTGGTGAGACAACTGCAGGATTTACTTACTCTGTATGTTATCCCTCTGTTTGACTTCCCTTCTCCACTTTGCTCGTCGGTTTGAAAACCAGACCTTTGGCAAGAAGTTATTTAGTGAGAGCTGAAATATTTTCATTCATACAAATAGTTTGATAAACATTATACCAGTTTACCTTGATGGTTTCTTCTGGAAGTTTGATCTCCGACGACAGTTTTTCTCTGGTGTACACATCTGCATAGTGACTCTGTAGGAATTCTGGTGTTGGAGGTGGAAGCATGGAGTTAATTTTCATGAATCCACTGCTAATAGGCCCAGATACAGTATATAAACAATAATATAGGCTAGATCACTGGGCCTTAAAGGACAACTTTAGTCTTTCAAAATTTCATGTATTAGGTTGTCATTAGATAAAGTAAAAGATGAGTGTTCATTGTTTTACATTCCTTGATTTCTTTAGTTATAGGGATTTTAGCTATGGGAGCGGGCATTTGAACATGTAAACATATTTGTTTACAAAATTTTAAAGCTATTTATTTTTTATTATCTTCTAGTCCTGATAAACCCCAGGAAATTATAACCGGCCACAAATGATCTGAATGTGACAAACTGCCATATTGAGCCTCTGGGTGAGGCATGCATGCATGCCCATATGGAGTGTGTAAAGTGCACTGCAGTGTGCTGCCTTCTTCACAGTCAGTAGATTTTGTGAACTTCTGTGGGCAGTTATAATTTCCTGGGGTTTATTAGGACTGTAGTAGATAATTTTAAAAAATCGCTTTAAAATTCTGTAAAGAAATATGTATTTAAGACCATGTCCAAATGCCCCCTCACATAGCCAAAATCCCCATAAATAAAATAAAGCAAGCAGTGTAAAAACAATTGACACCCATATTTTACTTTCTCTAATAACAACCTAAACCAATGAACCTTGGTTCATTGGTTGACCTTTAAAGAGGTTCCCCAGCTAGATGATGGAAGAATTGCTAATGGACCCCTAGGGTTAGGCATAGGTTTTACTGAGGTTATGGTTTGGTTTAGTAGGGAAAACAGTCGACTGTTATGCAAAACAGTTGTGATTGTTATGCAAAGCGGCCGCCATCACAGTCGCAAATGGATTTCGCTATCTCTCCTTGTATCTCAACATGCCTGGACAACAGAAGGTGCATTGGTGCATCTGGGTGAAGCTGAAGACGCCTGTGGGATCTAATAGGTCTAATTATTGTTTACACATTCAAATAACCTTGTTCTAAGGCTCTGCTTTGCTCTGGGGTGAAGGAGGTTCGGTTCCGGTTTGGAGAAGCCTGGGGCTGATGCTCTGGACTGCACATGCTCTCCACTGCCTCTCCGTTAAGGATGTCCTCCTCTTGAACCATGGACGGAACTACTGAACCAAGAGGACATGTCAGATACATTGGCTAACATTAGGCCTATAGACCAGTGGTTTTCAACCATTTTGATACCACTATGTATTCAGTATTCTAGACATGGACAACCATTTGATGAGGTTTAGTCTCTCAGATCAAAAGTAAAACATTTTTGTCCCAAAATTGTTTTTTTTTCCCCCCACAGTTCCATGCTGTATTTAGAAGAGAATACAGACAAATGTTGACCAAAAATAACATTTCTACATTGTCTAATGTTGTAGATTCTTAGTTAGATTCTTAAGTTAAGTAATTCAGATTTGAAGTTGAATAATAATTTACCTCTTGAGAGCATAAAATGAGGTGGATAGGATAGAGGCCCAGAGATCAAACAGACTAGGGTTGAGAGAAAAAAAGAGGAAAAAGAAGCGCTTCGTGGGTCCCTTGTATACTGGTAACAGGTGCTCTTTGGAGGGGGTATCAATGATGCAGAACAAAAGATCTAAAAAAGTTCAATAGTACCTTGGGAAAGTCACAAAATACTGTGAAATGCAGTGAACCGGTGGTGAACTTTTGAAGGAGATCCAAGGCATCTCTGTGCAGTATAGACTAGGGTTGAGAAGCACTGCAGCTTACAGACAAAGCTTCAGTTGGAGCAGTTGCATTTTGGACCTGTTGTCTCATGAGATGTAGCCTGGCCTAACCTGAAATGATTTTGGCCTAGGGGGGGCGGGGTGCCGTGGGATCCACACATCAGATGAGCTGATCTGATTTGATCTCACTAACGTGTTGTCATCCCCGGCCTCTCCCCCGCCCCTCCACCGCTGTGCTACGTCACATCATTTGGAGCCACACCACTGTGGGTAACAAAATAGTCCAGGCTTTCCGTTTTCGTGCAACGTGAACGAAAATGAAAGCCTGGGTGTTGAGGCTGTACATGAGAAGTGATTACCTGGGAAGACAGGGCTGTGAGCGTCGACTTCCATGCACATTGGCCCATAGTCGAACTGGATCTTTCTCAAAATCCGATTCACAGAAGACACCTTAAAGTAAACAAATGGGACTAATATCATGTCAGATGCCAAAATTTCATATATAGAGAGAGAAAATGTTTCTTTTATTTTCTTTTTGCGAGGGGTGGTTTATAAATCTCACTCACGCTAGGAATCCTGGACGTTCTCTCTGCCGCCAGCCTTTTCCGGATCTCCCAAGCAAAAATGGCCGGGTTCTCTCTCTTACACTGAACGATCCTAGAGATGACCTCAGGGGTCAGGAGCCGAGGCCTGCTGCCCCCTGTGGCCTTGGGGTCCACCAGCCCGGTTTGGTTGTATCTGCTGAGAATCTTACTCACACAGCCATTGGACACCTTGTAACAAAAACAAAAACAAACAAAAAACATATTTTCGCTTTAGTAATATATAGCGGTGGTTTTCAACCTTTTTCATACCATGGCCCACTATTTATTCTGCATTTTCATTAAGGACCTATAAGGGTCCTTTTGGTTTAATTTTACACTCTCAAGAGTTACAGACTTCAGGGACCACCAGTGGTCTAAATGAGAATGGCTGATATGAAAACTCTAACAACAGTGATTTTTAATATTTGTTTATGACATGAATTGTTTTCCAGCCAAGACTATGAAGTATGGCAGAAATACAATGGATTTTGTGATTTTTGAGGGGGGGCGGTGGCCCCTCCTAACTCTAAACCTAACCCTAACCCTAACCCTATAGCCTACAGCTTTTGTCCCCACACATCTCAATGACAATGCAAGGATAAATTAGATCAAATGTTAATGAGTACACTAACAATCATTTAAAGAGATGATGTACCGGTATAGGCCTGTAAGAGCGCCCCCCCCCCCCCCCCCCCCCACACACACACACACACACACACACACACAATTTAATTGACACACTTGTTTAACCCAGCAGCAAAAGGTAATTAACATCACCCCCACTTTTACCAGCTAGGCCTACTATATTTTCTAGCATGAAATGGGCAGTTCTGCAGAATAGGTTTGTTTGGTTCAATATATTATAGTCTCTATGATGCAAAGTGCATATAGGCTATTATAGAGCGTCTACCCGAAGAATCCTGGAGATCTCGCTGGGACGCAGTCCTTCTGAAGCAAGTTCAATCAGTTTTCTCCTCTTTGAAGCAGGGAGTGGTCGACCATTTAGAAATACACCTCCTAGTTGGTTCAAACTGCTACCACCTAACACAGAAAGAGAGATAGAAAGTATTAGTCTCTATATATAGGCAGTGGTGTAGTGGAGGGGGGCCGCAGGGGGCGGCGTCCCCCCACTTCTCATATCTAAAATATTTTTGGGGCAAAAGTAGGCCTATGTTTTTTGATTGTCATTTACTTTTATGGATACAATTGTAAACAATGCATTGTAATCGATCTATGTGTGTTGCGCAGGTGCACGCAAATGGGCATGCAAATGCGAGTGTTTTACCATGTTAATGAGTTTCCTTTTTTCTGAGAGTGTACAAATGTGAACCAATTGGACTCTATACGGTTCACATTTGTACACTCTCAGAAAAAAATAAAAATAAAATGGGTGGAATTCCCCATTAAGAGGCGTCCCCCCACTTCTAAAAGTCCCACTACAACACTGTATAGGCCTATAGTTAGGCCTACTTAAACGAATATTCCGAGATTTACTTGGCGCACCCTAATGACCTGCTCCGATATAAAAATGGTTCATCTAAAAAAAAAAAAAAAAAAAAGGTATATTTTTGTGTATTTTTTTTCCAAATGAAAAACAAATATATGACAAAGTCAAGCACACACACACATATCCATCGTGTTGCAACTTTTCATGAATAAGAACTTCTGCAGTTTCTATTGCGCATGGTGGACGTGCGTGTGCACTGCCCATAGCGCCCCCCTGAGCCAGAAACAGTATAAGAAATTATGGCATTTTGTTATGAACATTAGTAAGGAATTATATGATGAAGGCAGGTTGAAAAGTGAGTGACCAATTGGTCCTTAGCCTATTAGTTAAAACAATCCATACAGTATAGGCCTGCAGTAGATTAGAAAAATAAAAACTACAAATAGGCATCATTCCACTAGGCTAAACAGTCAATTAGGATAGAAATTATGAAGAATTGTGCATGGACAGGACCTTTATCTGGCAGATCCAAGCTTGTTTCACACATCTTCAATTTCTGTCTTGCTGCTGTTGCGGGAATGAAAATGATCCAAATCAGCAAACAAAAAAGAAGACAATCTTTCCACAGGAAAACTGTGCCTCCTATATACTGTAGCTATATCCACAGCCGCTTCCAACGGTGCACACTTGGTGCTCTGTGCCAAGCAGGACGAGTCCTCAATGAGCTGTTGACGACGATGATGATGCTGATGGAAGTGTGAGTCTGAGATTGCAGGCACCTCTGACACAAAACACAGGAATCACGCACGGCAGCACACACGTATATAGACCTCTCTGAGGATGACGTAGCCAAGCCCAAATGTCAATAAGCAGCATCTTCCCCGCATGCAGGCTGCTTGATTGGCCATATTCCATACATGCCCAGATTTTGTGAGCACAATTTTTTGGCAAAATGTAAAAAGGCAGCCACAGTGCACACTCATCCATGGGCAAAAAAACACAAACAAACACTCAGGACATGCAGTATGACTTGTTTGATCAACCACAATTCAAGAATAAGACCATCAGGGTATCATTACTTAATTTCGTACAACAATTAGTATTAAGAAATCTTTAACATTTCACAATTGGCTTGCCTATATACGTCCTACAACCATTTCGGTTGCAGGACTTATGTTGAAGTTGCAACAGACACGCAGCAATAATGCACAAAGCTAAAGGTCTGACTCAGACAGTTTTCTGTTTTAAATGATGAAATGATGTTGGTTTAGTGGTGCCACAATTGTAGTTAGTTAGTAGCATAGTGTTTCAAATTATTTTAATTACAAGCACTTGAATTTGAAATATCTTTGAAATTTTGGTTGTTTTGCATGTTTGGTGGGGCAGTCTGGGCATTTAGGGGGGCATTGCTCACCCATGCCCATGCCTAGATCCGGCCCTGCTTTTTGTAGCGTCGTTAAAACTACAAATCCAAGGCGATCAACACAGGCATGCGACTCATTCTTGAGCTCCTCGTCTGCCTAGTCACGTGACTCTGAGCATCCTTTGCAACCATCATCGGGTTAAGTGGCTGCAGATTAAAACGATCGAGTCCCCTCTCATAAAACAAACATTTGGAAATCTGCGCCCAATGACGACAGGCCATATGGTAAAGTGCTTTTGATAAATCATAAATCCATCGTGGAGTCTCTCTTTATTACATTTTCTTTCAAGCGTGAACAAACAAGGCTAGCATGCGAGGCGAGAGGCGAGGACCAATTGGGGGACCTCGTCTCCACTGGATGGGGAGGTTTTAAAAAGCCCTCACAGATGTTCCTTGGGCAGCACAGCAGATAAAATGCGTTGTAAACGTTTCAAAAGGAAATATTTGACGAGCAAATATTAGCCAATGCCCGAAACCTGCACACAGACAGGGCTCGTCTTTTTTGGCCTGTTTAATGACTAATTGAATATCATTAGCTGGGTCCACACAGATCGAAGTGCCACCGAAATAAAAAGGGCTTGGATTTTAAAATGCCATATGGTCCAAATTATACATTAACTTGGGCTTCGTGGACAATAGTAGTCCTGGTGCACTCAGCTTGCTTTCTGGGAGGGGAGGACATACATGCTGGACACCAGTATCTCCTTGCCAACCGAGATAGGAAAAAACAAAGAAAATGATAAATAGGTTAAGCAAGGCATAGATCTTTATTTCTTTATCACTGGAGGGTTCATGGTCATTACTGATTGATGGTACTTTATTGCACATCCTGGCGTGTACACCTACCAAGGGCGATAAAACAGTTGCTTAGTATACGTCTGGGAACGCCAAACAGAATATTCTTCGTGCGTAAATTGACACTCAAGCTCTCCAAAAGGAGAAGGCGAATGCTTCGGTGCCTTAACGTTTTTCAATGTATGCCTACCGTTCCAGCTCCTCGTATTATTTAATTTCGTTTGTTACACAAGCCTATGTGTGCGTATGCGTGTCCCTGCGCGTGGGAAACTGTCACAATTCCAACTGCGTAAAGGGCCATCATAAACCTATCCAATGCGCACCGACTGTGCGCAATCGGTCACTCGTTTACTTCAGACAAACATCATTGCCCATGATGTCCTCGTATCCAGCTATAGGAAGTAATCTCAAAGTAAATATATCATTTTCAAAAACCGAAATGATTCTCCACTAACATCATCAAAGCGTATATCGACAAATAACTATAGGCTACAGGATTATATTGTATTATTGTTATGGCCACACATTGAGTAAAACCAGCTCCACCACACAGCCCGCACTGTCTGAAGAATGTAGTCTTGACTTTTGTTTCTCTATCCACAAGGAACGAATGTTTTGAATACAAACATTTATATTTATTTATTTATTTTTAAATTTCACAGCCATTTCAAAATATTTCGAGACTGCTGTGAAATTAACAGAGTGTAAATTTGAATTAATTCTGTACGCCCAAAATCAATTTGCATATAACGAGCTGAAATTGCACGTGCACATGTGCAATTCCACATGTGCAATTCCATTAAATTGCACATGTAGGCCTAGTACCACACAGACATGCGTCCAAATTAAGAAGACATAGTTATTGAAAAATGTACTTGGATTTTCAGCTGCTTAAATAATATGCCAAATATATAGGCTAGGATATACTATGGCGTGGCTGCACGCCATAGTATATCAGCATTTAAAATGCTGAGGTAAGCTTAGAAAAAACACTGCATACTGTATATTAAAATAATAAATACACATCAACTGCTCACGGACATATACGTACTGTCGGATATTGCACCATATATAGCACAAAATGCAGTAGAGTAGGTCTATGCACCACGTGCAGACTTTTAGAAGGGAGGGTACTAAGACACATGCATGCGCATTTTGTGTGCTCGAGTGCAACGCACATGACACAATTAAAACGCACGTGAATAGCCTAAAAACAGGGTTTACAATGCGTAATTGTATCCATAAAAGTAAATGTCAGTCAAAATAACATAGTTTTGCCCCAAAAACATTTTAGATGTGAATTCGCCCCCCTCCACTACACCGCTGACCGTGTGTAATTCCGTGGTCCATCTTAACTTGAAACCAACTTCAGGTAGGCCAATGGAACGGATATTGAAACTTTATGCAATTAATTTACAATCCATTATTGTCATAGGTCAACATCTACATATTTGCAAAGCCAAGTTTCGACTCAAAGCATAAAAAACAGTTGAAAATGGGGGCCATATCGCGCGCGCACGCACCTTGCACCTGCACTCTCACTTAGGCTATACTGATGCTATTTCATCAAAGACAGTGCGCACAGACCATTTGGCATAATTTGACGTGAACCAAATTACTTGGCCACTATTGTAGGCTATGAACAACCTGACTTGTACTGTAACTCTCATTTCAGTTAATAAAGATTTCATTCATTCATTCATTCATTCATTCATTCATTCATTCATTCATTCATTCATTCATTCATTCATCCAAAGACTCCTCGTGCATGCTTGTTTTCAGCACATGCTTGGTGGTGAGCTATCCAATGCCTTCTGTAGTTTAAAGAGAAAATTAAATTGATTTCCAACCTTCTTTTTAATGCATCAGGGATCAGAAACCCCTTTGACATGTTTTTATACACTAAAATAGTATGCATTTCAGCCTTGGAAATCAAATAAAACAAAATATATTTTGGTTATCCCTTATCCAATCTTTGTTTCGTTCTTTTGATATTTTCTTTCAAACCAGGATACAACGATAGAGCAATAACCCACTCTGACCCAACTCCCACTCCCTCCTATCCCCACTTCGCCCACTTCGGTCAATTTGCATAAAAACAAGCAGAGGACTGAATTTAATTTAGCCGATTTCTTTTTTTTAAATAGGAACTATCTCACTTTAATGTAATGCATTCTGCCCAGAGGGAGGGGAGGGGGGCATTTTCTGATGTGGCCAGTTTATTAAAGTCATTCCCATTCATGTGCGCGTGTGTGTCTGTGTGTTTGCGGGCGCCAATTCAATTCAATTGGCTTTATTGACATGAGAAAACAATAGTAGCCCACAATAACAACAATAGTACATCAAAACAAAAAATATGACATTTGAAAGTCGGAATCTTCAATAAATCAATGCCTATATACCGAGATCACAAGATCAAGAAAACACATGCAGGCATGTGGCTATTCATGAGTAAACACATGCGCACGCACAATTAATATATTAATATCGAGTGGGGAGTTTTAGAAGTGGGGGACGCCCCATAAGACACATGCATGCACACATGCACACGCATTTGCGTGCACGTGCTAGCATAACGCACACAGGATTTCCACCCATTTTCAACATTTTTCTGAGAGTGTACAAATGCAACCAAATGAACCCTAACGGGTTCATTTGGTTCCATTTGTACGCTCTCATAAAAATAGAAGCGTCTAAAGAAATCCATTAACATGGTGAAAATACATCTTGATGATGTCATCAAGATGTTTCACCATGTTAGTGGTTTTCTCTCCATTTCTTGGGATCAAAGAATGGGGGAACTTTTTGTTTTATCATGTCCACCCAACACCTTGAAGGTAGCCTACATCAATGACATAGTAAAATGTTGAAAATGGGTGGACTACCCCTTTAATTGTATCCATAGAGGCAGGCTAAATGTAGGGGAAAAAATTGCCCCCCAAAATATTTTAGATGAAAGAAGTGGGAGGACTTTGTCTCCCCAGCGTCCCTCTCCACTACAACCCTGCTAGTGTGTAGTAGTAGGCGGCTACTAGTGTAGTGTAATGGATATCCACTGCTCGTCCCGGGCTGGCTCCTCATCATGAATGAACTGAACTGAACTGAACCGTGCGGCTTTTCTCATTCTGGCCGCTGAACGGGTTAAATACTATGCTGACGTGTCGAACCTCTTGCACCGGAAGACGTCGTTCCAGCGTGCCTACGCAGCGCCTGCTCAGCGGCCACAGTGCGCACTACAGCCTGCCCGTTCGCCCCCATTCATTCTGAGCTCACCCTGCCTGGAATACAGAGCCATAGAGTATAGACAACTCCGTCCACTTCATGGGGCCAGTCCAATGTCGGCTCTTGTGCATAGACTTCTATTGAAATGGGGACAACAAATAGGGTCCTGGATCTGAAGTTGGCAGACATGCAGTCATGCAGTCGGCTCGGGGAACAGCCCAGCTTTAATAATGTCAAATCCCTTTATTTTAGATACACAAACAAACAACATAAACACTAGGACAGGATTTTCAACAGTGATCCCTGAGAGGATTCCAGGTGGTCCCCAGCTAAGCAATGGACAGTTGTTAACCAATGGAATCATAACTCTTGAGAGCTTAAAATGAAACCAAATGGACACTTACGGGTTCATTTGGTTTCATTTCACACCCTCAAGAGCTAAATTATATTTAAAGTAAACATCGGAATTACTTAATTTTCAAGAGTGTACACAATTAGAAAATGTGGAAGAATTGTTATTTCGACCAAGGGTTTGCCAGTTTATCTCTTTAATTTTGGAGACAAACTTGAAAATCCTTAGTATTGGTTCCGAGAGACTAAAATCAGCAACAAATGATGGTCCGTGGCTAAAATGCAGAATAAATAGTGGGCCCTGATATGAAAAAGGTTGAAACCCACTGCATTAGGCTGCAGGGTATTAACTCGTTACTACAGTAGGGTAATAGTTGTCATGTTGCACCGTACGCATGCCCTAAAATTGCTCTTATTTGCACGAACAGCGACTCGAGCGCTGCAGTTTCCGACCCCACAATGTCGCAACTCTTCTTGATAGATGGCCCTGCCTGCAACTAGGGAAACGTGTGCTTCTTTTTGACGTGTGGCGGCGGCGTGTGTGCGCATGTGTTTCCGGTAGCAACGTGTTGGTGGTGTGTATGTGTGTGTGAGTCGCTGCTGCTAGTGCTCACTCAGCCTCTGCCTTTTCGCGTCGGCTCCCAGTAGAAGAACACTTCTTCTTCTTAGTCCGTCTCTCTCTCCCCCGACTCCCCATCCTCCTCCCGGACCGGTACCACCAACACCGCCACCGCAGCCCCCTACCCTTGAACGGCACAAGCTCTTCGGAACCTCCAGCACCACCAGAACCAGCTTTTATAACAGGACACGATGGCATCGGTCTCTGCACAACAAGCAGCCCAGCAGCCCACCTCGACCCAGAACCAGCAGGTCTCCGCTCCGCTCCAGAGAGGAATAGTCAAGATGGTATAGTAACTACATTGACCCATAACGTGTCTTGACTGTGTAGGGGGACGTGTACTATACTATGGACCGCTGGGCGTGTGTATATTCACTCATTTAAGTGGCGGGCAACTTCATGTAAACTTTGATTTGGTGGTGCCATGCAAGTGTGCCAGTCGTACGCCGGTGGTGGCACTAAAAGTGTCACTTTAGACCGGGGCAGAATGCTATAGCTTCGTATCTGTGAGGCACAAACACACACAACCGCGTTTTTCGTCTGACAAAAGTGTCGACGAGAGAGAGCCAACAAACTTGACGTCGTTTCTGCGAAAGCGACGTGTTTACAAGCTGTAGGCATTCATCATCATCATTAGCCCCCCACATTAGCTCGCCCGCTAGCTTTACTAGCCCAGAGCCAACTAGTCGAAGAGCTGCGACATTGAGGCGCCAGAAACCGAGTTGCTCGAGCTGCTGTTCATTCATTGCAGCCCGGAACAGGGACAAGCTAGAGTTAGAAATGTGTTGAGCGCGGCGCAAATGATGTCCTGTTTTAGGCATGTGTGATATCACTGCTACATGTCGACTGTTTAAAAGTATTTTATAGCAAGTAACTGAAGTCTTTAAAGTTTATGTTGCGCTATTACTGAAATAACTAGAACAAATGGATTCAAAGCCATTAAAGCTGGACTACTGTTGTGAGTAAACTTATTGTATTACTCCACGGAGTCAACGCATCTCTGACTTTTCCCGGTCCGGGACTTGTCCCTATTTGTTGTCCGCATTTTCAGTAGAGGAGACGCCATTGGACTGGCCCCACGAAGTGAACGGAGTTTGCGGAACTCTGTCTACACTCTATGGCTCCTGGCTTTAGCTTGCTAGTTTTAGGCCCCCCAACATTAGCTGACGTTGATGGTGACCCATGGGCTTCTTCGCGCTGTTTCTTTTTCTTTGCTTTTTGTTTTCAAGTTTGAATGAACCAGAACTTGAAAAATGAAAACGTGTTTCTGACCAGCATGCAGCACGTTTCATTTACACCTCCACTGAAACCTGTCTGTGCATGTTCTGACAGCAGTTAGCATGTAGCACACTCACACATACATCCACTCTGCACAGATGTTTGGACTCCCAGAGGTAGTTGGCTAACAGTGAAACCAGCAGCAACCAGCTGCTTGTTTCAACTTCCAAGTGCAAGATCAAAGTTCATGGTTTTTACACTCTTCCATTCCATCATGGAACCCACTGACCACAGCCAGAGAATCCAATTTACTCAATTCATCACCAGATTGATAATTGAGAGTGGGAAAATATCAATTGTAGGCATAATCCAGAGAATCCAATTTACTCAATTCATCACCGGATTGATAATTGAGAGTGGGAAAATATCAATTGTAGGCATTATTATTATACCACAATATGACTAGGAACTAAAACAGTATGAACCAGAATGTCACAGAAAAGAAATCCAACTTGTAGGTCTGCTCCTCACCTAAATCATTGTCCACAAATTATGATTTTGAGATAGATTTTGATGTTGAATTTCTTTGTCTAATAAATGAGTACCTTGTTGAACTTGAGCTCATCTCTGATAAGTGTATGGCATTTAAAAAGTGTAAGAAGGAAACTTTGTCAAGGTGTTTGCTGGCTGCAATTTGTAACTCTAGACTTTTTTTTTTTTTTTTTTTTTTTTTTTTTTACAATGGTGGTGATGATGAATGTAGAGTTGCAACACCCTCCATTGACTTCCTAATAATAAATGTTCATCTGCAATCGCTGATCTGCTTGTATTAAAAAACATTAAACTCGCCAACTTTGCAGATTTAGGGGACACTTTGAATTACTCTCTTTCTATCTGCAAAGCGTTTGTTTGATAAAACCCCACTATAGTGTAGACATGTTATCAGCTACTGTCAATAAATTCTCTGCAGGTGATTCTTTTTGAAGTGCTTAGAATTGTTTAGAATTTGCACATAATGCAGGAGCCAGCAGTGAGACTAGTTTAAACTAGTGCTTCCAAACTCCAGCACTTTTTATTGACAGAAAGTAGAACATAACAAGTCTACTCTACTGTGGGCTTTTTATTCACCATATTTTTAAAGAAACACTTTGCAGATAGAGGATAGGTCACACTTTCACTCCCTCCAGGTGCAATATTGGAGAGTTTAATATGACTAGATCACAGATGAAAATGACATTATTAGGAAGTGAATGTAGGCATTGCAACTCTAGATTCATATAGAACGACGATTAATTGACAAACCCCTTGACTAGTAGTTGGCTGAGAACTAATTGAGGACAACCCTGTGTGCGAATTTGGAACATTGGTCCCTAATGCACACCATCAGCTGTAAGCCAGGCTGTATCTGCATTGTTGCATACCCTCAAGTCACAGAATATTTGCCAACCACGAAAGTGACACGTAGAGGTCTCTGGCTCCTCTAGCCCACTATGTAGTTTGTGGTGGGTGGGTAATGTAGCCGTAGCGTACCATGCTGGTTCATGAAGATGTTATGCCTTTTGTGGCTTACTCACAAACTCTTCTGTGTGGCTGTGGTGTTTCATCTCTATTTGAAACTCAACTTTTTTTCCCCCCCTTTTTTTTTAAACAGTGTTGGTTTCCCTTTCTCAGAGTGCTGGCAGTTCATCTGCCTTCTTGGCTGAGCTGGACCGGTCTAGCATTTGCATTTTTAGATTTTGTTTCCATCTGAAAAACACAGGTTTATCAAAGTATCACTTGTTCTTGTTTTCTAGAAACGAGTACGGTATCTACAGTATGCTTGTTACATATTGTGACCGATTAGTATTTGCCCTAAACAGCAGATACTATCTGTGCTTTTTTGGACCACTGGGAGTAGTGTGTTTTTATAAATGAGCTTATTATAATTTAGCTATTTACAGTAGCGTATGCTCTTAATCCAGAGCCACATTATGCATGAACAAAAGTAAAGCATTGGCAATACTACATCATATGCAGACGAAGTATTTAATGTGAATCATAATAAACAGAAGAATGTAGCCGTACACACAACTCTATCTGCCCATTTACTGTACTATATATCGCTATAATTACATGAAAAAGCTCCAAGTCTATAAACTGGCAGTCTAAAATCATAAAATGCTATCTAAATGATTTCTAGAATAGGTTGATACTTTGATGAGGAGGTCGAGTCTAGGGCAAGTGCTATGGCTGTAAGATGGTGGTGCGTTTTCAGACTTGCGGCGGAGGATTAGGGGCGAGTCTGCAGTTCTGATGGCAATAGAAAGAGCATTCAATAGTTTTGCCGGCCGTGTTTGCGGCATGTGGAGCGTTAGCCAGGGTTTTTTAGCGAGGATACTTCCCAGCTTCCTTGTGTTCTGAACACGTTGAGGAATTGTGATCTTGTTTTATATATAATAAAATGAAATTTAACTTGTGCTTGTGTATTGGCACCTTTTTTCCCTCCAAAATAAAATAGAATATTTTATGCATATCCTCTACAACTTAATTAAGTTGTACATGGGCCCATATTATACTCCTTCCTTCCCATATCTGTTGGTGACATGACATCCTTCCTGCTTGTTATAGACTGATTATTGGCAACGGCTGATTATCAAATTAGATGTTCATAATTTTATTATTAATCGGTATCGGTGCAAAATGGAAATAAAAGAAAAAAACAGCAACCAATTATTTAATTTTTCGTGTAAATGTTGCTGCTGCTTCTTGCTGTAAACTGCTGCTTTTTGCACTTACATTTTATAAGCAATAAATGTTCTCCAATGCATTTAAAGGAATTCTTCAAAAATAAGGAATTATTTTAGATTTTCCCCTAATCGGTGGTCAGAAACACGAGGCCCAAAGCCCGAACGCTTGATCTCCAGGTCCCACCATCAAAGGTGGGCCACAGAGGAAAAGCGACGAGGGGAGCCAACCAAGGTCATGTGCACTCGGCGCAGCCCTAATGTAAACAGCGGGAGAGGGAAGGTAATGCGGTCGCAGTGGCTGTTTTTTCCATGGCTGGTCCCCTTCCACTTGGCTGCTACTCGGAGTGCGTGAGTCAGTCGAGTCTTGAGTGGGACGCGGCTGTGTTCTTCTGACACGACAAGACCAGCTTTATCTGGCTCGCATCTTAGATCAACAGCACGGCAGTGATGCTGCTGGAGCGGCCGCAGATAAAAAGATGTTTGCTCAGATTCGTGTAAATGCCGTGGTAGTCAAACCACCGGGACCCCTGGGCCGTTATCGTTCTGCCTGTTTAGCTACGCTATCACGCTGAACGATCTCACCTTGTCTCCCAAGGCTAGATTTGACCGTGTGTATCGCCATGGCGACGAGCAACGCTGGTTGGTTTCTTCCCTCCCCGCACTTCAGTAGTGGCTGATTAACCACTTAACCTGAAGTTGCACTTTTGCAAAAGCCTCCAACGGTCACACATCGTGCTATTTCTTTCCCCCCGGCAAAGGGGAGGAAAATACTATGACATTACCCCAAACAGTGATGCCACTAGTGCGTTAGCAGCCATCTGTCTACCTGCTGGCAAGGATTTTATGCACACGACTTGCTTCGTAATCGGCACATGAATCAAGGCATATCTTTTATTTTGCCTAGCTGAAATGTTTCGGTTTACTCTTACTTTTAAGTAAAGACCAGCTCAGTGTTTATCAGTTAACTATCAACTCAACAATGCAAGTTAAGTAGTTTTACTATCCTGACTAATCTGGACTGTTGCCGTCCCCGAGGGATTAATCATGCAAGACTAGTGACTGAATGTGTGATTGCGATTAACTTGTTTTTTTTGTTAGTCGCCCTGGATAAGAGCGTCTGCAGAGCGTCTAAATTGTTTTCTTATCTCTGTGCAGGTCTTGTCTGGCTGTGCCATCATTGTTCGGGGCCAGCCTCGAGGTGGACCCCCTCCAGAGCGTCAGATCAACCTCAGCAACATCCGGGCAGGGGCTATGGCGCGGCGAGCTGCCCAGGGCCAGCCCGAAATGAAGGACACCCCCGATGAGGTGAGTGGCTTTTTTGTTGTTGTATGACTTGTGCTCGTGTTTATTTTTGGGCCGAGTGTGGCTCAGGAGGAAGAGCAGGTCTTCCAATGAGGCTGTGGGGGTCGGCGGTTCGAATCTCGGCTCCTCCTTATGTCGAAGTGTCCCTTGGCAAGACGGTGAACCCCAAATTGCTCACAATGTGCTGGTTGTGCCTTGCATGGTTTCCACTGCCATCGCTGTATTTGTGTGAATGGGTATATGTAATTAACTGTACCACGTAAAGCGCCTTTAGGATAAAGGAGCTATACAAATGCACCGTTCACCATTTTGTTTACGTGTTTAACAATGGCGGGGCAAAGTCCTGCTAAAGACCCCCAGGTAAACGCCATGGGATGCTAATCTTGATAAAAATTGTGTACATGTGTGAGCGAGTGTACTAGTGTTTTCCAAGTCATTTTCTAAGTTCTGCGTTTATTTGAGTGTTCCTGTGCCTTGATTGTCTGACTTTTAGAAGTATATTTAGAATTTCTATTGCATTGCCTTATTCTCTTGTGTTTTACATAGATATATAGATTTTCATTCAGTTAAAAACTGCTACCCATCAGCAAAAAAGAACTATCCAGACAGGGGTGGTGGGCTTTATCCTAGGTCGGAATCTCACTATGACCAATTTGTGTGAAGATAGAGCCATGATTTAAGGTCATCCTTAAATCTTGCGAGAGAATTTAGGTTTCTTTCCGGCCTGTTGGGAGGTAAGGGCTTTCCATGTAAATGTTTTAGCTCCTCTTGAGCTGGCTGGGAACTAAATCATATATTTAACTTGCCCTGATTGCTTAGCAGTGAGCACCCCTCACAGAAATACAAAACACAAGACTGTTTTTAAAAGTATCCATCCATATACTGTTCAGTGAAGTGTGATGCTGTATGGTGTTGGTGGACATGACGACGCATAGGTTGTAGTTTGAATTTAAGCAGTGACATTGTCCTCTGTCGTTGCAGCCCTTTGCCTTTCAAGCCAGAGAGTTCCTGCGCAAGAAGCTGATTGGAAAAGAAGTGTGCTTCAACGTAGAGGTGAAGACCGCCATGGGCAGAGAGTATGGCATGGTCTATCTGGGAAGAGGTGAGTGGAACTTTATTGAAAATTTTCCACAAGGGCGTTATTAACCCTTTCCCTACTAGTTTAGGCGTATTTGATCTACCAGGCCGCTAATTTCACGATTTTAATTTACCAATTTAGAATGTGCCAGATTTACCAGTTTTGGATAACAGTTGGCCATTTTGGGCATGCCATTATATGAACTCATCAGCTGAATATTCCATATCTAAAGACATATTTGAATCTAAAAAATAAAATGATCAAATATAACAGCAAACGTGTAAGATCACAAAACAGTCAGTCAGTGACAGGAGAAGTATTCCCTTAGTCTCCCCTCAAACTTTAGTTTAATCGTACTGTGGTTCCATCTTGTGTAAACACAAGATGTTTTTAAATGGAGCCCGCAGTGCGTTGTTGTCGCAGCATGTCGTGAGCTTGTAGATCTGTTATGTTTTCAGCAAGGCAGAATAAATCGCACCACTGCTATGCTGCCTGCCTGTTAACGTACACTTCACACTGCCCACAGATACAATCAACCCACACAGTTGCTTCAGAGCGTGCTTTAGTTCTGACATGCTATTTGTCCGAGTGTCATTAGACCAACAACCTACATCATAGTGCTGTAAGAATTACCCAAAAAGTACATTTGAATATTCCTTTTAAAACACCACCTGGATTTGAATGAATGT
Source organism: Benthosema pterotum (assembly GCA_039105355.1). Classification (NCBI taxonomy): domain Eukaryota; kingdom Metazoa; phylum Chordata; class Actinopteri; order Myctophiformes; family Myctophidae; genus Benthosema; species Benthosema pterotum. The sequence goes on from CM076987.1 coordinate 19,411,111, forward strand.
CAAATTATTCTAATATCAAATGTATATAATCTGAATATGAAACATTGCAGTCTAATATGCTGTAAAACATCCTCTTTGTTCCTCTTATTTGCTCCAGTCCTGTATTGTCCACGGTTGGTGCTGAGAAATGCGCTCTCTTGACTCTTGAGAAATTAATGATTCATAATGATCTTAAATTCCTATTTTTATATATATATAATGCCCCCAGAGTTTTGCACAGCATTTTTATTTGTTTCAAATTCAAACCTTAATTTATGACATTTCTTTCGATCATGGAATATTTGTTTGCAGCACTACTACCTCAGGCTCAAACCCCAAGCACAGGGGCAGTTGCATGTATGACAGCATGTCTGACTGTTGTTGCTGCATGTCTGATGTGTCGAGTCTGCATTTTGCAGTTAGTTGAAGCCTCAGAGTCGGTAGTCTTTTGACTGAAGTTGCTTGGTATTAGAAAGCATTGACATCATTCAGATGCTCTTACTGTCATAATAACAGGTCAAGCTGAAACGGTGATTCATTTGGGAGTAGATGTTTTACAGTGAGACTGGATGAGCAACGATGCAACGTGTAAAGTTATGAGTTGGGTCATGGGTTTTTGTCTGTCACGTTAAGGCTTCCTACATGGCCCATTTTATGTTGTAGCCTACCTTAATTTGATTTATTTATATAGCTGCATCAATTGTTTGTAATGTTTTGAATGCTTACTGTACAGAACCCCAAGAGGTGTTCCCTACGTCCTGTCCAGAAGGGAAGGGTCACAAAAAAGGGGTTCCCGATTATAATGGGTTAAAACAAAAACAAATGCGTAGCTTTGGTTGTTTTCCAAAAGAAGTATGAATCATTCATTTGACCTCGCAAGAGCACATTACTCTGCACCAACTGCAGCCTGCGCATGTAGAGAAAGAAAGAGGGAAAGCTTCACTGCATATTGGGATACAATAATGCATGTTTAAAATTGTTAACATTTGATTTTTTAAAAAAAGGAATATTTGGCTAGAACTCATTGGCTGCCATACTTATTTCACCCCTTGTTCTCACCTTTCCAGGCTTTTCAATTCAAGACTTTTAAGAGGTTTTATTTTTTTTTATCATTTTTGATTCTGGCTACTTCCACTACTACTTAAACATTCATTTTGTTTTTAATTTCTTCTAGTATTCCTAAAAAAGAAAAAAAAAAGAAACATTGAATTTATTTTTAATTCATGAAAATGTCAGTTCGTTTGGGAAACAAAAAAATAAATGGACCCACAAAAACATCTGTGACCCACAAATGTGTCCCAACCCATTTTTTTTTCGAAGCCAGTGGCTTATAGTTATTTGTTTTTCATTGTTTTAGAAGTTGTAGGGCTGCAACTATTACTCGAGTAATCAAAACGATTACTTAATTGTCAACTAATTCAGCAATCGGTTAATCGGATGGGCAGGGCAACTAATGAGTTTTGCTTTTTCTCACCTAACCATAGTTTTTTTTTCTAGTTTTAAGGCTAAGTAGGAGTGAGCCATCTATCTTCTTTTACAATCTGATATTTGCACATGCACAGTAGTAGTAAAATATGACATGTAGCAATGATTATAGTATCAAGAACAATTAATTAATTGCTTTTGTTTTTCATTTGAATAGCAGCCTAATCAGCAGCCAATCAAATGCATCTTTGAAACAAATTATATATTTTTTATTCTACATGTCTGCAATAACCTAATATTTTTCAGGTGATGGCTAAAGGAGTGTAGTCGTCCGATGAATCGATTCCTCGCCTGAATAATTGGCAGATGAAATTGATTATGGAAATAATTGTTGGTTGCAGGCCTAATAATTTGCTCTATCTCTACCTGTCCATTTTTGTAGACACAACAGGCGAGAACATTGCAGAGTCTCTGGTCCAGGAAGGTTTCGCCACTGTCCGCAGGGAAGGAATCAGAGGAAACAAGTAAGATGCTTGACATTATTGAGAATTCGCACATGCATTATAAGTTTCGGAGTTTGGAAGTGCTTGTTATTCTGCTATTATTTTTAAAGATTTGTTCTGGGGCTTGTATGCCTTTTATTGATAGTTGACAGTAACTTGACAGGGGAGAGAGATGGGGCAAGGCCGTTGGGCTTGGGAGTCGAAACCTGGGCACCTGGCTCAACAGCCTAGATGCCCAGACGCTTGAGCTAAACGATGCCTAAGAGTTGACTTGATCACAAGTCAACTGTTCTTCCCCATGCCAATAATCAAGGTATAAAGGTGTCTGTGACTCTGGCTGTACAGAAATCCTTTACTGAAGCCAATGGCATAATGAATGTTTTGGGTTTCTGCAAATCTTACGATATTGTTTTCAACAAAAAAAAAAAAATCTTTACAGTTGGTGTTTTCTTATTGTGGTTGGATTTGTGATGGTGAAACAAAAGCACATCTCTAGAAAAAAAAAACTTACAGGTGCTGAACTAAAAAAATGTGAAACGTACAGAAAAAGGAAAATAGTTGGCACACCGTTTAATAGCTCCCTGCAGGCAGATTATTCAAGGATTCGGAATGACAACATTATGACCCTGTGTGGGTCTTTGTCAGGTGTGTGTGTAGATGTACTGTATATATATATCTCATACCTGTCAAAACGTCATTCTGAAGCCTTGAATAAACTGCCTGGGAGCTATTAAGCGGTGTGCAAAGTATTTTCCTTTTTCTGGCTTATTGATGGTGTCAAATTTGAAAAAAGTATTCTCAAGAAGACACACAATCCTACAATCTGGGAACTATTGTAATGAATCTCTATGGTACAGTATACACACTTATTTTCTCAATGACAGCTAATCTTACTTGAGCACTGATGATGCATATTTTATTCTCAATTCAAAATGCAGGTGAAAAGCCCATTCAACATTATGCAAACATCAACTGTAGAGGTGTGCATGTGGAGAGGTAGTTGGCAGAGTACATTTTAGGAGGTTCCATGTTGCTCCAGTAGATGGCAGTATTGCCCTGCTACCACCGTCCAAACCGTTAACAACCACATTATCCACCTGCAGTCTTCACCCCTTGCTTAAACCCACACATCCAGCACTTTGTGGTGAGAACACGCCCCCCTCCAGTGGCTGCACGCGCAAATTACAGGCAATTTGACTCAAGCTGTTATATTTGTGTCTTCCAACATCAAACGGAGATGATAGGAATATTTTGCACCTAATGGTCCATCTCAAGCATTCTGTGCAATGGCCCAGAGGCGGGCTCTAATGTAAATGATGCTTTAAGTATATGCTGCTATCATTTTGGCCAAAGGAGAGGGCCCATTACTTAGCGGAGGACCTCAGCCCTTTGGTTTATATCCCCTCTGTGTCCTGGCGCACTATACATTAGACCGGCGAGAACAGGGTACATTGATCACACTAACCATGGGATGGTGATGATGCTCATCAGTATGATAACTGTGGTGCTGATGGCCACAAACGGTGCCGATGAACAAGTGTTCGGACGCTGACTGCGGCTTGGGAAGGTGGCCAGCCAATTTAAACACCCCAGGCCTGGGCCGTGTGCCCATTCTGCCCACAGTGCATCACAGCAGGCTGGGCCACACTCGTTCCATGTTACTCTTTCACTGTCAAACTAGAAGACAGACACACACACACAGTGCATGCACTTACTGACAAAGCTGGCACTCTGCAGAGATTGTTTTGTTTCTCTTTTCTTTTCAACTGGATGCATGGATAGATGATAAGAGTTTCATATTTCCTGAATAAGCATTAAACGTTTTACCATTTTGGCCGTGTTTGACCAATATGAAACATTCATTGGATCCTTCGTATAAATTATGATCTTGTTTTAGTTTTGAGACGCTGGCATCCAGCGCAGGTTTTCATTGCAAAGATGACAATTGCTTTCCGGCTCCTAATAAAAGTTTCTACGGCTTTAAAAGCGCCATAAAGCAGCAGTACAATGTCTGATTCCAATATGCCTGCTTGTTTCCAGTCACACGCGGGTGTAGTGGGACAATTATAGGGGACCAGTATTTCCTTCAACATTTAAAAATGCAGAAACTAGATCAGCACTCGGCAGAGTGCAAACTTGCAAGTACTCCATGGCCTACTTGTGCGTGGACCCTAGCGGGTCCATTTGTACCCTCTTAGGAAAAAGGGGTCTGAAAGAAAAATCATTAACATGGTGAAATACATCTTGGTGATGTCATCAGATGTATTTCACCATGTTAATGATTTTATTTTCAGAACTCCATTTTTAGGAAATACAGAATTGGGGGAACCATTTTATCATGTCCACGCAACATGAAATGGGTGGAGTTCCCCTTTGATTACTGTACGCCACCATTATGTCATGAACTAAAGCATCCGATCAGAGTACGTTGAGGGACGGTCAACGACCGACGACCGCTAACCCATCGCTTAGCATGCGCCTGCTCTGCTCACGCAACGAAATGGCAGATTACATTAACAGTACATAAAAAAAAAAAAAAAAACTCTGAAAAGTGAGTTGTGAGTTTGTAATTTCCTTCTTTTGGCATGACATAGCAGGTTGAAAAGTGTTTTAGAACTTAATTTTCAAACGTAACAGAGGGTGGTCTTTAGCTTTGTTTTAAACAGTTAGTTAAGGCAGCCAGCTCCTGCAGTTTTCTGGGACTCTGTTCCAGATATGTGGTGCATAAAATGAAAACAAAACAAAACGGAACATTTCTTAATCTCCAGGTTTAGTGAAAGCGGGCTTCATTATCACTGACACCCACTGTGCATCCCAACGCTCGATACCATTGCCCTTCTTATCGTGTGTGTATGTGTGTGCCAATACGAGCAGGGGCGGATGTAACATGTCCCATTTGGGGGGGCGGGGGGGGGGGGGGCAAGAGAACATGTTGGGGGGGCAAGAGAAAATGGTATGGGGCGGCTTCATCGCCCGTGGCGCGAAGCGCCACGGGCGATGAACTCGCACCCGTACCATTTTCGGTTACAGGACATTTATTAGTCAAGTAAAGCATCAATGACATCAGTTGAAGTTGCAACAGACACGCAGCATGCGTAAAGCTAAAGGTCTGACTCAGAGAGTTTTCTGTTTTCAATGATGAAATGCTGTTTTTAGTGGTGACACAGCTGTAGTTAGTAGCAGTAGTAGTGTTTCAAATCATTTTAAATATAAGCACTTTAATTTGAAATATCTTGGGTTGTTTTCCATGGCATCGTGTTTGGGGGGAACACGGGGTATGTAGCCCCCCCCCCCCCCCCCCCGCCCATGCCTAGATCCGCCCCTGAATACGAGTGCTCTCCGCACATACGGAAGGGGAGCCCCTCCAGACATATGATTCCTGCTCCCCATCTCCCTGCAAAGGCAGCAGGGTGCTTCTCACAAAGATTCAACATTTTGTATTTTAAAAATATTCCTTTTCGTGTTGCGTGTGTGTACTGTGTAGTACAGGGGGAGGTGGGAGAGCGAATGCAAAGAGATGTAGCCTACAGCATGTTCAAATAGAAGCGAACTGGAAGGTTCTTCCTCCCCTGGTGTGTTTTTCTTTTTGAACAGCATTTCCAGCGCAGTCTGTTTTGGATTTGAAGCGGGGTCTGAACCCCTCGCTCAAAGGTACTTTGCGTGGCCTACAAAGTAGATGATAGAGATGCTCTATCTACAGCTTCCACGTACCAACTTCTGCTTTACTATCTTGTCAGTTCACCTCAGCCGGTCTGACTGCTGCCTTGTAGTGTCTGCTTTCTTCAATTGCAGTGGTAATGCTATCCTAAAAGTATTTTTCACATCCAAATCTCATTCCGTCAGACTGTTGAACGGTAGAACCTCACTCGCTGAAGCTGAGTGGTGCTTGTAGGCAATGAGAAGGTTTGATAATACTAACTTAATAATTCTAACCTATCGTTTTTCCAGATACATATTTTAGTCTGCTGATTAAGGTTAAAATGAGTATGGTAATGGGATGTTGTCTAAATCTAGATTGAAAACGTTGAAGCTCTGCGATCGAAATCGTCTGGATAGGTTCTATCCAAACTCATTTACTAATGCTGGAGAAGGAGAAACCAAAAATCTGACAGATAAGTGCATGGTGCATGTTTAAAAATCAGAAGGGGCAAATTCATTTTGCGCCACAACCGATGGGCCAACGGTCCCGACCGTTGTCCGTGGGCCAACGGTCGCGGCAGGTATCCTATCGGTCAGGGCTTAAGGTTAGGTTTAGGCATAGGTTTTACTGAGGTTATGTTTAGTTAGTGTTAGGTTGGTTTAGTAGTGATTGTTGAAGAGTGGTCACGGCTGTTGGCCCAACAGAAAGGACGGCCATTGGCTCGACTGTTTGCCTTTCGGCAACCGATGGTAATGGTTGCACCCGTTAGACCATCTTAAAAAATGGCTGTGGGGTGAGGCAGTTAAATGGCCTGCGGATATTGTATAATGGTAAATATGTACACAAGGTGCAGATATACTAACAGTCTGGTGCGTTAGAAAATGTATAGTACTTTGTGGTGGCCTGTGACATGTCATCAGGACGACTCAAGCAACAGGCAGGCTCAGTGTCTTGTTCGACAGTCACAACCTGTGAGAATTTGCCTTTCATACAGAAGAATCTGCAATTAGACTGTTGACTTTTTCACTAGCACAGACACTGTCCCAGAAACTTTTGCTCTTTTTTTTTTCCTTTTTGCTTGGGTAGGCAAGAAACAGCCTGGGCTTCAGTCTGCGCTCTATCTGTGTCTGGCATTTTAATTGACTTCCACTCAGATCTGTTACCCCCTTTTAGATATAGCAGTCTGTTTTTCAGGCTTGCAAGATGTAAGTAAGAGGAAACAAACAAACTAATCTTTCCACCGTTGCCAGATCAATCGGCCAGTTGACCCTGGCTGCCAAACAAAAATCCCTGCTTTAATGAGTTGACTATTTTTAAGCTCTGAATAATTAAAGTGACCGGTTAAAAATCCAGTACCTTGGACTTTTATCTGGAGAGGTGCAATTAATTGTGGTTCTAGACTCTAGTACTAGCTGCTGTGTGGCTTGTTTAGAGTATCTGCTAAAGCTTCTTTTTGTGTTTTGACAGGCAACAAACATCACACCCAGCACAGTATCGACGTCAAAACCTCAATTACATGCCAGATGCCGCTCGCTCACAATCATAAATCTAAAGTCACTCGACCTTAAATAAGCCTTGCATTGTTTCATCCAACACAAACAAATCTCCAGCAGCTCTTCAGATGTCATAATGCACTTACAGTATTGTCTCTTTTCATTCACCCTAAGTTCTAAGAATTTGACTCAGGGATGCGATCATGCGTTTCAACTAGCAAGAACATTTTGAACAGCGAGACTTTAAGGCCTGTGTTTACATGTCATTTGTTTACATATCATTTGTGATGTTACCGGGTCATTCACTTAATTCACGCCGCTGTAAACCCATCTGAGATGTGGCTGTGTTTTTAACAAGCTAATTCATAACCAAGAAAGACGACATGGAAGAACAAACGAGGGGGACGCAGGGCCGGGGTGGGGGTGTGGGGGGTGGTTTGTGCGTGCGTGCAACTCCACAATCAAACCCATTTTAGATATGCCTTCAGAAGTTGGAACAAGATTAATTGCGGGCAGATATGCAAAGTGAATGTTGATAGAGTTGTTTTCAATCCCCCCTGGCTTCACAGAAGCTCATAATAGTTTTGGTTATCAGCAACACTTCAAGTCAAACACTGCTGTGCTTTGTTGAATGATGTCTTAATTCTCCAGAGAGAGAGTTTGAAGCCTGTAAATATTGACAAGTCGTCATTCAATTAAACTTCAAACGAATGTCAGGAGCATACGTACCTGTTCTGTTGGCGATAATGTGTGTTATACTAAACACTTGGCGTTCTTTTTATAGAAAACAAAAACAATCGGTGCAGGGCATCTGATATGATCTAATGACTTCATATTAGCTGGTCTTGTAGACGCAGTCTGTGATCCCAGACGTGTCATTTTCTGTCAACCACAGCCTTTTTTCACCCTATAAAAACACACTAATTATTGCTAGAGCCAGACCGGTATATCTGTCGTACAGATTTATCGGGCGGCTGACATAGCAGCCGATATATCGGCATCGGTATTGTGATATCCATACAGATATATGATTGGCAGATATATCGGCCGATATATGCCTGCAACAGAAACTAGACAGAAAAGCAAGGTGTAGAATTATTTCAAAAATTAGATGATGTAGTCATATTATTTAAATGTTTTCAATATTGTATTATATTGTTGACTTACAAAAGAAAATACACTTGAAGTTTTTCAAACGTATTTTTTACTAATTTAATTCATTGTAAACATTGGTCCAAACCATCGGTAACATCAGTGTAGTTTTTTCCAAAAATCTGTATCGGCATCAGACCCAAAAATACGTCATCGGTTGTTATAATGTCCTTATGAATTGAGCTATTGAAGTGTAGATCTTAAATGATAAGAATGGAGCACAGTTTTCATGTCCTAGTCTCTTCTAACACTTTGTGTCTCTCTGTGTGTCTGTAGTCCAGAACAGGCCAGACTGTGTGATTTGGAGGACACGGCTAAAGCGGCTAAGAAAGGCATGTGGAGCGAGGGTGGCGGCACACACACCATCCGTGACATGAAATACGTCATGGAGAATCCTCGCAACTACGTCGACTCTATGCACCAGAAACCAGTCAACGGTAAATGCACAACAACTCACACTAACCCAAAGCCCTACTTTTGTTTTCCCCGCCCCAGGTCTAAGCATCTAAGGTCGAATGTTTGTCAGGCCAGGGACCCCCAGTGAGAGAGATGAAACGGAGACCCTAGTGCATTTTGTATAAAAAACTTTGTTGCAGATTTATTTTTCTTTCTTTGTAATGTATTTTTTGTTGCTTTCTGTCGCCTCATTTTTATTTTATAGTAATAGACATGAAATGGGGAGAATCTTGAATTCATGTTTATCTGTAATTTCTTTCATTTTATCATATAAAGAATATTAGCTGAACACCTCGGAGGGCGAGAGGCCTGGTGATTTTTGTTGTGGCTATTTTTTTTTTTTGTCTCCCCAAGGTCCCGGACTGGACCGCCTGTGTTGAAGACCCCTTTAAGGTCTTCCTGGCTACCATTTTAGCACTTGAATGTGCTGGCAGTATCTACTCTGATGCATGTAATGGGCATCGTCCTAATATAAACGCTTAACGCTTCAGTCCTCTGGTCTCTTCGCTCCTCACCTCCTGGCCGCGTAATGCTTGGCTCTCCATTCACTCCGAACGAAGAACAACATTAACGGCAGCCTCAGCTCATTAAATGAATAGGTGGAGGGAATTAAAACGTGAGGGCTTTGTTTTTCCTCCGTCGTTTTATAACTTGTTCTATCGTGTTCACGAGAGAGCGAGGGAGAGAGCAAGACTCGCTCAGAGAATGCTTTAATGCAGCTATTCAGCCGAAGAGCTTTAAATGTACCTTCCTTGAAGTAGAGTTGCTGCGGCGGTCTATAGTAGGAATACCGATGTGCATATCTTAATATACCATGTGCAACGCGTAGGTGCACAAAGGGCCCCCCTCCAAACACTATTACGGTCTGAAATGTGTTTCATAAAGCTGACTCACTCGCATTGTCAGTTTTTTCTTCCTTTTTTATGGGATATCAGATGTGAGTTTAAAGGTAACAGAGGCAGCTTTTGTGCGTACAAACACTGTTTGTAAACTGTTTGTACATTGTTAGTAAAATATACCGTATATTTGCTGCCAATGCTATGCTCTAACACCGAAATGGAGGCAAAAATTGGAACTGGATCCCTTGTTAGTAATGAACAAAACATTATAGCATTGAGTATAGTAGAACTGGGGTTGCCAATCAGGACATATTATTCAAATATGTTTGCATACTGCGCCCCCAATTTTCTGGAGTAGGAAATGGGCATACAATTGAGCTATTCCAGAACTAACTGATGGGAGACAATTTTTTGCCAACATGTCCTATGCGGTGGGAAAAAAAATGTGTGGCCTTTCTTAAAAAAAAAAGAAAAAGCTGTATTTATTGGTGGAGAGGTTTGTCTATCACATGTTATGCTTTGCTGTGATTGGTCCATAGCAGTTTGGGTAGGGTCTTACTGCAAGATCTATTGGCTCCTGCTGTTGACATGACATTGACACGCGACAATGTCCTTGAGCAAGACACTGAATCCCATTGATTGAGCAGGGAGGCAAATTGGCATGGCTGCCTCCGCGTCTGTGTGATGTCAATTACATCACAAAGCCATTTGATTGCTTCACCTGACTAGCAAGCAAGACGCTTTATGAATGCAGTACGGATACACACTCAAGTGTTTAAGTCACCAGAACCATTTTGAATGTATTTATTCATGGGGTCTCTAAACTCTTTTCTCCCCTCCCCCTTTTCTCCCCTTCCCCTTTTTATAGCCATCATTGAACATGTGCGCGATGGCAGTGTTGTGCGTGCCTTGCTTCTCCCAGACAACTACCTGATCACCATCATGCTGTCTGGAATCAAGGTGAGATGTGTGGGTGTGTATTTATGATGTGGAGGAGTTAATGAGTTGCCCCCTTTGTTTTTTCCATTTTCGTGATGCATAATATCATCCGTATAGAACAGTGGTTTTCAACCTTTTTCATACCAAAGGCCCACTATTTATTCAGCATTTTAGCCACGGAACACCATTATGATGTCAAGTTTAGTCTCTCGGTTCCATAAGGATTTAGTTTAGGAGAGATAAACTGGCAAAACTTTGGTCAAAACCAACCAGCAGCTGAATTGCCTAATTTTCAGGAATCTACACATTTAGAAAATGTAGAAGACTTGCTATTTTGTCCAACGCTTTGCCAGTCATTTCTCCTAAATTAGTCTGAATAGCTAAACTCAACATCAAATGGTGGTCTTCCAAAATGCAGAATAAATACAATAGTGAGCACCGGTATGAAAATGATGGAAAATCACTGCTCTAGCGCATTCTAGTGCATTTTGGTAGTGCCACTAGTGCATTTTTGATTTTCTGCCGTACTGGTAAACTCCACTTTTTGTTGTTTCCACTCTTACCGGATGGTAAGAGTGGAAACAAGGAGCTTCTTCTTTCACTTTCTCTCTTCAGTTTGTCTGGCATCCAGTGCAAAAGACACAAGAGCTCCCTCACTGGGTGCTAAGGAGTTAAATGGCATTTATCTTGGTGTCTTTCCCCCCCAGATCTTTGGTCAAAACAAGCTTTAGTCACGGCCCATAACTAAATTTAATCTAATCTACTGGTTAATTAAATAACAATCGTGAGGGCACAGACCATCCGTTACTGCCAGTTCACAGCCCCAGGAAATTTTCGCCCTTTCAAAATAAGAGAATCCAACTGAAAAGACTGGCAACGGATTAATGAATTATTAGTGGCACTAAATGATAGGCTCTGGCCCAGATCCCCCCCATCCGTCTCTTTCAGCTGAGTTGGGCTTTGCCAGTGGTCCACTCTCCAAGATAACCAATCTTTTTCATCTCTCGCTTGGAAGATATTGTGTCCCATTTGAAGGTGTTTCTTTGGCTGTTTAAACTGAAGCCTTATCTGGCCTGCTGTCTCCCTCTTCCCCTGCTATCTCTCTCTAGCGTTGGCGTGCTTGTTTACAAGAAAATATGCTCATAACGCCGATGGTTGATGGACGATGACAGTTTAATTATTATTGATTAATAAAAAAATGTGATCAGTCGCTAATAAATTATTCGATAGTTGTCCTAAAGCAGGCACTGGGCAACATCCAATGTTTTTTGTTGTAATATTCACGCATGGCTCTTGTTGCCCGTGGATTGTTTGTGTACTTGATAGGGCTGCAATGATTAATCGAATTGATTATTCTATTGTCAACTATTTTAGGAATGGATTAATCGGTTCGTCAACTAATCACTGAAGTTTTTACCCGTTTTCCCACTTAACCATAGTTTCTCCAGTGCTAAGTGTAACAAATTCCACCCATTTTCAACATTTTACTGTCATTAATTAATATACGTTAGAAATGTTGTGTGGACATGGTAAAAAAAAAACGTTTTCCCATTCTTTGTCTCCTAGAAATGGAGGTCTGAAAAAAGGTCTGAAAACATTAACATGGTGAAACACAGCTTGATGACATCATCAATTTGTGTTTCACCATGTTAGTGATTTTCCATTTGGTTCACATTTGTACACTCAGGAGAATTTTGAAAATGGGTGGACATCCCCCTTTAAGGCGATAGCTAAATAAGACTCATAATCCCATGAATCGGTTAAATAGTCAGCCGATGAATCAATGATGAAAATAATGGTTAGTTGCAGCTCTAGTACCTGACCTGACCTGTTCCCTCACTCCCCCACAGTGTCCAAGCTTCAAGCGGGAGGCAGACGGTACAGAGTCCCCAGAACCGTTCGCAGCCGAAGCAAAGTTCTTCACCGAGTCCCGACTACTGCAGAGAGATGTCCAGATCATCCTGGAGAGCTGTCCGAACCAGGTCATACTGGGAACCATCTTGCATCCGGTAAGAACCGTGAAAGTAAACCTGAACAGTTTAGTTTGACTACTTGAGTAGTGCTCACTATTTTTGGGAGCATCTCTTTTAGTCCATGAAAATCCCCATCGAAAATTGATCCTATCTCTAAACAAATCAAGCCTGTGCGATGCCATACAACTCTGCATACACAAACTCGTTAAAGTTGTTCTTGGGAGCAACCTGTTAGAGCGTTGGATCTGAAACGTTACCATCTCAAGGACCCCCAAACTGCTATGTGCTTGGCCCGCAGACTTGATTTTTAAAGCATTTGGTACCCTCATTAGAGAAGATATGTCAATATCTTCTCTAATTAGGGTAACAAATCTTCTATTTTTGCCATTATCCCTATTTTTAGGCCCTCCAGAAAAACGCGATTATGCGATCGCAGAATCCATTGCATAATCAAGCAAAAGGCGCGCATTATGCGACCATCAATTTATTTCTAAAAGGGCGCGCAATTCACGCATATTTACATATTTTGCCTATTTCCGCGCAAAATATGCGCATTATGTCGGCATCGCATGATTTCATAATCCTCGCATATTTTCGCATAAAGTTTATAAAGTTACAACCTCACTCATTTCTTCACTTTCACACAGAAGCGCGTGGTGATGAGCGCCCGCGGCGCGCCTCTCTCTCTCTCTCTCTCTCTCTCTCTCTCTCTCTCTCTCTCTCTCTCTCTCTCTCTCGGCCTCGCAAAGCATTGTGCAGCGCGCGTGTGTGTGTGTGTGTGTGTGTGTGTGTGTGTGTGTGTGTGTGTGTGTGTGTGTGTGTGTGTGTGTGTGTGTGTGTGTGTGTGTGTGTGTGTGTGTGTGTGTGTGTGTGTGTGTGTGTGTGTGTGTGTGTGTGTGTGTGTGTGTGTGTGTGTGTGTGTGTGTGTGTGTGTGTGTGTGTGTGTGTGTCGCTGCTTCAACACATCCTGATATCGCATCGGCTCGTTAGCTGTTTTTGCATCTCTGTATTGTGGAATTCATCCATACGCAGTTTATATTACCTTCGGAAAGCTCCAAGACTCACACCAGGTGATGGCAATGCTAATCAGTGTAGCCTATTCTTAAAGCATGAAAAAGCTCCGTTGAACGGGCAGTCGTTATAGCCTAAAGTTTACAGCTGGTTCAATGTTCTCATCGTAGCCTATTTCCAGGGGCGGATTGGCCATCTGGAGTACAGGGAGTTTTCCCGGTGGCCTGCGCCACCTAGTGGCCTGGACAAGATCCAAAATGCACTAGTGGCACTTCCAAAATGCACTAGAATGAGCTAGATGCTCGACTGGAACATACAGATCAAAATTACCATTAATTTTCTACATTCTCTAGTTGTGTAGACTAAGTTGTTCACATGATGAATATTTTAACTCTTGTGTAAAAATGAAACTAAATGGACCCGCAAGGGTCCATTTGGTTTCATTTTTACGCTCTCAAAGAGTTACATCTGGTTAACCAGCTATATATATTTGTCTGTGTGGATGCCCATCTGAAATATATTTTTGTGTGAGCTTGTAGATGGGCTTGAAAATAGCCCATGGCATCTACTGTACAAGCTCACACAAAAATAGGCCTAGGCAAATGCCTAGGCCTATTTGAAAATATCCCTAAGTTTAAATATATTTTTATATTTATAGATTTTGCTAAGGACCCCCTGGAACCCCCTCAAGGACAGCACATTAAGAACCAAATGCCTTGATTTTAATCAAAATGCATTTTTGTCCCCGCATATTTCGCATTTTCCCGCATAATTTGCATTTTCCCGCATACTTCACATTTGTTCCGCAACTTTTGCAAATTCCCGCATTTTCACCGCATAATTGCACCTAAAACCCCCGCATATTCCATCGCATAATCAAGGATTTTTGCCCGCAACAATCACGATTTTAGCCCGCATAATCAAGGATATTTCCCCGCGTTTTTCTGGAGGGTCTATATTTTGTTGGCATTCTGCAGACACAAGGATAAATGGGAGTGTTCTTTGGAGCTGCCACTTACATCATTGCGTCTTTGTGTCAGCACGTCACTTCCAATGAATGTTGGACTGTATCTTTGTATCTCCCCTTGTGAATGCACCGCTGGATCTCTAATTAATATTTTTTTAATTTTGAATATTTGTGTTCTGCCCTCTTCTCCAGAACGGTAACATCACAGAGCTTCTATTGAAGGAAGGTTTCGCCCGCTGTGTGGACTGGTCCATGGCCGTGTACACACAGGGAGCCGACAAACTCCGAGCAGCTGAACGGTAAGCGCCAGACGCACCCATCATGGCATTGAAAATGTGCATTTCTTTTTAGTCACGGTTATATCTATATGAATTGGACAACCAAGTCTAAAGTACGGCAATTCAAGATGTTAACACGATTCAAGATTTCAGTCTCTACTTAAAAGGACTACTCCAGATTAAATAACGCATGGAAAAGACACAGTGCATTTAATAAATGAATAACAGCAGAGTTTCATCCTTCTTAATTCAGATTCTGTTTTGAACTTTATCAGCTACTTTTTGATACTTTTTTGTGACGTTATAGTGTGACCAAGTTAGGACCTTCTTTTTAACTCCTTGACTTTTGGTGTGATTGATTATTCTGTTGTCTGCTTATCACTCCAAAAGTCGTTTTAGGTTATGTTTTATTAACAAACTCATTAACTCAATGCACACCACCTCTCATGAAGTCCTGTAAGTGGTGATTGCACTACAAAACCCAAAAAACACCTCACAGATTTACAACTATTAAATGATAAATGATGTAACTAAATGCATTCATCTCTAAATAAACCCAGGAAACAGTCAAATATGAAAATACAGGCCGTTTCCCCAAATGTATTAAATAAAAAAACACATCATCAACTAATTTTATTTTTTCCCTTAAGTAGACACCTTAAGCTGTCTTTGGATGTCATTTATTTGCACAAAATCACAACAGATTGTCTAAAAATGATTTTGTTACTATTGAGCCTAATGAGAGTGAGCCTAGCTTTTCTGCTAATCTATCGAATTAGCTGAAGGAGGGTTTCTGCCTGGCTGCAGCAATATCTTAACAAAATCTTAATAACTGTATCCCCGTCTATAAAATTGTTCATCCCTTTTTATCAATGATATACTTATTCCATGGTCAGGTCGGCTAAAGAGAGAAAGGTCCGTATCTGGAAGGATTACGTCGCTCCGACAGCCAACCTGGACCAGAAGGACAGGGTGTTTGTAGCCAAGGTAAGAGCAAGAACTGTTTTCCCTTTTTGAAGTGCTCACACCTCTTCCAATAAGCACTCAAATGTGTGCCGTGTGAGTCTGTCATGTCGTGCATCCGTTGGTCTCGGCACCGCTGCCATCACTAAACGGTGCCATACATCCAGCCATCGCTAGGGGTCACTAACCGATCAGTATGTTTGTCTTTCTATCATTAGGACTTTTCACCAAACCTTTCACCAGGACTACAATGTACTCTGTAGACTGTATTTGCAGTTTGAGGTTTCTTGCTGGACACAGATGTTGACAGACATATAACTGACAGAAATAAACAGACCATAAGTAGCTCACTGGAACCGTCCCCACACACCTGAGCACACTCCTGTACCACTTAATTTCACGCGGGTGTGATTCTTTTATTTTATTTTATTCTTTTTCAGTCTTCCCATGGCATCCTCAGCCTGTACATCTCGCTCTGCTTGAGTCAATCTGACAAAACCGTGCCTAGTCTGTCTTTAGCAGCGTCTTGGAATTACAGTATAAATATTTTTTTGACCTCTTGTGTGTGTCTGTCCCAAAGGAAGTCGGCACAAAACTTTTCTTCCTTTTTTTTTGTTAAAAGTCCAGATAAAAATTGTGCAGTGGTAAGGAATAAAACTGTCAACGTGACATGCAGGCCTGTCTGTCTTTAAAGCAGCCCTAGGATCAGTGCCGCGGGAGACGTCCCCCCGCTGCTGCCGTGGCGAGCATGACAATGCACTGCAGTGCTCCCCCACCCCACACACCCTACCCACACCCCACCCCAACCACACACCAGTGTTGCCAACTACCCAAATCCAAAATGCACTAGAATGCGCTAGAGCAGTGGGTTTTCAACCATTTTCATACCAGGGCCCACTGTTTATTCTGCATTTTAGCCACGGAGGACCACCGTTTGATGAGTTTAGTCTCTCAGCCTAATTTAGGAGAAATAACTGACAAAATAGCAATTCTTCTACATTTGTGTCAATTTGGTTACCAATGGTCCTTTCTAGGAACGAAGGAGGACTCTATCATAGGAGGAAAAATGGTGAAAAACAAGGGTTCTATCTCTGGCGCCTGTCAACCAATTTGGCTCCAACTCGCAAGCAAAAAAGCACCAGATTTTCCACCAGGAGTTTTTCACTAATCTTGGTGCTGGGGGGGTCTAGGGAAAAAGCTAAGTATAGCGACAAATGCACCAAGTTGGCCACACTGCCACACACCCATCAGCTCATTCTTACTTGCGTGTGTGTGTGGGAAAAGAGTGCAGAGAGCTCTTTGAGGTGCGTCGATTAAAGTTCTCTGCTGCCACCACGGCTGATTTCAGTGAATTTGGATTCCAGAGAAGTCTGCACACAAAAAAAGCATGTCACACAAAAAAAAAATCTATATCTGTCTATGAGCTTACAACACAGATGCTATAAAAATAAAGCAGCAATCTCTTAGCCTGGTTGCCAGCCTGATTTGCTGTGTTCCGCGCATCTGAGATGTCACTACGCAAAACAGTCTGGCCAGAGCCTGCTTGACTTGCATTGTCCCTCACCTATTATGCAGCCACGTTGTTTCTGATTGGAAAGGGGGATTGGCCCATTTTGAGCAAAAAGCATCAATTGAACGCAGTGTGCAATGTTCGTGCATTAAATTTTGAACACGCTTTCCTACTAGGCAACTAGGCAAACACAACCGCTCCTTGACGTTGGCCTGCTACAGCGCCACCAACTGATGTACATTGTATACTGAAAAACAAATTTTTTGGAACTATCTTCATATATTTGATCCTCACTAATGATGAAATACCACCATTTTCTTCTTGCGTGTCTCACATGAGGGCTCAGAAACCTGTCTTCCAGTGACATCGTCAACAAATTTATTTAAAACAATATTTATTTGTATTATTTAATATTTATTTTATTGGGGAAAACGGAGGCTTCCATTTTTGCATTGCATTGCTTGCAACATCGCAGCACGAATAGAAAGCCTGCTGTTTCTATTAGCATGGATTCCCCATCGATGATGTCACTGGAAGACAGGTTTCTCGAACTGCCCACAGCCCTCCTGTGAGACACAGACCCAATAGAAAAAAAATAGTGGTATTTCATCATGTACACTAGTGAGGACCAATTACACGAAGATACGTTGAAAAGTGGTGAAGTGGTCCTTCTTAATATTCAGATGGAGTGGAGTGCCTTTCAATGGCCCTCTTAGTCCGCCGGGCCGCTGTCCTTGTTGTCAACAGCCATTACTTCCA
Organism: Benthosema pterotum; assembly: GCA_039105355.1. Taxonomy (NCBI): domain Eukaryota; kingdom Metazoa; phylum Chordata; class Actinopteri; order Myctophiformes; family Myctophidae; genus Benthosema; species Benthosema pterotum. The sequence continues at coordinate 19,428,998 of CM076987.1, forward strand.
ATGAAGTGAGATGGACTCCCGTCCTGTCCCGGGCCGCGGTCGGTAATTCAGTCTAACCTCATTGTCGGCGTGCGATGATGCATTATACTTCTCCAAAGTCCTGATTTGTGGCGTCAAGGAGTTGACTCCTCCGGTCGCGGAATGTTTGGCTCCATCTCCCATTTCCATTTTTGAAATTGAGTTTGGCCTGCTCACCCCCTCCCCTCCCCTCGCCTCGCAGTATATATTTGTCTTTGTTTTTAAAGTTTAATACCCCTGAAGTATGGGTTTTTATCTCCCCCTCGCATGCCCTCGGGTCCCTCCCGGCCCTGAACTTTTAAGACCGTGAAGAATTAATGGCCAGCCTGTGGTTACTTACATAAAAAGGTGTTGCTTTGACAATCTGCTTACAGAATGACTTTGAGAAACTGCACCGCGCAGAATAAAAATAAAAATAAACAGAACGGTCGGGGGAAGAAGAAAATAAACTGTTTTCCTGAGTCAGAGGGAAAAGGCTGGCGAAAGGATAAACATTAATATTATATCAACATGGGGTCCTCTAAGATCTCCCCTCCCGTCTCTGAAAGTCTGAGTAGAGACTGAAGTGTGTGTACAGTACAGAGAAGACTTTCCAGAGTTATGATGAGAATGGAGAGAACAGGCCAACTGAGAGAATAAGGAAAAATATAACCTCATCAAAATCCACGGAACTATGCACACACACGCACACCTGTGCACGCACTTGCACATCGCACACACGCTCTCCAAATTCCTTTTGTGCAGCTGTGCCACTGCGCTGCTGAGTGCTGACTACACTGCTCGAACCCCAATGCTCTTTTGATCACAGTGGACGCTCCCCTCTCTCCATATCTCTCTCTCCTAGAGCCTGACCGATATAACGGTCGTTCCGATATATCGCCCAATACCAATATATTGGCATTGGTATTGGTGATATCCGTACCAATGTATATCGGCCGTTATATCGGTAGTGGCCGGTATATGCCTGAAAAAGCAAGGTGTGGAATTACTTCACAAAAGTAAATGATGAACGCACATTATTTAAATGTCGTATTCCATTTACTTGAAAAAGAGAATACATTTAGAAGTTTTTCAAATTTAATATTTAATTCACTATCAAACATTGGTCCAAAACATCTGTAACATCCGTGCCGTTTTTTCCAAAAAATGGTATCCGCATCGGCCCCAGAAATATGGCATCGCTCGGGCTCTACTCTCTTGTCCCTCTTCCTCTCTACACCCACCAGCCAACCAGTGAAATCACAGCACGTTGCTGCCGCGCTACTTCTACCTTATCCAGTTTGTTTTACGGATTAGCCAGTTACTTACCAGCTTTTTGGCAACCTCTTTTTTTCTACCTAATGTCACCTTGCCTGTTTTTTTATGGTGAGTGAGTGAGATGGGCTGAATGAATTTGTAATGGAAAAAGCCTCTGACACTACTATGACTCTAGAATGCTACATCCCTAACATGGAGGGAAAATACACTACAAGCTTGCAAATATCTACAAGCTCGCAACATAATATAGTATGTTGCGAGCAGTGGTTCTCAAACCTTTTGGTCTCACAACTTTCCATCCACTGCACCCGTAAATTATAGTGTAAAAATGATAGATAGATTTTAGGCTTTAATGTCGGGTCGGGCCTGGACAGGTTTGGGCAGATTTGAGACATTTAGACATTTGAGGACGTCTACACAGAATAAAAGTGAAATGCCAGTCAGCAGCATCTAAATAATAGACCACCCTAGTGATCTGCAAACATTTTAGGCCCAGGCCTGGCCTTATAATGTTCGGTCGGGGCTGGTCGTAGTGTTGTTCGGGCAGTTTTTGAGAACTCTAATCCATTTAGATTTGTGGGTGTGCGTACGTATGTAGCATATTGCATCTAGAACAGCTGGTCCGGCTGAATAAATAGTGGGCCCTGGTATCAAAAAGGTTGAAAACCCCTAATCTAGAACCCTGATCTTGAGCTGAATCTTACCTGTCATGGTTTCAAGGTGACCGTACAACATCACCGGTCATGTTGACACGTCCCCCGCCCCTGCACACAGAGGGACCTGTCTATCTAAAGCTCCACACACACCCCACCACCAACCTTTACAGTCCCAATCCCACCATGCACTGCTCCCCCCTCTATATTTCCATCATGCTCTCCTCCTCTGACTCTTTATTATGTGAGTGATGGATGGAGCTGAGATGAGAGCAGAGTCCTCCTTGCTGACTCATGCCTGCTCTTCTCGCACCTCTGCTGGGAATAAGACTTACAGAATGTAGGCCTCTTCTCTGCAGGGCGGAGAGAGTGGGAAGGCTGGAAAATGGAGCCCTGAGTCTGAAATATTGTCCATTATTTGACTTCACTTCGCAGTGGTTTGGTTTGACTTTTTAGTTGATTTTTGGTACAGTGAAGAGCGGTGAGCTAGCAGTGTTGGCCAATATTACTTGAGAGTAGTAGGTTACTTATTGCTACTTAAAAATAATATTACATCACATTACTTGTAATCAAGATTCCATATTACTTGCCCACTTTTCCCACACATAAAATACTTTTGGGGGAAAAATATATATTTTTTGTCATTTATTTTTATTTTATTAATAGTAAGAAGTCGCCAATCAGACAGAAATTATATAAAATAAAGCGGAAATCTCTCTCTAACCTTTTAAATTAAAAGATTCCAAGCCAACATGCAACAAAAATAAAGTAATGTGTAATATATTCTATTTTTTTACAAAGTTACTTATTACTGTCTATACCTTACTTTATGAGTAAAGTAAGGGGAAAGTAATGTTACAGCAATGCATTACTAGTAACTAGTTACTGCCCAACACTAATGGCAAGTGACATCCATAAAAAGCAAATTCTCAAATAGTAATAAATCTAAGTCTTTTCATATTATTAGTGCCATGGTTCATTCTCGGTCACAAGATGGCTGTTCAGTCGCCTCTAATTTCTGGTCTTCCTGCCTGTTCAGCACATTGTCTCCTCGCACCAAGAAAAAAAAAAAGGAGATGTAGGTCTCTCCTTTCGGACTTTTGTGTAAAACAACCCTATCCTCCCCCGCGCAGAGAAATCGTGAGTGCAGCTGATGAGCTCTGTGTACCAATTAAAATCATTTGAGGAGAAACATGTCGAAAGAGAGAGAGCAGTCTTTGGTACTATTTATGCCTCTGAAGTGTGTGAAGGGGAAAGGAGATAAGGGCAGAGTCATTTTTAGCGCAATAATGATACATGTCCCAGTGTGGCGCTTCCTCCTGAAGCGTTACATTCTCATTAGACGGCAGGGCCAAAGGGGGGTACAAGCCAGGCTTCAAGATGTTTATCAGCGCCATTGAAAAGCAGCCATTAGTTTACGTGGAGAACTGAACGCCACCAGCTGACGAACCGTCGCTGCTGGCAGCAAGATTGTGAATTGTGAACATGGCAAACCTTTTCATGAAACGCGTTAAGATTCAGAGCATTCATTTAGAACTGTGTTTTTCAACCATTTTCACCTCAAAGAGACCCATTTTGTTTTTGTCCGGAAACAAAACGGGCAAACATGCGGATCAAAATGACCATTAATCTTCTACATGTTCTAGTTATGTAGACTTGGGTCTAGAGCCCGACATCACGACACAGATGATGAATATTTTAACTCTTGAGAGTGTAAGCATGAAACCAAATGGGCCCGCAAGGGTCCCTTTGGTTTCTTGTTTACTTCTCTGGTGTAGAGGGGAGAGGAGGCACCCTAGGAGAAGAGCTCTTAACTTTGTTTTTGACACGGACAGTTGATACGAAGTTAGAGCCCTGGCTGATTTTTTTTTTTTTTTTTTTTTTTTTTTTAATAGATCATCAGTTCTGAAAAACGGAGTCCTTTTTTATATCCATGGCTCCGGAGAACAGACACACAGTGGTGCTATAGAATGTTTTTGGGTTAACTTGGTTTCGACTAGAAAGGGCCAAACAGAAGCAAGCCAGGGGGGGGGCGAATCACAACCAACCCCACACATAAGCTTTCCTAACATCCAAATAAAATCCTGCCCCAAGAGAAGAAGCACTCATGACACAATTTAGATATGTGTGCATGTGTGTGTGTGCGCCTTCCCAGTTTTAACAGGTTAAATCAGGGGTTTTCAACCTTTTTGACACCGGGGACCACCATTTATTCAGCGTTTGAGCCACGGACCACCATTTGATGACATTTTAGCCCCAAAGACCTAAAACTAAATTATTATTTTGGTTTTGTTCACAATTCCAGGCTGGATTTTGCAAACAAAACAGTGTAGTAGACTTCTTAATTAAATAGTGCTTCAGATGATGGATATTTTAACTCTGAGAGTGTAAAAACGAAACTAATGGACCCGCAAGGGTCCATTTGGTTTCCTTTTTTGTCATCTGCTTAACCAACTTTCCATCGTTTAGCCTGGGGACCACCTGGAACCCTCTCAGGGACCACTGGTGGTCCCCAGACCACCTGTTGAAAACCCCTGGGTTAAATGGTTTGATCGAGAACATAAATGTTCAGCCCAAGATGCCTCTTGTTTTTTTTTCTTTGCATTATGATTGATCAGAGCCACTGCAGATGTCATTGCAGTCCTGACCAGAGGGTGGCAGTAGATCCCCACCTCCCCACAATGGCATCATTTTCCAATCTCAGATTAGACCAGTGACTCATGCTTGCCTTGCCTATTTGCTCGCTCGCTCGTCCCTCATGGCATATCTACTTTCGCAAAAAGAAAAGTCTTTCGCCTGCAAGTCTTCTGTTCTACCACCGTACCGTCTTCCTTTCCGGCATCTCCCTCTGACTACTGTCTCCGTCTGTCTCTCTATCGTTCCCTTAACTCTCATGCTCTCATGCTTGCTTTGCACTTCTACTCTTAACCCCCCCCCCCCACACACACACACATGCACACACACCTCCACACCTCCCTCCACCTCTGAGTCTTCATTCTCTCAGGCTCATTCTCACCATCATTGCACATTCTGTCCTTTTGGGCGCGCACACACACGTGTGCACACACACACACCAATATCTACTCCCTCTCTCTATCGCTCTCTCTCTCTCTCTATCGCTCTCTCTCTCTCTGTCTGTGTCTGTGTCTGTCTCTCTGTCTCTGTCTGTGTCTGTCTCTCTGTCTCTGTCTCTGTCTCTGTCTCTGTCTCTGTCTCTGTGTGTGTCTCTGTGTGTGTCTCTGTCTGTGTCTCTCTGTCTGTCTCTGTCTCTCTATCTCTCTGTCTGTCTGTGTCTCTCTGTCTCTCTCTATCTGTCTGTCTGTGTCTCTCTGTCTGTCTCTCTGTCTGTCTGTGTCTCTCTGTCTGTCTCTCTGTCTGTCTGTGTCTCTGTATCTCTCTGTCTGTCTGTGTCTCTGTATCTCTCTGTCTGTCTGTGTCTCTGTGTCTCTCTGTCTGTCTGTGTCTCTGTGTCTCTCTGTCTGTCTGTGTCTCTGTCTGTCTGTGTCTCTGTGTCTCTCTGTCTGTCTGTGTCTCTGTGTCTCTGTGTCTGTCTGTGTCTCTCTGTCTCTGTGTCTCTCTGTCTCTCTCTGTCTCTGTGTCTCTCTCTCATTGTCACTGTCTCTCGTCCCCTCCCCAGTTGATAATTAGCTGCTAAATGTCCAACCGTCACTCTGCCACTTTATTTATTTGGCTAGATGAAGGAATGACCTTGTTGGAATTGCTGTGTGGTGTCGTGTGTGTGCTTGTTCGCTGTCGCACATTCTCATTTACTTTTCCTCTCTTCTCTCTCTCTCTCTCTCTCTCTCTCTCTCTCTCTCTCTCTCTCTCTCTCTCTCTCTCTCTCTCTCTCTCTCTCTCTCTCTCTCTCTCTCTCTCTCTCTCTCTCTCTCTCTCTCTCTCTCTCTCTCTCTCTCTCTCTCCCACCCCCCCCCCACACACACACAGACCATCATCCATCCATCTCTGAGGCTGTCTCTCCATCCGTCTCTCCCACTCAGTCCAGTGATTAGTGTATGATGTATTTTGGCTGCTGATGTGTGCAGTCTGTTTAGTATGTGGGCTGTGGCTCTGTCTAATTTCTGCTATCTGCTGGCGGATGCAGTTGAATGTTTGATTTGTTTTTTTCGTGGGATATTGAAGAACGCAGTCGCCCATAGATTTCACTGTGTGATTGTGTGTGTGTGTATATTTATAGCATACTGTGTATTCTATATGTTCTGTATCGGGCGCTTTCAACATTTTTTAGTCCAGGGCCCGCTATTTATTCAGCATTTGAGCCGTGGACCACCATTTTAGGCAGGACTGGGCAATTATTTTTCCCAAGGGGAGATACATGAAATATTGTGGAGGGCCAAGACTAAAGGCTGAACTAAAGTCTGCGTAATAATTTAATTTCAAGATAGAAGTAAGCGTAAGACCAACCATTTTGACACTAGAGCCCCCCACCGACCCCCAAAACTAAAGACTTCTTTTGCTTTTTGTCCACAATACCAGGCTGGATTTCACAAACTAAACGGTCAAACATACAGATCAAAATGACATTAATTTTCTACATTCTCTAGTTGTGTAGACTTGGGCTAATTCACATGATGAATATTTTAACTCTTGAGAGTGTAAACATGAAACCAAATGGACCCGCAAGGGTTAATTTGGTTTCATGTTTACAATTGGGTATGTTTTTAACTTGGTTATGTTTGGGAATTAGGTTAGTTTTAGGTGAATTTTTTTCCTCCTAAGTTTACATTTAGGAATAACTAACTGGCGGTGAGTGAAGGCCGTTCCAAGGCGTTCCAGTTTCGCCCCAGGCGAGTGTTCTTGTTTTCCCGTAGAGTTATATTAATAAAACATAACTATTTGGGTCTACATCTGTAGTGGTAGTTGGCGGGGATCACCCTGTACTTTTCCACTGGCTGCATTTTACATGGACACATTCTATCACTGTTTTTTCAGAATTAAAATGCTCATGTAAAGGCCTTAGTTAACTCCCGGACCGCCGATCCCGCGGTCGCCGTTTTCCTACCGTGAAATTACGGTACGCTGGTCACACCGACGGCGCGTAACACGTCAAAATGTAGATTTCATTCTTTAATCCATCTATTAGTCCCAGCGCATCGTCTGATAAAGATCCCATTGCTGACTCTCATTTGGGACAGAATTTCATCGGCTCGTGAAAGGACAGGTTAGTCAAGACACCAGAAACAGCATGACGTCATCGCACATCCCGTTTAGGAAATCTGGTGCTTCAAAATATTTTATTTTTTATTTTTTACCGATTGCACTGGCTTGAGCCGTGGCATAGGGCAGAAAACGACAAATGCGCGATCGCGGTCAATGTGTTGAGAGCAGAATACTCCATTCCAGTCTGGCCTGAATTAACTTCCAAGTGGGTCTATTATCTACCCATTTGAAAGGATATTTACCATATAAGCACTTTATTCTTCCGAAAACTCCTGAGAGTTTGGAACCCCCATGCATTATTTGACACACGTCTCAGTCTGTCCTTTACTAGTAGTCACAGCAGCATTCTAAATTAATGCTTTCATCTTGTAAACTGATGGGGGACAGAGGAATACTTTTTCTTCAGCTTCTATCCTTGCAAACAGTTGGGTATGAATCTCTGTTTGGCATGAGAATTCATTCCCAGTGAATGAATATTGCACATGGGTAGGACACGTAGTGGTTGACGATGTCTAATAAATTATTTTGTAGCAGATGGTGCACTGGATTGGACCAACCATGTGTTCTACCAACTTTATTGCAGTTAAACATAAAACGTACCGATCTTTAGCGTGAAATGAGCGCTGAGTATTTAACCGTTTACTATCGAGCAGTATATGCGGTGCCGAGGCATACAGTATATCACCCACTTTTGAGCAATGATGAGGTGTGTGTGTGGGTGTGGGTGTGGGGGTGGGGGTGGGTGTGTGTGTGTGTGTGTGTGTGTGTGTGTGTGTGTGTGTGTGTGTGTGTGTGTGTGTGTGTGTGTGTGTGTGTGTGTGTGTGTGTGTGTGTGTGTGTGTGTGTGTGTGTGTGTGTGTGTGTGTGTGTGTGTGTGTGTGTGTGTGTGTGTGTGTGTGTGTGTGTGTGTGTGTGTGTGTGTGTGTGTGTGTGTGTGTGTGTGTGTGTGTGTACAGTATGTGTGTACACGATTGATGCCCCGGTCTCTTGCAGGCGGCCTACTTAAAAGCTCAGTGTTTGGACACCCCCTCCATCTCAGTCACTTTATAGCCCCAATCTGTCACCATGCGTGGAACACACAAGTGCGCATGGCACATGCACAAAGGTATATACCGTTCAGATCAAAAAAGAGGCGAACTCACAGGCAGACTAAAGTCACATTCCGCGTAGACGTGTGACTATTTCTATGTGACTAGTTATTTTTTACCGATCAACAAAGTCTAGCAGGCTAAACTCCCTGGCACACAGATGTTGTTACAGTATACTCTCGTAGGAAGGTCGAAAGCAGGGGGCGGATATGGGCATGGAGGGAACAGAAAACTCTGAGTCAGACCTTTAGCTTTATGCATGCTGCGTCTCTGTTGCAACTTCAACAACAGCTGATGTTATTAATGCTTAATTGCCAAATAAAAGTCCTGTAACCAAAAATGGTATGGGCACCGCCCGGGTCGCTTTGCGCCACCGGTGGTGAAGCTGCCACCATGCCATTTTCTCCTGCCCCACCAATTGGGAAATGTTACATACGCCGCTGGTCGAAAGCCTTCATTAACGCAAAACCCTGAAAAACTGAACCAGTACAGCATTTCTTTAACTCAGTAGATCCTCACACTTTTCTTGCAATAAACTGTCTGAGATTTGCCCATTTGATGACTAATGCAGAGTACAGTGCTCACCAGCTCCATTATTTAGTTGCCACCTGGTTCTGTGGGTTGTCCTTGAGACTGCGATAGATGTTTGTTTATTTTTTTTGTTGCCTCCTAACCTCCTCAGCCAAACGTTTCAAACTGTCCTTGTACACTTCTGCTGTCAAAACGTGAAATGTGATTCATGTTCAATCTCTAACAATTCCCACACAGTGACCTAACCTGACTCTTGACAGATTGCGGTAGTATTGAGTTCACAAGTTCCCTCCTCCTACCTTGATCTGGGAACTCTGAAACAGAAACTATGTGGAACAACAGCAGAACAAAAATATGATATACCCCCCCCCCCCAAAAAAAAAAAATGGAGTTGTAGTCTTGTTAGGTTGTCGTTCACATTTGCGCAGTGGCACAGTTTGATATATCATCGGCCTCACGTTGATCCTGCTTCTAGCCGTGTACAGATGCGTACAGCTCCGACCAGATTTTTCCAGAGTGCATTGGGTCTACCCCAGTGTTTCCAGATGGGAGCAGTAGAAGGAACGCACTGCTGCCCCCAGATGGTGGAGTCAGGTTAACGACCATTATGGTCATCGGTAATGACCATGGTGTTCGGCTAGCTTGACATGATGAACTAAACAGGAAATGGGGAGTATTTCATCTATTGTGACATTTCTGTGTATTTATTGGTACTTTGGTCATAGTCCACACCACTTCTTATTACCAGACATACAAGCATGTCACGGCAGTGCTGCATCTTGGTTAAAATGTTTAAGATCCCTCCGACTTGGGATGTATAACAATTGATTCGGTACTCGATGCATAAGCCCCGTGGCCGTCGGATCCTCTCCTCCAAGGGCAAAATGCAGCCTCCGGCGTCTTGTTGTTAACATGCTGCAGAGGAGCATTGCCATGGAAATCAGAGATGCCAGTGGAACGGCCGTACCACGATGGCATCGCCTGCTTTCTTAACTATGTGTGCTTTTGGGCCGACTGCAACAGAGTACGCCTACGTCCTCCTCATTGCGTCGAAGTTGTAGAGACTGCCTTCTTAAAGTCCCTATTAGTGCATCCAAAGAGAGGTCAGACATACTAGCGTAATGGTTTTGGGGGGGAATGTGAAGGCTGGTGTTTTACAAATAAAATGTGCTTGGCATTCTGAAAGATTTTGCTGTCACCAGATGTTTTGGCATGATTGATAAAGGTCATGGTCGGAAGTCACCTTGTTGACCATTTATGTGCATTTTAAAAAACACATTTATGGGTGGTATACTTTACGATATAGTATACTGTATACAGTACAGCATGCACAATATGCACAGCCTGCGATACACTGTCGTCATTCATATAAGCACGTTTCATTTATAATGTGTCACATACGGTACACTGTGGCTAAAGTGGTTCAGCCATGAAGGAAAAAAAAACTAGCTCAGCTGTGGCTTCCAAGCGTTCAAACATCAACTCGGTTCCCTCCCACCTACATTTAGTGGATAATGCCATTCTTTATTATTGTACTTTTTTTGTGAACGTGGCGCCGATACGGCAATCTCAGAGGGTGGGGGGTGATTACTGTACCCGGTCTATCTTTAGACTGCTGCTGTAGAACAGTCATAAAGCTAAAGCTCCCTCTTTTTCCTCTCCCTCCTTCTCTGCCACCGCGCTCCCTCCCCCCCTACTTCTCCCCCTCCTTTACGTCTTTATCTCTCCCTTCCTTCCCTATCTACCCCTCTTTCTTTCTCTCACCCTCACTCTCCCTACCGCCTCCTCCTCCCCCCTTCGCTCAACACCAATCCCCCAGACACCAAGCGTCCTCTCTCTGTCCTCCAAACACAGCTGGCTGCTGGGGCTGCCTTCGTTTGTTCGCTCCCTTACACTGACACGCACACACGCGTGCGCACACACGCACTTGTGATCGCACATGGGTCTTTGATGTCATCCCTTTCTTTCGACTAGATCTCCCTCTCTTTTTCCTTTTCCATGTGTCCATTATCTACTCCCACCACATCCGCCTGCCTCGTTGTCACCTGCGAGATGCGAGGCCTGTTGGCTTCCTCGTCCGTGACAGGCACTCACCTCCTCCTTATCCTGCTATGACCTAGCTCCTTCTATATCTCTGCTGGAAATGGAAATAGAAAGTCCGTCCGCCATTTTGCCACTCGTCAAGTCTGTTCTTTATTGCCTGCTCAAAAGAAGAGAGTGATTAGTATTGGGAGAAGAACGCGACCGATGTATCAGGCCCCTAATGTTCAAAATAATAGCAGTCTGTTTAAAAAACTGAATAAAGCCCAAAATCCTTATAGTGGTTTTATTTCCATGCATTGGGAACACTGCACATCATATTTTAAATCAAAACATGAAGAAAAAAAGCAGAAATTATTTAATTACTTTACAGAAAATGAAGAAAAATGAACTTTGGGCTTTTCAAAAAAAAATAGCAGTTTCTGCACTTTACTTTACAAACTCAAATATTTACTGTATTAACTGAAAAATATCCAGGATTCAGCATTCCTGTGAATCACTAAACTAATATTTAGTTGTATAGCCACTGTTTTTGAGAACCACTTCACATCTGTGTTGCATGGAGTCGACCAACTTCTGGCATCTGTGAACAGGTATTCCAGATTTGACAACATTCCATAATTCCTCTGCATTTCTTGGTTTTGCCTCAGAAACGGCATTTTTAATGTCACCCCACAAGTTTTCTATCAGATTAAGGTCCGGGGATTGGGCTGGCCACTCCATGACTTTAATTTTGTTGGTCTGGAACCAAGAAGCTGCTCGCTTACTGGTGTGTTTGGGGTCGTTGTCTTGCTGAAACACCCATTTCAAGGGCATTTCCTCTTCAGCCTAAGGCAACATGACCTCTTCAAGTATTTTGATGTATCCAAACTGATCCATGTTCCCTGGTATGCGATAAATAGGCCCGGCACCATAGTAAGAGTATCAGGATGCTTGCACCACAATGCTTTACTATGGGGATGTTTCGCTTACTATGGTCCCGGGCCTATTTATCGCATACCAGGGATCATGGATCAGTTTGGATACATCAAAATACTTGAAGAGGTCATGTTGCCTTAGGCTGAAGAGGAAATGCCCTTGAAATGGGTGTTTCAGCAAGACAACGACCCAAACACACCAGTAAGCGAGCAGCTTCTTGGTTCCAGACCAACAAAATTAAAGTCATGGAGTGGCGAGCCCAATCCCCGGACCTTAATCTGATAGAAAACTTGTGGGTGACATTAAAAATGCTGTTTCTGAGGCAAAACCAAGAAATGCAGAGGAATTATGGAACGTTGTCAAATCTGGAATACCTGTTCACAGATGCCAGAAGTTGGTCGACTCCATGCAACACAGATGTGAAGCGGTTCTCAAAAAAAGTGGCTATACAACTAAATATTAGTTTAGTGATTCACAGGAATGCTGAATCCTGGATATTTTTCAGTTAATACAGTAAATATTTGAGTTTGTAAAGTAAAGTGCAGACACTGCTATTTTTTTGAAAAGCCCAAAGTTCATTTTTCTTCATTTTCTGTAAAGTAATTAAATAATTTCTGCTTTTTTCTTCATGTTTTGATTTAAAATATGATGTGCAGTGTTCCCAATGCATGGAAATAAAACCACTATAAGGATTTTGGGCTTTATTCAGTTTTTTAAACAGACTGCTATTATTTTGAACACTACTGTATCAGGCCCCTAATAAGACCACATAAGGCTGTATTGCAGTGGCTTTCAACCATTTTCATGCCAGGGCCCACTAGTGTTCACTCTGCATTTTAGCAGAATCTTGGACCACTGATGGTCTAGTCTCTCAGAATGTTTTTTTTGTACACAGTTCCATGCTGTATTTATTTATTTATTTGAGATAACAGGAAATCAAAATAAGAATTCCTCTAGATTTTCTAATTGTGTAGATAATTGAAATAAGTAATTCAGATGATTAACAATTATTTAGCTCATCGGGGTGTAGAATTCTACGCTCTCTAGAATGAAAGATCTACATGTATAAGGGTTCATTTGGTAGAACCAACTCTTCATCATTTACCTGGGGACCATCTGGAAACGTAAGTCTAAGTCAAGGACCCGGGAAACGGTACCCCCATCACGTTTCGATTGAAAACGCATTCACAAGAGTTCAGGATAGCCGTACAGGAGTGCATTGATAGAACCACAGGTCAAGAATTCCCTTTTTAGATATGCGCTTATACACATTAGGAGATTCTTCCATCCTCAAACATATATAACCCCTTCCACATCCATAGAATGGATGTGGAAGAGCTACTCTGCTGGGTAGGAGATTGATAGTTCAGCTATGGAAATCAGCCCACGTACCATCAATTATAGAATGGCACAATCTGCTTAATGGGACAGCGTCATATGAAAGACTGTCCATTTCCATGAAAGGTAGAATACATCAGTTTCATCAGAAATGGGACGGATTCCTTCTCTATGACAGCACTACATAATTGCAGACTACTGGCCAGCCCCCCCTTACTGTAGGTCCTTGCCTGCTCACGTTATCAAAAAGAACACAGCCTTCCCCTATCCCTCCCTCCCCCATCTTCTCCTTTTTTCCCTTGTTTTTTTTGTTTTTGGCTGTGACCACATTGAACTGTCATATAATTATTTCTAGCTAGATCTTGTCAGTGGGCACCAATGTCAACTTCTTTGTTGAGATGTTGTGGGAAGAAAAATAGAACATATTTAGAACAGGTTTTGTGGACTGAAATTCAGAGAATGCCTTATGTGACAAAAATGCCATGTCGCCATGGATATCAAAATTAAATTTGATTTATTGAAAAAGTTGCCTAGTATACCTTTAACCCACTTTGTATGGTGGGTTTAAAGTTTTATTCAAAAATAGCAGGTGTTCACTGTGGCGTGCTATGAGCCGTGAACACCTGCTGTTTTGTGGGAAATTTAAAAATGCAGTGCAAATCTTTGAATATGACATGTTCTTTCAGAGCGAATGTTTGGTAATCTTTAATCTATCTAATATTATCAGGTCAAAATGGGTTATAAAAGCACTATTGTTACAAAAAATCCATATTGGTTGGGCTCTAATTAGGAGGCGTCACTGAAGGAGGTGCAAGATGGGGAAAGAAACATGCTTGTTACCACAAACACTTCCCAAGCTGAACAGCATAATGTGATTGTGTGACTGCCCCACCCCTCCAGCTGGCAATGTAATGCCCCTAGGGAGTGGGGGAGTGTCATCTGTGTTGTCATCAAAAATGGACATTGCTTAACATGACCTCCTTCGTTAATAATTTATGCCCCACTTCCTCTAAACAGATTTTTTTTAATTCGCCCCGTCATACGTCTTTTGCAGTTCCTACCATTTGTCCTTGTGAGTGTGAGAGACTAAGACGCAAGGAAAGGATGCATGTGTAGGAAACTATTAAGGTTTACACTTACTGTTCGTAGTGGTGAGAATTCTCAGTAGTTTCTGTGATTTCAGTGTAGAGCCCGACCGATGCCATATTTTTGGGGCCGATACCGATTTTTGGAAAAACCTATACCCATATTACCGATGTTTTGGACCAATGGTTAATGAATTAAAAAAAATGGATTTGAAAAACTTTTCTTTTTCAAGTTAACAATAGGATACGACATTGAAAATTTTAATAATGTGACTTTATCATTTACTTTTGTGAAATAATTACACACCTTGATTTTCTGTCTTTTCTTTTGTGCCAGGCGTAGAGCGGCCGATATATTGGTATCATCGGCCGAAATATCAGCCAATGTTTCGGCCGATATATTGGTTGATACCGATGTATTGGTTGATGATGATCGTTATTTGGTTCTCGTTCACTAATATAAAAAAACAAGTTCAAATGATTCTGTTCACTGTCCAGCACTTGCTGTTCCAAAATGTAGCATTTTCTCTGACTGGCTGATCCTCGCGTTAACCTTTGCTACAAATGACGGAATCAACGTATGATTAAGTCACCAAGATCGTTGCCGTTCACGTGGATAATGGGAATTCATTCTGAATGTCTCTCGCCAAATGCCGTAACACTCGACTGACTCTCTCACTCGACTGACTCCCTCTACCTCTCTCTCCTCATTGTCTCCCCCTGCAGGTGATGCAGGTGCTCAACGCTGACGCCATGGTGGTGAAGCTGAACTCTGGAGAGTACAAGACCATCCATCTGTCCAGTATCCGGCCCCCCAGGATCGAGGGAGAGGTACATGGACAGACGCTGGCTGTTGTGTTGAAATATGATGGTTTAATTATGTTTGTGTGTGGCTTTTTGGTAGCCTGGCTAAAGCAAGACCGAGATCAGCTGTTGGCTGATTCTGGTTCATGTTTGCACACCTGTGACCTGTGACCTGATTGGCCACCCCGATTTTCTGGAGTAGGAAATGGGTGTACAATTGAGCTATTCCAGAGCAATTTTGTTTGCCAACAACAAAATTGGATTTAGCCATGGTAGCTTTTTGCTATCCTATTCTTGTGGGTTTTGTGTGTCAGTCTTTTTTTGTTTCTATTTGTATTACAGTACTATAATTGTGGGTGGCCAAATATCCCCATTATTGGAAAATGACAGAAATGGGCATTGTGAATACCATTGGCGTGGTTCTCCCAACATGAATGGATGTTTTTATATGGCCAGTTCTGAGTTTATATTGTATACATTCTTCAGACTTGGGCTTCGAACTAGGACAAGATTCCTTCATGCATTGGTGTTGGGGTTAGACTTTCTTGAACTGTCCCACATGGGATTATATATCCCAGTGGGTTGCCTAACCAGCAATACAACCTGGATGTAAATGAAAGTTTCTCAAACTGAAAGTCTGAATATTTAATTGTGACTGGCTGGTTCAGCTATGCTTGGCGCGGTCCTAAAAATGCTGATGTCCTCACAAGTGCAGTATAGTATTAAAAGTGTGTGTGTTTGTGTGTTTGCAGCCTCTCGGCAGGGCTTGTGGCGTCTGACACATTTTCAGACACATTCAGAAGTGACTAATTCCCTTTTTATTGAAAATTCTGCCGATGTGACTGCTCGTTACTCTCCACTTCTGTAATGAAGACAAAACACACTTGTCATCTCTTTTCATCGTCCATTTTCCTCTTCGCTCTCTCAACTGCCTTGCTCCCCCCTCTCTCTCCCTCTCTCTCTCTCCCTCTCTCTCTCTCTCTCTCTCTCTCCCTCTCTCCCTCTCTCTTCCTCTCCCTCCCTCTCTCTATCTTGCTCTTTTGCCTCTGCCTCCCCCTCTCTCTCCTCTCTCTCTCCCTCCCTCTCTCTCCCTCTCTCTTCCTCTCCCTCCCTCTCTCTATCTTGCTCTCTCGCCTCTGCCTCCCCCTCTCTCTCTCTCTCCCTCCCTCTCTCTCCCTCTCTCTTCCTCTCCCTCCCTCTCTCTATCTTGCTCTCTCGCCTCTGCCTCCCCCTCTCTCTCTCTCTCCCTCCCTCTCTCTCCCTCTCTCTTCCTCTCCCTCCCTCTCTCTATCTTGCTCTCTCGCCTCTGCCTCCCCCTCTCTCTCTCTCTCCCTCCCTCTCTCTCCCTCTCTCTTCCTCTCCCTCCCTCTCTCTATCTTGCTCTCTCGCCTCTGCCTCCCCCTCTCTCTCTCTCTCCCTCCCTCTCTCTCCCTCTCTCTTCCTCTCCCTCCCTCTCTCTATCTTGCTCTCTCGCCTCTGCCTCCCCCCCTCTCTCTCTCTCTCTTGCTCTCTATCTCTCGCCTGTGCGTGTGTCTCTCTCTTGCCTCTGTCTCCTTGTTGCCTCTCTCTCTCTCTCTCTCCATCTCTCTCCCCCTCCCTCCCTCATACAGTAGTTCGGACCACATGGTGGCGCCTTTGCAACTGGGCCGCATGCAATCATAGAATCACAGACACACATCCACGCACGCCGCACACACACACACGCCCAGTGGATGCGATTGCAGCACTGCAGAGAACTGGGCCGATCAATCTCTCCTACACACTAAACCTCTTTCCCCCCTGAATCACTTCCACACACACATAGACACACACACTCACACACACAAGCGTACACTCGCACTCTTGCGCATGCTTTGTCACGACCGGTGAGACCTGTACTGTATACCTATCTATAGTGTACAGTACATGCCAGGCCTTGATACAGTACATACTGTATGTGCTGCGTATGCCAAGGAGGCCCCGATATGGAAATGCTATGAGGCCAACACTGTGTGAGTCAATCTTGAGAGACTTGTTCTCTCCAAAAGGATAACTGTTCCACCCTGAATCTCCAGGCTGTTATTTCAATAACTGCAAGCCATTGAACCAATCAGTAGCAGTCAGTATTTCTGATTAATTTATTTGCCAATCATGTAACTGCAGGCCATCTTATAATTGTCATTTATTGCTATTTATTCAGCATTTGAGCCACGGAGCACCATTTCATGACATATTCACCCCGAACAAACTAAAAATTTCTTTTGGTTTTGTCTGCAATTCCAGGGTAGATTTCGCAAACAAAATAGGCAAACATGGATTAAAATGATCATTCTTACACTCTCTCCGATTGTGTAGACTTCTTAATTATGTGGGCTAATTCAGAATAATATTTTAACTTTTGAGAGCGTAAACCTTTTTATGCTCAAGAGCTACATCTGGTTATCCCACTTTCCATCTTTTAACTGGGGACCTGGAACTCTCTAAAGTGCCACTGGTGGTCCCCGACCACTGGTTGAAAACCAATGATTTAACCTTATTGTCCCCTTTTGTGTCACGGAAAGGCATACATCTTCATTTGTAGAAATAACTTAATAAATACTGCTTGGTAGGCTGCAGATAGGCTGCAGATAACCAAGATAGTCATCGGCTACTGTCATCGGTTAAAGGGATATTTTTCTTAAAACTAGTCATTTTATCTTCTATTGTTTATATATTGAGACTGCTACATCCTACAGCACGGACCTGATATTGTCCTCCTAATAAGAGGACAATATCAGTCACCCAAAAATGTTTTTGATGAATCTATCAGGGTAAAAAATGGAGTTGGAATAGGAAGGGGCGGGGCTGCTAAAATATCTATATACTGAATCAACTAATGGAATGTATTGTCCATTGGCGATTTTTGGCCCGGCGATTGACTATTGGGGGAAAAAAAAATACTATATTGCCCAACCCTAACGCACACGTTCGCTTTTATGGCCCAACAAAACTGACAAAACTGAATTCCACGTCGCTGGCAGCCTTCTGTCCTCATTTCTGACTTAACCAAGCATCTCGTTTGCAATATAAACACTTTCTAGAGAGAGAGAGATGAGACTTGACAGCTTGAGGTAGTAATGTTAAGATTTCATTTTGTATATTCCACACCCCGTTCACTCTCAATCAGATCGGGTAGCACAGGAAGACTGGTATTTCTGTCACATTTTGGAGAAAAAAAAAAACTCCCTTGCAGGGACGGATCTAACATTTCCTGATGGGGGGGCGGGCAGAAGAAAATGGTAAGGGGGCAGCTTCATCGCCCGTGACGCTTCGCGCCACGGACGACGTGAAGCTGCACCCATACCATTTTCAGTAGTGTTCCAAATACTTTTAAACATAAGCACTGAAATATCTTGGGTTGTCTTGCATATCAACATGTTTGGTGGGGAAGACTGGGCATTTAGGGGGGCATTGCCCCCCCATGCCTATGCCTAGATCCGCCCCTGCTCCCTTGCCTCTTCAGACGACTCCACCTCAGCCCTTCAGCAACTCCTCTGTGCTTGTAGTACATCTTGTTCCTCACCTCCCGGCACTCCTCCCCTGTTTGTAGTCGTTCTTGTCACCTTTTTGATAGATGCTAATTACACCCTGCACTGCTGCGGGTTACTGGCTACTTAGACTGTGATTTAGACCCCTCCAGAAAAAAATGCGTGGGCTTGGAATCCCTCAATTTGCGATGAAATATTAAAATGTTTTTTTTTAGATCGCGAAATTGTGCCTGACATGCACAGTTGCCAAAAAAAAATATGCGGAGAAATGAGCCATGCTAAATATGCAACAACAACAACTTGAGAGATACCGCTTTAGCGAGAAGTTGCATGGTATGCGTTTGTGCTTTTTCTCCAGTGGAATGTACGGGAAGTAGCAAAATATGCGTGAATTTTGAACGATTATGCACCCATTTTTTTGGGAAAATGTTTTAACTCAGTCCTGCATAATCCGCATCACACGACTGATTATGATGTGGGAAGTTATGCTTCCGCATAATCATACTTTTCTGGAGAGTCTAGTTATTGGCTACTTAACTTACAAACAAGGGCGTATCTAGGCATGGGCATGGGCGGGGTATGCCCCCCTAAATACCCAGTCTGCCCCCCCAAACATGATGCCATGCAAAACAACCCAAGATATTTCAAATTAAAGTGCTTATATTTAAAAAAAAAAAGAAACTCTACTACTGCTACTAACTAACTACAGCTGTGTCACCACTAAACCAACAGCATTTCATCATTGAAAACAGAAAACTCTCTGAGTCAGACCTTTATCTTTACTCATGCTGCGTGTCTGTTGCAACTTCAACAACTGATGTTGTTATTGATGCTTCACTTGACTAATAAAAGTCCTGTATCCGAAAATGGTATTGGTGCGGCTTCGTCGCGAAGCGACACGGGCGATGAAGCCGCCCCCATACCATTTTCTCTTGCCCCTCCAACATGTTGCCCCCCCTCCCAAATGGGACATGTTACATCCGCCTCTGCTTACAAATGTTTATACAGATGGCAGGTCTGATGCTTTAACCTGCTACTAAGAGAACTACATTATCCTATTTGCCCTCGACTCTTGGTCCCTTGTCATAGCACACTTGGTAGTCACTCTGGATAAGCGCAGTCTGTTAAATGCCCAACTTTAATTGTATGACTCTTAGTTTCTTCATCACTCCACCGGAGTGGGGGACACTACGGCTCGTAGTGTAATTATAATAACTGTGTTACATTAACCTGTCACATTACATTTTTGCTCTGGATAGTACACGAGTTTCTGCCAAGTACTGTACCTAAATGATGCGTTGAACATTCTTGTTGGCTTTGTTAGCATGTCAATTAAATTCCGGCACCTGTACAGTGTACAGGTGCAGCTACTAGTTAGGTATATAGATGAGTGGCTGGCAGCCCGACTCACCATTACAATAGGAGTGGGCAAAAAAATTGATATGGCAATATATCGCAATTCTTAATGCCATGATATCAATATAGATTCACCAGGTTCAAAATCGTTTTTTTTATATTCATGTAGGCCCTATTCATGTGTTCATATTAGAAATACTGACTGATGTTATCAGGCTGCACTGATGTGTGATTGAACTTTTTGTTATTTATATTGACGTCAACAAGTTGTGTTTGTGTTGTTTGTAAATTATTTTTCTTTTAGGACCTTTTTTCTGAGGGTGTACAAATGGAACCAAATGGACGCGTTGGGGTACAAAACACTGGAAGGACATGAATGGGAGTCTATGATGACGCTCATGGTCATAATAAGCCAATAGAGTGGGCGTGAGGTCGAGATGGATTAAAATCTGTTTACCAACACAGTTTGTTACGTAAAGTTACCTAATGTTACAAAGAGTTGGGGGAGACGAGAGGGAATAGTTGCTATTTTCCAAGGAAACAAAAAGTTCTTATTCGTCCAACAACAACAGAGTTCCTGGAAGAGCACCTTTTCTTTAATAGGATCTACTTTTAGTCCAACAACAGATATCCTAGAAGGGCTCCGTTTCTTTAATAGGATGTCCTTTCCAATTGTTTCTTTTTTATGGTCTCTTTTCTCCCCCACTTTTTCTACAGTTTTCTGCCCTCCTTTTTTTCTCCTTACCTCTTCTTCTCCTCCTCCATTGGCTCATTGCTCCTCTTCATCACCTCTCAGTATCATCGTTAGCACAGAGCGTCGTTAACAGCTTGCCTTGCAGTCTCTCTCTTTCTCTCTCTCCCCCCTCCTTCCCCTGGTGTGGTTTTATTTCCCTGCAGGGATGCTGTAGTCACATTGTTGACCTGCATGGCTGCCCCCCCCCCCACACATACACACACACACACACTCTTCTGTGTGATTGTAACAAGCTCATGAACAGATCTCTCCATTTTGTCTCGGCATCTTCCCCTCGCTGCATCCCATCGCCTTCCGACTCAACCTGCCTCATCCTCTTCCTCCGTTTACCCTTCTCTCTCTCTCTCGCTCTCTCTGTCTTGTGCACATCTTGGCCGTACACACACAGAGACTGAGCACACGGGCACATCTATGCATCTTAGATTTACAAAAATGTATATTTCTACTTTTGCATTCCTCACAAAATTCTTAATTGAATGAACAAAACAATATTATTCTACCTTTTTACAAATTTTGTCCTGAAACTAATATTTTGTCCTGGAACTAAAACTTTGTCCCTCGAATTAAAAAAAAAATAATCCTTGAAACCAAAATGAAAATCTTTGAACTAAATTTGTTTTCCCCAAAATGTAGGTCCCTGTGAAATCTTCATGTTATTTAAAAAAAAAGATCTGATATCTCTCAGTAACGGAAGCACCAAAAGGGGTTCCTCGCCAGAAAGGGGTTAAGACGCCCTTTCCACATTTTTTTGTTTCATATTTCATTACAACACCACATGGCACATACACTTACAGCGTAAGCTCACCGCACCTCTGTTTTGCATTGCATGCTGGGAGTTGGCCCGCAATGGAGCGGCGTCTCTATGCTTGCTGCTTGAAATCACGAGAGCCCAGATGTTGGATACATTGTTTTGTATATTGCTGAATTCTTTGGTACCATTGTTCCAAGGCACTTCTCTCTGCTCTGGGCTCACGATTTGTGTGTGTGTTTACCCTGTTTATCCCATTAACCCGGGGAAGCATCTGCGCCCATTGTTTATCCATTGGTGCATCGCTTTATGCCTCGTCGCTTGTATAGTAGATTTGCTGCAGTATGTTTTGAAAAATCATAGTGTTGCACGAAGGGCAACATGCGCTGAAGTTGGCACCTGCTGGTGGCATGCATGATGCGCTGTTGGAAATGTTCTTTTAAAAGAAAAGAATGCAGTGTCGGTGTCGTCGTTTTGCCATGTTGTTGAATTTTCTCAACTGGGGCATAGCATGGCCTGTACTGCCTGATAGGTGGGCCTTTAGACTGTTAAATCAGTGGTTTTCAACCTTTTTCATACCAGGGCCCACTATTTATTCAGGATTTAAGCTACGTACCACCATTTGATGACATTTTAGCCTCACAGACCCCACAACTAAAGATTCCTTTTGCTTTTGTCCACAATACCAGGCTGATAGAAAACAGTCCAAAATACAGATCAAAATGACCATTAATCTTCTGCTTTCTCTAGTTGTGTAGACTTGGGCTAATTCTGATAGTGAATATTTTAACTCTTGAGAACGTAAACATGAAACCAAATGGGCCCTAGCGGATCGATTTGGTTTCATATTTACGCTCGTTACATCTTTCCCATGATTTTGCCTGGGGACCACATGGAATCCTCTCAGGGACCACTGGTGGACCCCCGCTTTAGACAGTATTCATTCATCCATTTTGCCTCTACATGGAAGCTTATGTAAAAAATCCTATAGAGAAACAAGACTGCAATGTTTTCATAAAGTTTTTTTCTTCATTTCAAAGGTTTTGTCAAAATGCGTACAGAACACATTTTCTGTGTTTTTCGGGGTAATTACTTGGCCCCCTTTGAACGCCTGAACGGTAGTCAGCAGGTTCATAAGCATTTCATTAAGTTTTGAGTCCAAGCTAATTGGCATGTTTGGAAAAGATAAGAAAAACCATAATTACCAAAAAAGAAACGATGCCATCGTTTGGATTCACTGCACATTTTAATGATTTTGTTTGCCCAGAAAGCGCCACGGGACAATTTGTTGTTGACAGAGTGGCCGTTGGGTCATTAGGCAGAGTGGTTTGTCCTGCACATCGTACTGTGAAGTTGGGACAACACTGACCCGTGTTGTAAGAACAGTCTGGATTAGTTTTAAACTTTTAATACTTCAAAGTTGTGAATTGTGGCCTGTTGCTCGCCTCGCAGTGGTTTCCAACCTTTTTCATACCAGGGCCCACTATTTATTCAGAGTTTGAGCCACGGACCACCATTTGACGACATTTTAGCCCCACAGACCCCAAAACTAGAGATTTCTTTTGCTTTTGTCCACAATTCCAGCCTGGATTTCAGAAACAAAAACGATCAGACATACAGATCATAAAGGACCATTAGTTCTCTATATTCTCTAGTTGTGTAGACTTGGGATAATTCAGGTGATAAATAGTTTAACTCTTGAGAGTGAAAACATGAGACCAAATTTTACGCGCTTACGCATTTTTACCTTTTCTCATTTGAACATGGTGCATTTTGTTTACAAAATTTTAAAGCGATTTATGTTTTTTATTATCTACTTCAATCCAAACTAGAAAAAGTGCCCTTCTGGGCACAGGTCTCCACCAGGTCTGCATGCCGCTGGTAGTGGTATAACAGCAGAAGGCCAAAAAAAAAAGAATAAAACAGTATTGTTTGTGAATTGTTTTTATTGTTTAAACCAAACCTCATGAGCATTCATGTACTGTAAAGTCACATAGTTATCCAATCCAATGGTTGTAATGGGAAAACAGTAGCATTACTATTCGTAGTGTATCATTCACACAGTCCAGTAAAGATTGAAATAAGTATGTTTGCTGTGTTATAATAAAGGCATTTATATTAGAATAGGATGCAAAGTCAGTCATTGAAACGTGTCTATACAATTATGTTAGTGGAAGAAGTATTTGCATTGAGATTATCCAAGGTCATCCAAGGTTCTGCATGGGCACGTCTGGAAGAGAGAAAGGAGAGACACCATATTCAATTATAGAGTGCTGCATTTTAGAGGTATTATAATTGCTGTTGTGTTAAGAAGTGAAACGTTCTTTTGTAACAATATGTTAACATATTGTAAAGTCCATATTTTGTGCGTGTGTGCGCGTGTGTGCGTGCGTACGTGTGCGTGTGTGTGTGTGTGTGTGTGTGAGAGAGAGAGAGAGGGGGGGGGGGGGGGATATGTGTGTGTCCCACAAACCTTTTAGTGCTGGTGTATAGAACATGAGACTACTTCAGAGTTGGTTGAACTGTAAACATAAGGTGTGGAGGAAGAGAAATATATTGTCTTATTGTCAAGCAGAAATGAGAATCTATTTGTAATCAAATGTAAAATCAATGTGGATTCATGAATTGTTTGTAGAATGTAGTTGTTCTTAGTGTAGTATTTCACAGGTTGATGTTGGTTTATATTGATGTAACATCTCTGTCGTTGTGTTTTGTAATCGTATCACAGGGTTAGGATTTGCTATGAAAGGGAGATACATGTGAAATACAATTGTGTATTATTAGTTAATAGTTGTGTTACTGAATTTGTGTAATGGTGGGAAGATGAGGAAGTGAGAGTTGTATGTTGAGCATACATGCTGGAGCAAAGTAGTGTTTTGTCGTTGTTAGAATGTATTTGGTGAATAGGTGTCATAGTTTGTGGGGTATACGGCATGGGTGTTAAAGATCCAAAAGATTTAGAGTTGTACGTGGATGAGACAATAGGGAAAGTGCACTCTTAATCATGGTAATATTATTTGGTGGATAGAATGAATTTAGTACATACATGTCACAGGTGGTAGTATAGGCAGCTTGTGTTCAGTGTGTGCATGCGTAACTATTTGCAGTGAGATCATCCCTGGTCATCCAAGGTTCTGCATGGACACGTCTGGAAGAGAGAAAAGAAGACACCCCAGTCAAAGATATAGTGCTGCATTTTTATAGGAATTACAATTGCTATTGTTTTAAGAAGTGGAAGATTTGTCTTGTAACAATCTTTTGACATAGCAAAGTCTATATTGTTCCTGGATGTTAGTGTGTGTGTGTGTGTGTGTGTGTGTGTGTGTGTGTGTGTGTGTGTGTGTGTGTGTGTGTGTGTGTGTGTGTGTGTGTGTGTGTGTGTGTGTGTGTGTGTGTGTGTGTGTGTGTGTGTGTGTGTGTGTGTGTGTGTGTGTGTGTTCTCACATATGTTATCTACTTAGGACCGTTTCGAAGAAAAACACCTTCCAACTTAGGACCGGTGGACAAGTTAGGACCAAAAACCCGGTCCTAAGAAGTAAGACCACTTAAAACAGATAGAGAATGTCATAAGCCATGCCTGGTGTTGAAATTGGCATGGTCCTAAAAAGGAGGCGTTTTTACATATGGCCCTAAAAAGGAGGCATTTTTACATTTGGTGTGTATCAGGTGTGTGTGGGGTGTGTGTGTGTGTGTGTGTCCTACTTAGGACCATCTGGCAAACTTAATATTTTAACTAGATAGGAGCAATTCCAGAGGGAATTGCAGAGTGTGGTCGCCCAAAGGCAACCACACTAATAACAATAGTGTGTTGCCTTTAAGGCAACCACACTAATTATACAATAAATTACTATATATAGCTCATATAGGCCGCAGGTCGCATGTAACTGTAGAACTCGGGGAACTTTGTCCGAGGGTGGGCGGGCGGGTCAGAGTTTAGAAAACTCTGGGGCGGGTCACACTGATGACATAATCATGTTCACTCATCGTAACAAGTGTCTGGCAGCCCGCATCATCATGGTGACACGTGTCTGACATGGGACCATTTCTATGTTCCCTCAGGTCTATGTTCCCTCGCTGACTAACCCCAACCCAAACGCACAAACCATAACCCTAACCGAAAGCATGTCAAACGTTACTTCGCGACATTTGACATGCCTTCGTTTAGGGTTAGGTTTGGGCGTTTGGGTTAGGGTTAATCTATTACTATCCCTACCCCTAATCCTAACCTGACTTTAAGAGCTGAGGGAACATAGACATGACCCCTCTGACATCACTCTGTGACCCCTCTGACATCACTCTGTAAATTTTTGTCTCAAGCCTGTCCCCTTTTATGTCCTATACTTTAAAGCCCGGCTTAAAACCTACCTTTTCACTCAGGCGTATTACTGAATTATTACCGCTCTTGTCTTTCTTTTACTTACTACCTCTATGACCTTTCAACTTGGCTGCAGTCAGACAATGTGTGTCTTCACATATTGAAAAGTATGCCTTTCGGGATAGCAATCCTTTGTTTTCTCATATTTTAGCACTAATCACTAGTTTAATATGTTCTTTAGCATTCCCATATACTTTAGTTGGGAGCCCGCGCGCTGTTTTTGGGCTGAACCGAGTCTTTACTGGATTTGCGGGAGATCGGTACATAAAGGGGTTAATGTGCATTAATTAACAATTCAATAATTAATAATCATATACTTTGTGCATATCCATATTCACAAACACTATATAATGATAAATTTGATGCATTTAGACCAAGTAATTTGCATTAAATACCATACAACTGTATTTTGTATGGATTTTTTTTTTATATTTTGGACATTAAGGGGTTAATAATTAAAAATGCCCGAGGCATATCAGTGGGCACCCTCTTGATTTCTTAAGAAGTGACTCCCAGCTACAAGAATCACTACTATATCACATATCCAAAACAGTTCATATCAATGTTTATTTTAGCCAGTTTAAATACACGTATACTATGTGATTAGAATAGATGTTTGTGTGAGGCAAAAATCAGTATGATGCAATAACAGGATACTCTGATTTTGTCTTTCACCTGTAAGAACAATTCACTGCTGTAGTTCTGTAAGCTCAGTTCAACTGCTGCCCTTCCCCCATACTGCAATGGTTGGGTCGTTAATTAAGCAATGCAGCCTAATTAACGACCCTGCACTCTACAGGCAAACTGCCTAAATCTTTTGGTTGGTTGAAGCAGTCTGGACAAAACCCATGCAGGTGCATTAATGTGTGTTTTTTGGTAATCTTACAATGCCCTAGTA
Organism: Benthosema pterotum; assembly: GCA_039105355.1. Lineage (NCBI taxonomy): Eukaryota > Metazoa > Chordata > Actinopteri > Myctophiformes > Myctophidae > Benthosema > Benthosema pterotum. The sequence goes on from CM076987.1 coordinate 19,455,545, forward strand.
TCAATCTCAATTTCTAGTATCTATGTCTATTTGTAAATTATAAGGCAAATATCAACATCCTAACATATGCTGTCTCCCTGTTAGAGCAGTGTTGTTGTGTAACTCTTCCAACTTCCCCATGTCTTTAGCAGAACAATATTAGCTCAGCATAGTCTATTGAATTTAGTCATATTTGGTGGTATCCTGTCCAAGTGAAAAAGCTATTATGCTGAACCTGTATGAGGTTCTAAAATTGCCAATGAAGAGTGAGAGATGTTTATCATGGGCAGATGTTATGTTGTAGACAATGTGTGTCTTCACATATTGAAAAGTATGCCTTTCGGGATAGCAATCCTTTGTTTTCTCATATTTTAGCACTAATCACTAGTTTAATATGTTCTTTAGCATTCCCATATACTTTAGTTGGGAGCCCGCACGCTGTTTTTGGGCTGAACCGAGTCTTTATTGGATTTGCGGGAGATCGGTACATAAAGGGGTTAATGTGCATTAATTAACAATTCAATAATTAATAATCATATACTTTGTGCATATCCATATTCACAAACACTATATAATGATAAATTTGATGCATTTAGACCAAGTAATTTGCATTAAATACCATACAACTGTATTTTGTATGGATTTTTTTTTTATATTTTGGACATTAAGGGGTTAATAATTAAAAATGCCCGAGGCATATCAGTGGGCACCCTCTTGATTTCTTAAGAAGTGACTCCCAGCTACAAGAATCACTACTATATCACATATCCAAAACAGTTCATATCAATGTTTATTTTAGCCAGTTTAAATACACGTATACTATGTGATTAGAATAGATGTTTGTGTGAGGCAAAAATCAGTATGATGCAATAACAGGATACTCTGATTTTGTCTTTCACCTGTAAGAACAATTCACTGCTGTAGTTCTGTAAGCTCAGTTCAACTGCTGCCCTTCCCCCATACTGCAATGGTTGGGTCGTTAATTAAGCAATGCAGCCTAATTAACGACCCTGCACTCTACAGGCAAACTGCCTAAATCTTTTGGTTGGTTGAAGCAGTCTGGACAAAACCCATGCAGGTGCATTAATGTGTGTTTTTTGGTAATCTTACATTGCCCCAGTATCAATCTCAATTTCTAGTATCTATGTCTATTAGTAAATTATAAGGCAAATATCAACATCCTAACATATGCTGTCTCCCTGTTAGAGCAGTGTTGTTGTGTAACTCTTCCAACTTCTCCATGTCTTTAGCAGAACAATATTAGCTCAGCATAGTCTATTGAATTTAGTCATATTTGGTGGTATCCTGTCCAAGTGAAGAAGCTATTATGCTGAACCTGTATGAGGTTCTAAAATTGCCAATGAAGAGTGAGAGATGTTTATCATGGGCAGATGTTATGTTGTAGACAATTTGTGTCTTCACATATTGAAAAGTGTGCCTTTCTGGAAAGCAATCCTTTGTTTTCTCATATTTTAGCACTAATCAATGGTTTAATATGTTCTTTAGCATTCCCATATACTTTAGTTGGGAGCCGGCGCGCTGTTTTTGGGCTGAACCGAGTCTTGTAGCTTAGGGCAACCTCTTAAGAATTCAAGAGGGTGCCTGCTAATATCCCTTTGACATTTTGTAGTTATTAACCCCCTGATGCCAGAAATACAAAAACATCCACCCGAAATAGAGTTGTATAGTATCTAATGCACAATTATGCATTTTATTTGTGGAATGTGTTATTAATTAACTACCTGTTAAAATGTCTATCATGCCGTTTGTGCCCGTTGTATTTGTGATCTGGGACACGTCTTCAGCACTGCTACATTTCCCTATTACGTCTATGAAGCTTTACGTCTACAAAGCACTACGTCACATGTATCCCCATAATAGGCATGATGTGGTGACTCAGACATAATGAAACCCTGGGGCGTGAGGTCAGAGTATCCCATATAGGTATGACGTGGTGACTCAAACATAATCAAACCATGGTGCGTGAGGTCAGAGTATCCCCATATATGTATGATGTGGTGATCCAATATAATGCGTTAATTTTGAAAAAAGGGCTTTGTCAGTCTCTTCCTAATATTATGGTTAACAACCGTGTGAAACCGTGTGAGCGATTGGTGCAGCCAGCGAGGAGTAATGGCGGTTTCAGACATTCAGACAGACATTTTCTGAATTATAGTATTGATGATGATGATGATGATGATGATGATGCATATTCATCCGTTCATGCCCAAATTTGACTGCCAGAAGGTCCTGATAATTCTTAAAATGTCCTTATAATTCATGTGTATGTCAAAGTGCTGTGTATGATTGATTCTAAAACTCTTAGTCCCAATACTCCACACCTTGAATCAGATAATAACAAACCCAGGTGCGCTATTTCTTTCCACTGTATTGTGAAGATGACCTGGGGAAGGGAGCGCTTGATTTACCAACAAACCCTAGCCGTGTGGGTGCTTTGAAGCACCGCCCACATGCATAGGACAGTGACTGAATAGCTCCAGGGTGGTCCGTCTAAAGACAACAAGCGCTTCCTATCGTTTGTCTATTTGGTTTTGGAATTTCAATTCATGCAAATATGCTTAAATCAAACTCATGAATGTGGTCATCACACGAGTTGTCACACCAGTTGCCAGAAGTATATTAACTAAATTCTATCTATTCAATGGTCATGTGTAGGCCTATGCAATGGCACCATTCTTAACTGTGATGTTCACAGAGGGTGGAATACAAGTTTAAAAAGCCATGTCAACATTGACAATGTCATTCCAGGTCGGAAGGGATGCGGCTGACGCAGTTGTCATTGCCATTGATGTCTACCTATTCTTTTACTACTAGGTACTCTGATTATAATACCAGGTCAGCCAGCAGGGATCAGCAAGAAGTAACCTATCATATACATATCTCCTCCTATTAACAATGTTTCTAGCCCAGAAGCTTGTGATCTCAAAGGGTCAATGTATTGGCCCCAAATGGCAGCACTGACTCCATTGTAGCTATACTTCACTCTTGAGGTCTGACTACCACACTCTCCTCATCCTTTTTGTGTGAAGCTTTCCAGGCAAGTGCCATCTGAACATTCAGGTACTATAGCTGTTTTGTTAAGCAAACTGGAGGAAAATGCATTTATCTCTCAAAATGTGTATTTTATTGGATTTGGGGGAGATCAGTATATAAAGGGTTAATGTGCATGGAACTGAGTAGACCATAAAAAGACAAAACGTTTTTTTGAAAGTGAAATACCCCTTTAAGAGCGTCTGATTTGCCTAAATTGGAGGCATATTGTAATGTGCATGTAATGCTAGACAAATTTCTCCCCTGGGAAGATAAAAAAATGTGGTCCCATTATTATTATTACCCTTATAATTGTTAATTATTATTATTATTACCCTCATTATTATTGTGTTTGTTGTTTCCTTTATTATTTTTATTTGTTTTTCTCAGTTATTAAAATTGTTTTTTCAATTATTAAAATTGTTTATCAAATTCAAAATGAAATGATTTTCTCTAAAGTAACTTCATTAATAAGTCAAAGTAAATCTAAGAAACAATCTACAAGCTCATAAGTAAGTCTTAAATCTCTCTTTTTGGTCACAGGCAAAAGTGTCCGGTTTTGATGTCCTGAATCCATTTCTGCCGTATGTCAAGTGATACAAGTGACGGTTTTGTTAGAAATTTAGTAGTTATAATAAGCAATTACGAAAATTGGAAATTGGCTATAATTTTTGATGTACTTTTGTTGTTTATGATTTTTTGCTGTATTGCATAATCACCATGAAATGGAATAGGTCTATACTTTTAGTGGCCTACAGGCACATCTTATAAAAGCCCTGTGAGCTTGGTTTCCAGAAAAAAAATCTGCCTCATATCACTTGGCATATGGCAGAGTGGTTTCAGCACATCAAAATCATATAGAAACAACTTAAAACAACTTAAGTACAATTTATCAGAATTAGACCAATTTCTATTTTAGTTATTCATTATCCTAATTATTAGATTAGATTATTAGATTAAAATGGGGATTTGTATCACTTGAAATGAATTTGGCTCATAAAAATCATATAGAAAGGTTTTTTTTAATACATCGAATGGATGCAACCTGGGACGTGTCTTCAGTGATGTATCCTAAGCTCATTGGGGTTTCGGGTCTCTCGAACATCATACCCCTCACTCAGGTGACCCAGCCGGGGTTCATGACACCCCGACTCACGTCCCAGTAGCTACCCCTGATCAATCCCACAAGGGAAAGGCCAAGGCCGTCCAATCCACCGCCCCTGAAATACTCCGCCAAAACTGGGAGGTTCTGATGCGTGGAGGGACTAGGCTCTGTGGTTTGACACCTGTCCGTGCCCCTCCTACGTCTCACCAGGAGGCACAGGACCTGTGCGTTGCACCAGACTCCCAACGCCGGACATGGAAGAGACATGAGCGGTGGACAAACAGCCCTCCTAAAGGACTAACCAAGGGTTAACCCATTATGTACATTAAATATCAAAATTAAAGCTATTTGATTTTTCTTTTCTTTTTTTTAACTGTTGTTAATTTGGGGTTTTACTTGCTAATTACTCAATTTCTGACAAAACGGTCACTTGTATCACTTGGCATGTGGCAAAATGCATTCAGCACAGTGTCACTTGGCCACAGTGTCAGAATTGGACCTTGCTTAAGGTCTAAATGTCATCAGCCACCATTTTTTGGGGCATTCAGGACCAGACTAGTCTGCCTGAACGCTCATCATGTACTGCCTCAAAACCATGGGATGAATAGCAGCTTTGAATAGCACGGTGTCTACAGTATATTTCACTTTGAATGCATGTCCCATTTATTCATGTTTGACCCTTTAATTCACCTGTATGTCTTGTAAGTGTGTTGTATAGCCATGGTCCATACAAATCAAGATAGTCCTGACAATTACCATTTGTGTCATGGGCGGAGCTAAGCAACTCATTATCTTTTGTCCTCCTAATACAGCATCATGTCAGGTGGCTATATTTTGAGTTCTATTGTGTGTATTCAACATTTGAAGTGAGATTTGTCTTGTAGAGCTCAAATAATATTTTTTGGTGTTTATTACATCTTCGTAGCACTAGTGGAAAGGGGTGTCCCTCTAACGTTGCAGAACACAAGTCCTGGAAAAAAGACCTTCTAGTACATAGAAACATGTAGCCTGGAGGAGAGGGGCAGTGATCTGGCCAATCACTGCTGACCAGCCAACTGGAGAGTGTCGTGGGCAAGGGTCGAAACACTCTACGAAGGTTGGAGACCACCTGATGACCTCTCTTCCAGGCCAAGGCAACCACTTGTAGTGGAGTATATTTGCATCTTCGATGTATTTACAAACATGATTAAACTCATAAGAGCCAATACATCTACGTTAACAAAAGGTATTAGCTTCTACAATGTTTCTACAATGTTAACAATTTGACTATACTTGTTAGGACCACTCTTGGTCCTAACAAGTAGGGTAAAATTGTTAATATCTAGAATGTTCTAAAATGAATTTTAATACAATCTGCGGTGATTGTATTAAAATAGATTTTTTTTCATGTTCAGGAGTGTAATTCATATGTCTCTACAATGTCTAGAAAGGGTGGTCCTAAAAAGGATAGCAATAGTCCATTTTTTTGGAGTGGTCCTAAGTAGTTAACATATGTAAGAATGTGTGTGTGTGTGTGTGTGTGTGTGTGTGTGTGTGTGTGTGTGTGTGTGTGTGTGTGTGTGTGTGTGTGTGTGTGTGTGTGTGTGTGTTGTGTGCTGTGTGTGTGTTGTGTGTGCGGTGTGTGTGCTGTGTGTGTGTTGTGTGTGTGCTGTGTGTGTGCGTGTGTGTGCGTGTGTGTGTGTGTGTGTGTGTGTGAGTGAGTGTTGGGGGGGTACGTGTGTGTCACACAAACCTTTTAGGGCTGGTGTATAGAACATGAGACTACTTGGGTCCCTCAGAGTTGGGTGAACTGTAAGGTGTGGAGGAATAAGAAAAACAATGTTTTATTGTCAAGCAGAAATGGCTGAAAATGTATTTGTAATAAAAAAAAATCAATGTAGATTCATGAATTGTTTTAAGAATGTATTTTTTTCTTACTGTAGTATTTCAAAGGTTGATGTTCGATTATATTGATAGCTCTGCTGTATCGTATCACAGGATTAGGATTTGCTATAAAAGGGAGATAAATGTTAAATACAGTTGTGTATTATTAGTTAATAGTTGTGTTAATGAATGTGTGTAATGGTGGTCAGATGAGGAAGTGAGAGGTGTATGTTGAGCATACATGCTGGAGTTGTCCAATTGTGGGGTGTATGCTTCTAAACATTAGCAAAGTAGTGTTTTGTTGTCATTAGAATGTATTTGGCGAATAAAAATCCAAAAGATTTGGAGTTGTATGTGGAGGAGACAATAGGAAAAGTGAAGTCTTCATTCATAATCATGTTAATATTATTTGGTGGAAAGAATGAATGTACATTATACATGTCACAGGATGTAGTATATGTAGCTTGTGTTCAGTGTGTGCGTACGTGTCACAAACCTTGTAAGGCTGTGGTCTACAAAACAGCAGACATAGTGAAATCCAAGGTCATAAGTGGTGGGCAGCACTTGGCTCCTTCAGACTTGGGTGAAGTGTACAACGCTGGGTGTGGTAGAAGTAGAAAAATATTGGATTGTGAGACCCATGGCTAGGCATTTGCTAGCTAGTATGGCATTTAAAGTAGTATGATGTCTTGCATGGCTGTACTTTGACCTGCTGTACATACAGTATATGGGATATGGAGAATAATGATCGTACCACATTATATGGGTTGTTTGATTATATTGATGCATATGTGTGGTTGTGCAATGGTTTCACAGGATTTTGATTTGTTACAAAGGTGAGATAAATATTCAAAACAGGTATTCATTATCTGTGGAGGTGTTGTATTGGTAAGATGAGAAGATTAGATTTATATTTTATATGTGATGTATAGTAAGAATGTGTTGTTACAATCGTAAGCATGGTAATGGTATGTGTTGGTTGGTTTGTCATATGTTTTAGATTGTGTGATATACTGTGAGCCATTTCTGTTGTTCAATTTTGTAAGCATGTTGTTGAAATAGATTGTTCAGTATTGTTTGCATCTGTAGTTAAGAGTTTTGTACTTACTGTGGTCTTTATTGTTTCTTGTTTGTGTTGTCTTCTGAAGGTGTCTTTACTGGCTGGATTTTGTCCTGTACTGTACCACCTGTTATTACATGTTTTTTTTCCAGGAGTTGTCCTTTTCCATCGCCTGCTGTGTTATGTTTGTCAGTTGTTTTCCTGTGACTTCTTTTGTGTGGTCATCTTTAGCGATTATGGTAAATCCAATGTTATGTGGATTAGGTCATGGTCAGAGTAGTAGGTGTCTACAACATGTGTGGAGACTTTGTTGGGTCTGTTGACATACACATGGTCTAGGAGTGAGCCGTCATCTGTGGTAGGTGTTGAAACAAATTGATGGAAACCATACTGTAGCATGATATTTAGAATTGGGTGTTGTGGGTCGGTGCTGAGGTTGTAGTTGAAGTCACCCAAAATTATTGTCAAAGTGTTGTTTTGGAGTGATTGGAGGAATTCGCAAAGGTTGTCGGTGAAGCTTGAGAAGTTCATTTTTGGAGGTTTATACAGTGTGATGACATTGATTGTAGTTTCACATTTGGACATTGTAAGTGCTGTGTGCTCAACATTGTTAAGTGATTTGTTCAGTTGTGCTGGGGAAAGGTTATTTGATGCTATGGTCATGACGCCACCTCCCCTTTGTGCTCGTCTGTCAGTACGGAAGCAGGTGGAGTTTGGTAAGATGAGAGCGTCTTGTTCAAGGTTTTGGTTTGGTTTCAAAAATGTTTCCACAAAACATAGTATGTCAAGTTCAGCCAGTGTTGCATCTTTTTTTAGGTCAGCCACATGTGGTAAGTATGAACGGATGTTCAGTAGGGCAATAGTTAGGGTGGAGTCTTTTGCAGCAGGTGGGATTGGTTGGGACATTGGTAATTGTGTATTGCGTAGTCGAATCATTTCTTTGTGTACTTCAGGGTGAGTTTTGATGTGTTTGGCATGAAAGCTGAGGAGGTACAGGCCTTGCAGGGATGTTACTCTGCTGAGCGCAACGTAGACCTGGCCTGGATTGAATTTGCCCTTTTCTTGTATTGTGACTACAATCTTGTCCAATGTTTTTCCTTGAACTTTATGAATTGTGCTAGCCCATGCCAGAGTAAAAGGGAATTGTGCTCGTGTTGCGTGAACAGTCTTTTTGCTACCAATGGTGAATTGGGCAGTGTGCCTTTGTATGGGTACCGCTTCGGGAAAGTGTTGTTTATATTGACTTGTTGCTTTGGCTGCTTGTCCTATTCGATCACTGTCAAAGTTGACCAAGATGGTTTGGACTGTTGTGTCGGTTTCTTGGATGTGAACAACTGTGCCGCATACTCCATTGCACAGTCCGTCAGAGACACTGATGTTGCATGTTAACATGACTCTGGCTCCAACTGCTATAGACACAATCTCTCGTAAGCCTCCTGTTTCCGATGGTTTGCTTGGCATTGCAACGTTAACCAGTTCCGTCTTACAATCTTTTTGTGAATCAATAGCCCTGATGTTGAATGTTTGTGTTGCCAGTTTTATTAATTGTTCATCATTGTGTGCATCTGCAGCAGCATTTGTTGAGAATACATGCAGTGCTGCACTTGGGTATGAGGGATCCGTTTTGGAGACAATTCTGGTTTTTAACAGTGCAATGTCTTCTTCAGTGTATGTGTTTGTACGGACCCTCATAAGTAGCTCTGCATAGGGTCGGTCGTCTTTTTGGCGCATTATTTCTGTGAGTTCAAAGAGATGGAAATTTTCTTGCCACAATGATCCGTGTAGTTTTGCATAGGCATCAGAGGGGTTGTCAAAGATTTGCTTTGCCATGACTGGTGGTAGTTGGTGCAAGTCGCCAACTGCAAGGATACTGACATTGCCAAAACGAGAGTCTGGGTTGTTTATGCCTGTGATGTCTTGAAGTCGTTTGTGAATGTGATAGAGAAAATCTGCACTCACCATGGAAACTTCATCAATAATCAGCAGCTTTAGTTTTCCCAGACGTGAGCGCAGTGTGTTTAATGTATCCGCTTTTGGGGGCTGGTATCCACTGGATTTTGTAGGTGCTAAGCTGAGGGCTGAATGAATTGTTATGCCGTCGATGGCAAATGCTGCTATTCCGGTGAATGCAGTCAATAGCACAGCAAGCTCGTTTGGCTCAAAATGTCGAGACAATGGGTGAAGTAGGTGCATGGTTTCATAGTGGATCAGTTTGATGATGTGGCTTTTTCCAACTCCTCCTGGCCCACTTAGAAAGATTTGGTAGGTAGGATGTGGTTTATGAGTTTTGAGTGCAATAATTGTGTCTTTGCACCATTTTCTATGGAAGGTCACCATTTCCTTTTGTTTTGGAGTTAATGATCGCATCATGCTTAAGTATTGTTCACGGGTCATCATATTTTTGTTTTGCTCTGCTGTGAAACGTGCTTGCAGTTCTGAATGGACAGGTGGTTGATTGGAATTGAGGTCAACATTTGCCAAGTCAACGTCCTGGTGGAAGTCCCTTTCTATGACATTGCCTTCGTTTCGCTGGATGGCTCTTTCATGTTCAATATTGGCCGCAATCAAATCCCAAGCATGCTGTGGTGGTCCCATTTCTTCCATGTTTTCTATTGCTTGGTCAAGCTCCTCTGTGTTTGTACTGAACTTCTCTTCATTGTGGTGGATTAGTTGCTGAACGTGATCGTAGTGCTCTTTGAAAGAGGGGTAATTGGAAAGAAGGTCTCTGTCCTCGTGACGCCAGGGTAAGTACAACATTAGAAGAGTTCTGTACTTTTCTTCTCCCTCTGATTTTTCCTTGTGAAAGCGAATTACACAGTGGCACTTGCGGGCTTTCATTTGTCCAAGGTTGTTTTTTAGAGTTATGGGAGATGGATTTATGTTTTCGTGGTCGCTGTCTTGAAGTTCATCATCCTCACCAGTGTTTGCGATGTGGTCACAGGCATCAGAAGTTCTTTCTTTGTTTGGTGTTACATATGTGGCAGCAAACTCTGCCAGACACATCATTTCAAGGGAGTCTGGCCGAGCTTCATACCTGTCAAGAAGTGAGGTGCAGAATATGTTGTGGTCATCATCGGCCATGTTTTCTAATATACTTGGTGGCCTAAGTAGCGAAACTCTCTTGTCTCTTGGTGCTGTGTTGACAAATACCACCTTTCTGCTGGACCTTTTTAAGGGCAGGGATAGCAATCTGTAGGCTGCCTCTTGTGCACTCACTTCTCTGTTGTTGAGAAATGCAGAGCCAACTTTCTTTAGTTGTGTGGTTACGTCTTCTCCTCTGTTATCATCGGCAACCTTCTTCAGCAGTTCACTCATTGCCCTTTCAGATTTTAACATATAGCTTGTCATGTAGACGACGCAGGAGTATGCATCTAATACAAATTGAATGTCCATGTTTGCCTGCCATGTTTCCAGGATTTTTGCATTGTAGTAATTGATCCAGCGTTCTGCTGGTTGCCGTTTTAACACAATTTTTTTGCCAGACTTCATGATTGATAGAGCCCATTGGTATGCTTGTGGATCCACACACGCATGTTGTAGCAAGTCTTCTAGTGAGATATCCTCGGGAATGTCCTTGTTAAACATGGAGGTAGCTACTTTGTCTATTAACGTGCGGCTTGCTTGAAGAAGTTGTTGTGTAATTTCTGGGTCTTCTTCTTCAGGTTCTGTGGCTATTAAGGTTTCATTGCTTGGAAGGTGTGGGAAGTTGAATCTGCAGAAGCCCTTTTTTTTGCATGTACTAGAATGTTTGTGCTTTTGTACTGATAACACTAATGTTTTGAACTCACCATCTTGTTCTGGGATTGCACATGTCTGATGTCTATCAATGAAAGCAGCAACTTCAGCATCTGTGTTCACGCCAACTTTGGGGGCGTCCTTTATCCACAGTAATGAATGGGCATGTGGGGATCCCCTTTGCTGGAACTCGATGCGTATGAAGAAATCTACAAGTTTGTCAAGGGGGTTGGACCTGCCACCAAGGTAGTCTGTGAAATATGTGCGTAAGCGATAATCAAATTGGCGTGCAGCTGTAACTGGGTTGCGTCGCAGCCATCTGCATTTGTCTTCATAGCCCATATTTCTGACATCATCTGGCGTTAGGATTGTTCCATACTGACGCGCAACACTTTGTATGACTTCGGGCCATTGCATGTCTGCAGCACTCAGTGTTAAAAAGAAGGTTGGTATTCCTAATTGTCTGACTATGGCTAGTAATTCTAAAAGCACGTTCTGCCAGTAGGCTGGTGAACCTCTTGTGTTTTTTAGAAATTTGTAGGCCATGTCTGTGCGTAACATGGCATGTACATTGTGTTTTAATTTCAGCATGCCAGCATTAACCCTTTGATTTTGAAATGTTTGGCCACGGCTTTGTCGTAGGAATATTTGAAGTTGGTCTTTGACTTGTTGTGCTTCCACTATGTACTGAGCTGTCAGGAGATAGTCTATGTCTTTAGCAAAGCGGCCTTTACAACTCAAAAGGCGTTGTTGAAAATATTTTCTGAGTGTGATTTTTTTGGGTCTTTCTGTGTTTAAGCCACCACGGCCATAAGGGTACTTAGATGGATTTGCCAATTCTTCAAACTTGTCATCTTGGTAGAAAGGACGTGGTTTTTGATGTTCTGCAGGAGCAACGGAATATGTAGTTTCTGCATCTAGGAAATGTTCTTCTTGAAGCAAAGTGTCATATGGAATTCCTCGTAGTTGTGTGATGTGTTCAAATGCTTGTCTGTCTTCCTCATCGTCATTGTCTTGAACAGTTTCAGCAGTTGATTGGTGTGTGTGATCTGTGTTCATTTTCTCCAGTGCTACATAATGGATTTGACCAAGGTGGCCAATTGTTACAGTATTAACGCTGTGACCTTGTTGTGGGGTCAATTCAACTTTATAGTCCTGTTCTGTGTTGCTGTTGTAGATGAGTATGTTAATATTCAGCATGTTTGCCACAGCATTTATGGCAAGGTTGTCAGCCCATTCACCTTTGCGTATGTTTTCAATGACCTTGTTCATTTCATTCTGCTGTTGGAATTTGAAGTCAGGTGAATCAATGGCATGTGCTTGAGGATTGGGCAAGGCAAGGTATTGCATGTAATGTTGCTGGGTGTCTGGCTGTTCTAGAAAGGTAACCAATTGTGTGCGTATTTCAGGACCTGTGACTTGCTGTATACCTGCGGTGTCAAGGGTGGTTGCTACAGCGTGGTAAAAACAGTTACCATCTCCAGGCACATCATAGATGGTCAAGTCATCGCACTTAACATAATCAGCTAATTTTTTGTACAAATCTTCTGAATTAGGTGTAGATGCACTTGTAAATGTGGTTGCATTGTTGTTTGGGTAATGTTGCTGTGGGGTTGTCATGGCTTCCCACAATTCCTCATTTCCATGGACCCAGCGATCCTCCCAGTCATCACAGATGTCAATGTTAGCGTATAGAGGATTGTGTTTCTTTATCCAGCATAGGGCGTCAAAGACTTTCTTTGGGCGGACATACTCATGGATGTAGTGTCCTGTGTAGGCAAGTTTTCGTTTAAGTTTCAGGGGAACAACTTCAGCAGTGTCAGGAAGTCTTGGTAGTAATGTGACAATGGTGTGTAAGTCAGATGGCACATTGACTGCATTGCCATGAATTGCCTTTTGTCTGCCTCTTGGCAAGCCAACAAGTTTCATGAATGCAATACGTTGACTTATTAACCTCTCTTCTAAAGGGTGCAAATCTTGCAGTTCTGGGGGAATGTCATCCAGTATTAAGTTGTTGGCCCAAGCTTGTGTTGGGAGTTTACCTACTTTGAGGGAGTGATGACATGTATGGCAAATCCAAGTTTTGTTTCGATATGTAACAGTTGGTTCTGTGTCAAGGAGATTTGCTGTATCTATTGTAGCTGTGTATTTTTCAAGTTTTAGCTCCACTACTGTTTCTCTGTAAAGCAAACGTTCACATGAAAAACACACATAATTAGGGCCACTCTCTGCCATTTTTTTTAAGAAAGCAGCACCAGCTTCATCAACTGTTGGTATGCGCTGTATCTTCTGTGCTCTGGCAAGTGTTTTAGCTTGTGTTTCTTTTTGAACGCGTAGTTGTTTTTCATCTGGAGTTTGGAGTGATCGTTGTTTTTGCTTGTTAGCAGCATCTTTTTTACATTGTTGTGCTTTTTCATCTGGAGTTTGGAGTGATCGTTGTTTTTGCTTGTTAGCAGCATCTTTTTTACATTGTTGTGCTTTTTCATCTGGAGTTTGGAGTGATCGTTGTCTTTGCTTGTTAGCAGCATCTTTTTTACATTGTTGTGCTTTTTCATCTGGAGTTTGGAGTGATCGTTGTTTTTGCATGTTTGCAGCATTTTGCTGACATTGCTGTGCTTTTTTATCTGGTGATTGGAGCAATCTTTGTTTTTTTTTGTAGTCAGTGCTTCTTGCACGCAGGCGCCCTCTTTCATCAGGAGATTCAAGTGATCGTTTCCGCTTCTTTGTTTGGCTTTCCATTGCGCATCGTGCTTCATGCTCTAATGCAGACTCCTGTTGTCGATGTTGTGCCTTTGCTTCTTTCTCAACTGTTCGACGAAGATTTGCTGCTTGTTCTGTCTCTGCCATCCGAATTTGTTGCATGCTTTGTCTTTGTTTTTTCCTGCGTACTGCAAGATTGGATTTGTAGCGTGGCATTTTACAGTGTTGTGTTTTTTCATCGGGAGTTTGCAGTGAGTGTTGTTTTTGCATGGTAGTAGCATTTTTTTTACATTCTTGTGCTTTTTCATCTTGAGTTCGGAGTGAGCGTTGTTTTTGCTTGTTAGCAGCATCTTTTTTACATTGTTGTGCTTTTTCATCTGGAGTTTGGAGTGAGCGTTGTTTTTGCTTGTTAGCAGCATCTTTTTTACATTGTAGTGCTTTTTCATCAGGAGTCTGGAGTGATCGTTGTTTTTGCATGTTTGCAGCATTTTCTTGACATTGTTGTGCTTTTTTATCTGGTGATTGGAGCAATCTTTGTTTGTTTTTGTAGTCAGTGCTTCTTGCACGCAGGCGCGCTTTTTCATCAGGAGATTGAAGTGATCGTTTCAGTTTCTTTGCTTGCCTTTCCATTGCACATCGTGCTTCGTGCTCTAATGCAGACTCCTGTTGTCGATGTTGTGCCTTTGCTTCTTTGTCAACTGTTCGACGAAGATTTGCTGCTTGTTCTGTCTCTGCCATCCGAATTTGTTGCATGCTTTGTCTTTGTTTTTTCCTGCGTACTGCAAGATTGGATTTGTAGCGTGGCATTTTATGGTGTTGTGTCTTTTTCATCGGGGGTTTGCAGTGAGTGTTGTTTTTGCATGGTAGCAGCATTTTTTTCAAAGTGTTGTGTTTTGTCATCTGTGCTTTGGATTGAGCATTGTCTTTTCCTATTTGCAGTGTTTTTTTCACATTGTTCGGCTTTGTTTGTCGGGCTTTGTTGTGAGCGTTGCCTTTTCTTGTTTGCAGTGTTTGTTTCACAGTGTTGTGCTTTTTCTGGATTTTCGAGTGAGCATTGCCTTTGCATAACTGCAGTGTTTTTTTGACATTGTTGCGCTTTTTCATCTGGTGATTGGAGCAATCTTTGTTTTTTCTTGTATTCAGTGCTTCTTGCATGCTGGCACCCTGTCTCATCAGGAGATTCAAGTGATCGTTTCCGTTTCTTTACTTGGGTTGCAACTGAACATTGTGCTTCCTGCGCTAATGTGGACTCCCTTTGTCGATGTTGTGCCTTTGCTTCTTTGTCAACTGTTCGACGAAGATTTGCTGCTTGTTCTGTCTCTGCCATCCGAATTTGTTGCATGCTTTGTCTTTGTTTTTTCCTGCGTACTGCAAGATTGGATTTGCAGCGTGGCATTTTGAAGGAAGTTGAATGTTTTGGTGAATGGCAGTTACATATTGTAGGTCATCCCTAAAAGTGAAATATAATAATAAAGGGGGTCAGTAAAGGTCCATCTGAATTATAGATAATGGAATCAGTAGAGAATGGTTAGTGTGTATGCAAAATTGTCAGTATCATATCAGAAATAGTGGCATATGACATAAGCACCTTTTTCGTTGTGCAGTATTGGCTAATGGACAAACAGCAAATCTGTGAACACACCACACACACACACACACACACACACACACACACACACACACACACACACACACACACACACACACGGTAAATGGAAAATGTTATCCAGAGAGAGAGAGAGAGAGAGAGAGAGAGAGAGAGAGAGAGAGAGAGAGAGAGAGAGAGAGAGAGAGAGAGAGAGAGAGAGAGAGAGAGAGAGAGAGAGAGAGAGAGAGAGAGAGAGAGAGAGAGAGAGAGAGAGAGAGAGAGAGAGAGAGAGAGAGAGAGAGAGAGAGAGAGAGAGAGAGAGAGAGAGAGAGAGAGAGAGAGAGAGAGAGAGAGAGAGAGAGAGAGAGAGAGAGAGAGAGAGAGAGAGAGAGAGAGAGAGAGAGAGAGAGAGAGAGAGAGAGAGAGAGAGAGAGAGAGAGAGAGAGAGAGAGAGAGAGAGAGAGAGAGAGAGAGAGAGAGAGAGAGAGAGAGAGAGAGAGAGAGAGAGAGAGAGAGAGAGAGAGAGATCCACAAAGAAAAACATTGTTCATTTGCCAAAAATACATATGATTATTGTGACAAACCTTTAGGTTGTAGTAAAGTGGCTGTAGATTATTGGCCCTCCACAACTGCAGAAGTATGTCCTGGTTTCCAGATTGTCCCCAAAGCTAAAGCTGTAGATTTGTACAGAAAATATACTATTTCACATACAGACCATAAAGTTACACTACATGTTAATTTCCCTATGTACAGTATATGCATGCATATTAGGGGTGTAAATCACACCCATCATGGCGATTCGATTCAGTATCGATTTCCTGACCCAACGATTCGATTTTTTCGATACTCAAGAATACACCACGATTCGATTCGATTCGATTTCGATTTTTTTTTTACCCTTTTTTACCTTACAGGCTAGACAATGTTTCAAATTTGAAATAAATCAATGAAAGCTGTAATACCGTTATACATTTTATTTGAGAAACAGCAAAGTTGTACTTCACCTAGGCCTAGTCTGAATTACGTCCAGGGGCAAATGGACAAAATAGACCAGATATTTTTATTTATTTATTTTGTCATGAATCGATTCTCTTGCGTACGTATCGATACATCGTATCGTCGGCTGTTGGATCGATACATCGATTCAAAATCGATTTTTTTTTACATGTCTAATGCATATGCAGCAGTTTGATAATGAATTGGACTACATGCACCTCTAAATCAACTGTGACATAAGGGCCACTTTGACTTAAACCAAGCTTTAACCAGTGGTTATTCTTTGACCAAGTAGTACCTTCATTCATGTGGGGTGGCAGTGCTTCAAACATTTTCCCCATAAGACAGTATAGTGGTAGAGAGTATACTCCCTCCTCACACAACCAAGTAGATCGCAATTCATTAATTTACAATGAGTTCAATTGTAAATCACATGTGTATGCATGGCCAATGCACAGCAAGTAGCATATTAACAAATTAGAGTAATTGGTCAAGTGAAGAACAAAAGTCCTTAGAGTATGTTTTTATATGAGAATACAGCCAATAGAATACAGCCAATAGAATACATACAGTATGGCATAACTCATGCATTGTAAACTGCCAGAGAACAAGAACATAAAGAAGCAGTTCTGTAAGATGGGGGAGTGGAGATGGAGAGTGTGACTGACCCCCACACACACACACACACACACACACACACACACACACACACACACACACACACACACACACACACACACACCACACACACACACACAATAATGTTACAGTCTTGACTGTGGGTGTTGGCTGAAGACCCGCACAGCAGGACAAAATGACCTCATGGGGTCTTTCTAACTTTGATCCTCTCTCTCTGTCTTTCCCTAACACCCAACTTAAAACTGGCACTTATGGGAGGCACACACATTATTGACCTCAACATGTAGGTGAGAGTGTAACCTATGCAAATGGGGTCAAATGAACCTTTACAAGTTTGTGACTGAGAATACACATCTTACACTCACACATCTGTAACTATTGCTTTAACTTCGAAGTGTACATCTAAATGGACCTGTATATGTTTGTAATGGAATGGAATGTACAAATGGACTCTTACAAGTCTGTAATGTAAGAGTGTAGTCTACAAGTGCAGCCAAATGGACTCTTGTATAACTCTAAACTGCTGGACTTTACATAAATAGCGGGTTCCTTTCTCTGGATTTCAATGGTGATTGCATATTGTTTTCTATTCATTCATTCATTCATTCATTCATTCATTCATTCATTCATTCATTCATTCATTCATTCATTCATTCATTCATTCATTCATTCACAAAGACCTCAATTGCAAATCACATGTATATGCTTGACCAATACACAGCCAGTACCATATAAACAAATTAGACTATTAGTCAAGGTAATTACAACAAAAAACTATATTTTCATATGTTTCAAAGAACACAGCCAATAGTATAGCTACTGTATGTCATAACAAATGCATTAAAAGCTACCAGTCAAAAAGAGCAGTTACAAAATGTCATCCACCATAAACTTAAGTAGTTGTGTGAGATGGGGAACTGGATGGAGAGAGTGTACACACACACACACACACACACGCACACACACGCACACACCTCAAAGTTGTACTTAAGTACAGCAGTGAGAGTACAATTTGAAAAATGAAGTATAGAAAACACGTTGTCAATTTATATATCCAAATAAATACATAAAAGCTGCTTTGTGTTGGCGCTATAACAGCCCAATGTGAAAAGGGTGGGATATAATGGAAAGATGCCATGTAAAGTGCCTACTGAGTTCAGGATCGGATCGCCTTTGTAGGAAATTGCTAAAGCTGCAAACTTGGAAATCCATATAACTCTAAACTCTAACACTGTACATAAAGAGTGGATTAGTTTTTCTGGGTTTCAATAGTTTGCAGATTGCATAGTGTTTTTTGCCAATTCGTTAACAAAGAGTTCAATTGGAAATCACATGTATGTGCATGCATGTGCAGCAGTTTGATATGCATTAGACTACATGCATTCTAAATCAACTGTGACATAAGGGCTATTCTTCACCAAGTACTATTTTCATGCATGTGGGGTGGCAGAGATTCACACATTTCCCCCATAAGACAGTATAGTAGATAATACAAATACTTTCTCACACACCCTCTCTTTTCTTCACACACAAGTACATCCTTAGTGTTTTAACAATTTATGAATTCACAAAGAGCTCAATTGCACATTGCATGTACAGTATATGCATGACTAATGCACAACCAGTACCAAAATAACAAATTAGACTAATTGGTGAAGGTATAAAAACCAATAGGAATATCTTCTTATATTTTTGTGAGAACACAGCCAATAGCATATACTGTATGTCATAACTAATGCATTGCCTGTCGTGATTTTGTCTGTGTCAATCAAGCGCAATGCAAATGAAATAACTCACTAACATACTAATAAAACCCTATTAGAGTGTTTGTATAGATTGATTATACATGCTATGGCTCCTCTTAAAGGGGTACTCCACTTCAAAAAAACTTTTGGTCATTTTATGGTCTACTCAGCCTCATGTGAACACACCAGACAGTTTATAAGTTACTCCTTTCAGTATTTAGATATAGATATTTGATGTTCATTAATCTGCCGGACCCAAACCCATTATAACTTAAAACTTCATTTTAACCATGTCAGATTATTCGAAAACAACCCATCTTTTTTCTGGTCACTGATATTGTCCTCCTAATACGTGAGAGGGCTGTGGAATTTCATTTACAGTTTTTATTTATTTTTAAAATACTGTTTTATTCATTTGGGTGGGCATTCCCAAATAAGGAGGGGGCTGCATTTTACAAAACAATATTTTCAAAATAAATGAAAACTGTAGATCAGTCACCAGAAAAAAGATGGGTTGTCTTCAAATAATCTGTCATGGTTAAAATGGAGTTTTAAGTTATAATGGCTTTGGGTCCAGCAGATTAATGAACATCAAATATCTAAATACTAAATGGAGTAACTTATAAACTGTCTGGTGTGTTCACATGAGGCTGAGTAGACCATAAAATGACCAAAAGCTTTTTTGAAGGTGGAGTACCCCTTTAAGTGAAAACTACCCAACACATTGCAGGTATAAAGGTATAAAAACCAATAGGAATATCTAATATTTTTGTGAGAACACAGTCAATAGCATATACTGGATGTCAAACAAACTTAAGCAGTTCTTTGAGATGGGGGGAGTAGAGATGGAGAGAGTGCACACACACACACACGCACGCACGCACGCACGCGCACACACACACACACACACACACACACACACACACACACACACACACACACACACACACACACACACACACACACACACACACACACACACACACACACACACACACACACACACACACACACACACAGAGGTCATGAAAGGGCCAATCTTGATTGGGGTGTTGGCTGTAGACCCTCACAGCAGGGTCTAACGATCTAACAATCTCTCTATCCCCCCCCCTCTCTCCCTCTCTCTCTCTTCCCAACAACACACACACACACACACACACACACACACACACACACACACACACACACACACACACACACACACACACACACACACACACACACACACACACACACACACACACACACACAGGAAAACAATGTTCATTTGCCAACAATAAATACATTACTTGTGACAAACCTTGAGGTTGTAGCAAAGTGGCTGTAGATTAGTGAGGCCCTCCACATCTTCAGATGTATGGCCAAAAGCTAACCCTGTAGATTTGTACAGAAAATATACTATTTTACTCACAGACCACAAAGTCAAACTACAAAGTCCATTTGCCTATGTACAGTATATGCATGCATGTGTAGCAGTTTGATAATGAAACAGACTACATGCACCTCTGAATCAACTGTGACATAAGGGCCACTCTGACCAGCTCTAAACAAGTGGTTATATTTTCATACTACTATTTTACTACTACCTTCATCCATGTGGGATGGCAGAGCTTCAAACATTTTCCCAATAAGACAGTATAGTAGATAATTCAAATACTTTCTCACACACCTCTCTTTTCTCCATCTCCCTCCTCCACACACACACACACACACACACACACACACACACACACACACACACACACACACACACACACACACACACACACACACACACACACACACACACACACACACACACACACGTAGATCGCATCAAAGAGTTCAATTGTAAATCACATGTATATGCATGGCCAATGCACTGCAAGTAGTATACCGGTATTAACAAATTAGACTAAATAGCGGGCTACTTTTCTGGATTTCTATGCTGATTGCATATTGTTTTTTGGCAATTCATGAATTAACAAAGAGAAGAGCTCAATTGTAAATCACATATATATGCTCAGCCAATACACTGTACCATATTAGCAAATTAGACTAATTGGTCAATGTAATTACAAAAACATATATTCTTTATATTTTTTAAAGAACACAGCCAATATCATAGCAAATGCATTGCAGTCAACAACAACAGTTACATATGATCCACCATAGACTTAAGCAGTTGTGTGAGATGGTGGATTGGAGATAGAGAGAGTCTACACACACACACACACACACACACACACACACACACACACACACACACACACACACACACACACACACACACACACACACACACACACACACACACACACACACACACACACACACACACACACACTTCTAACTTTGAACCTCTATCTCTCTCTTTCTGTAACACCCAACTTTAAAATGGCACTTACTGCGGCACACATATTATTGACCTCAACATGTAGCTCCTAACTGTGAGAGTATAGCCTATGCAAATTGTATCAAATGGACCTTTACAAGTCTGTAACTAAGAATATTCACATGTTACACACACACATCTGTAACTATTGCTTTAACTCTTTAACTGTACATCCAAATGTACCTGTATGTGTTTGTAATCATACAAGCTTACAAATAGAACCAAATTCCTCGACAGACTGTTACAGGTCTGTAGTGTGAGATTGTAGTCTACAAATGTAGCCAAACGGACTCTTGTATGATTCTAAATTCCTGTACATAAATATTGGGTTACTTTTTATGGATTTCTATGTTGATTGGATATTGTTTTTTGGCAATTCATTAATTCACAAAGAGAAGAGCTCAATTGTAAATCACATGTATATGCTCGACCAATACACGGCCAGTACCATATTAGCAATTGGTCAATGTAATTACAAAACACATATATTTTTATATATTTTAAAGAACCCAGCCAATATCATATCTATGTCATGACAAATGCATTGCAGTCAACAACAACAGTTACATATGATCCACCATAGACTTAAGCAGTTGTGTGAGATGGTGGATTGGAGATAGAGACAGTCTACACACACACACACAACACACACACACACACACACACACACACACACACACACACACACACACACACACACACACACACACACACACACACACACACACACACACACACACACACACACACACACACACACACACACACACACAATGAAAGGGCCATAATGTTGCAACCTTGAGTATGGGTGTTGGCTGAAGATCCTCACAGCAGGAGTTAATGCCCTCATGGGGTCTTACAATCTCTCTCTCTCACACACAGTCACACACAGTCACACACAGTCACACACACACACACACACACACACACACACACACACACACACACACACACACACACACACACACACACACACACATACACACACGCACACAGAGTTCATTTGCCAACAATAAATACATTACTTGTGACAAACCTTGAGGTGTAGTAAAGTGGCAGTAGATTAGTGAGGCCCTCCACATCTGCAGATGTCTGTCCAGGTTTCCAGATTGTCCACAAAGCTAAAGCTGTAGATTTGTACAGAAAATATACTACTTTACATACAGACCACAATGTCAAACTACAAATTAATTAATTTGCTCACGAGATGTAGTGGAGTTGAAGTTAAAGAAAACTGTTAAACACCCCAATAAAGTAAAATAATACCTCACAGTTATACTTAACTACAGCAGTAACATACTCAAACTGAATTAATTTACATTACATTCAATGTACTTTATTCACTGTCAACAACATGTCACTGTCAACAATGTAATATGCTACTGTCTTCCTTCACCCACACAGTTGATAGAATAATTAAAAAGTCAACTACAAACATCTGAGAATTTCTAGGAAAAAACCTTACCTTCAAGATCTGTTCTTTTCAGCAACAAATGAAGCAATATGAAAGTTGTCCAAAGATGATCAGTACAGTTTTTAGAAGCATCACCATCGCCTGTTATGTCTCTGACTGTAACCTCTGGCTCAATGCCTGGTGACTTAGAAGCTGGCCCCTTCCGTGTTTCCCCACTTGTTGAGTGTTATTGGTCAATCTCTAGCCAGGTCAACCAATAAGCTGACCTCAATGTCTTCCCCTGTACCCCACCCCCCTCTGCCCCCCTTCCCCTCCCCCTTCACACACCCACCCACCCACCCACCCACCCCCCCCCCCCCACACACACACACACACACACACACACACACACACACACACACACACACACACACGCACACACACACACACACACACAAAATGGCAAATGCCATTCAGTCAGTCCATTCAGGCCAATCAGTCCATTCGGACATATGATCACACACCTATGCCATTTTGAATCTATGCCACACATCTTGAATCACATTTGTAGGCTAGGCCTATACTATTTAAATGCTGCTATTTGCATTATGCATACTTGTACAAACTTGTACACAGACCAATTCAGAATCTGGATGAGTTAAAAAAAAAAAAAGAATCAAAAAACAACCTCATGGGGTCACTAAAAACGAGATGGGAAAAATACAGCTCAACGATTTGTCCTTGTTGTGTAGTGAGGGTGCATGCTACATTGTATGTAGGGTGAATGTAACTTTTCATGCAGATAATTGCTATATTTATAGGTCAAAATGTGAAAACCTACCTCATGGTGGCGCTATAACAGCCCAAAGTGAAAAGGGTAAAATATGTTTATCGGCTAGTAAGTGTGTGAAAGATTCCTGTAAATTACAGACACACACACATTTTTTTTGTAAAAACATGCCACAAATTGGCCTCCTAGTGGCGCTATAACAGACCGTTGTGGAAAGTTTGGATCAGAGGTTCATGGTTGGCATACAGGGAGTGTGTGTGCAAATTGTGGCATCGATCGGGTAAACGGT
The DNA here is from genome assembly GCA_039105355.1 of Benthosema pterotum. Taxonomy (NCBI): domain Eukaryota; kingdom Metazoa; phylum Chordata; class Actinopteri; order Myctophiformes; family Myctophidae; genus Benthosema; species Benthosema pterotum. The sequence goes on from CM076987.1 coordinate 19,478,852, forward strand.
TTGCGAGATTAGCTGGTAACAGACGGACACACACACAGATTTTTGCAAAGAGATGGCAAAAGTCGGCCTCCTGGTGGCGCTATAGCATGCCGTTGAGAGAGAGAGAGAGACTAGAGAGAACGACAGAGAGAGAGAGACACACACACACACACACACACACACACACACACACACACACACACTAGCTCTGCCTCCTACCTGATGTCGTAATGTCCTACTCTCCCTCCAATCGTGCATGGCTTTTACAAGTAATTTTCTCAGAAAAGTGACAAGGGAGTCGCGGGGAGGCTTGATGTTTTTTTTTTTTTTTTGAGCCCCCATGAGGACGGACGCAGGATAACGCCCCTGGGCCCTGGTATCAAAAAGTTTGAAAACCACTGGTTTATGCAACCAATCTTGCTGTTTTCCTCCATGCAACCTGCAAACTAAGTGCTTGTATAATCTGAATTGCATGTTGAAAGCTAGTAAGACTAAAAGTGCAAGAGTAAGACTAAACCTCAAAGACTAATGGTTGTTACACATTGGCGAAAAAGCAAAACGTCTGGAAAAAGCGAAACGACTGGAAAAAAGCGATCAAAAAAAGGCGAGTGCAAAAATCAGCCTCCTGGTGGCGCTATAATAGGCCTTGGCCAAAAATTTGGAGCAGCAATGGCATCAATCGCGTTTACGGTTTGGGAGATTAGCTGGTAACAGACGGACACACACACAGATTTTTGCCAAAAAAATTGCAAAAGTCGGCCTCCTGGTGGCGCTATAATAGGCCCTGGCCAAAAATTTGGAGCAGAGGTTCATGGTTGGCATTCAGGGAATGTGTGTGCAAATTGTGGCATCAATCGCGTTTACGGTTTGGGAGATTAGCTGGTAACAGACGGACACACACACAGATTTTTGCCAAAAAATTGCAAAAGTCGGCCTCCTGGTGGCGCTATAATAGGCCCTGGCCAAAAATTTGGAGCAGAGGTTCATGGTTGGCATCCAGGGAGTGTGTGTGCAAATTGTGGCATCGATCGCGTTTACGGTTTGGGAGATTAGCTGGTAACAGACGGACACACACACAGATTTTTGCCAAAAAATTGCAAAAGTCGGCCTCCTGGTGGCGCTATAATAGGCCCTGGCCAAAAATTTGGAGCAGAGGTTCATTGTTGGCATCCAGGGAATGTGTGTGCAAATTGTGGCATCAATCGCGTTTACGGTTTGGGAGATTAGCTGGTAACAGACGGACACACACACAGATTTTTGCCAAAAAATTGCAAAAGTCGGCCTCCTGGTGGCGCTATAATAGGCCCTGGCCAAAAACTTGGAGCAGAGGTTCATGGTTGGCATCCAGGGAGTGTGTGTGTAAATTTTGGCAGCGATCGGGTAAACAGCGCCTGAGATTACTTGTTAACGGACACACACACACACAGATTTTTGCCAAAAAATTGCAAAAGTCCGCCTCCTGGTGGCGCTATAATAGGCCCTGGCCAAAAATTTGGAGCAGAGGTTCATGGTTGGCATCCAGGGAGAGTGTGTGTAAATTTTGGCATCAATCGCGTTTACGGTTTGGGAGATTAGCTGGTAACAGACGGACACAACACAGATTTTTGTCAAAAAATTGCAAAAGTCGGCCTCCTGGTGGCGCTATAATAGGCCCTGGCCAAAAATTTGGAGCAGAGGTTCATGGTTGGCATCCAGGGAGTGTGTGTGTAAATTTTGGCAGCGATCGGGTAAACTGTGTGTAAATTTTGGCAGCGATCGGGTAAACGGCGCCGGAGATTACTTGTTAACGGACGGACGGACACACACACACACACGGACGGAGGGTGAAACATATTCTCCACCATGCCTCCGGCCTGGTGGAGACAATAAACTCCAGGAAATTACATGTGGCCCCAAAAGATTACAGGATCGAGTGAATGTGGTCATATTGAGCCCATTATACAGTGTAAAGTGCAGTGTGGTGTGCCTTCACATTCAGTAGATCCTGTGAATTTCTGTGGCCAGTTATTAGGACTGTAGTAGACAATAAAAATAAATCGGCTAAAATCCCTAAAACTAAAGGAAGTAACAAATGAAAAACAATTAAAACCCATCTTTTACTTTGTATAATAACCTAAAACATGAACATTGGGAAAAAACAACAACAAAAGTTGTCCTAAATCCCCTAAGGCAGTGGTTTTCAACCAGTGGTCTGGGGACCACCAGTGGTCCTTGAGAGAGTTCCAGGTGGTCCCCAGGTAAATGGTGGAAAGTTGGTTCACCAGATGTAACTCTTTGAGAGCGTAAATATTAAACCAAATGGACCCGCAAGGGTCCATTTGGTCCACTTCAAAAAAGTTGAAAACCACTGTCCTAAGGACAAGAAGCTTTGGCCATCAAAGGAAGTCTCCTTCCACTGCCGTCTTGTTGCCATGACGGCCCTTCTTCCTTGTTCTGTTGGTCTAATGGGTTAAGATGTTTGTGCATGCATGGCTCCTTCCAGCTAAACCTTCGCCTATTGGCTATTAACTTCTGTTATCACTACAGAACAAATGCAACAAGAAACATTCCTGACCTTTTACTCTGTTGTATTTGACAAGTACAGTGTAGGTCCGTTTGACCTGGTGCTAAAGGCAGTAGTCTGAAGTCGTCTAAGCATATCTGTGGTTGGTTGAAAAGTGATTCTCTTCCAGGTTTTGAATACTGGCCCCCCCCCCCCCCCCCCCCCCCCCCCCCCCCCCCCCCCCCCCCCCCCCCCTAAGAAAATCAATCCGACGTTCTGCTGCAGCTTCAGAGCGCTGCTGCTCGACTCAACTCCTTCGCAAGGGCAAGAAGTGGAAACCTTCTTGCCCTTGCCTCTTTTGTGTGCTGTTGAAGCAGCTCTCTGCGTGGCCCTTTTTGAAATGTGCTCTTACAAATCAAACTCGCCTGGCCACCTCTCCTCTGCATACTCTGTCACCGCAAGGGTCCATTTGGTTTCATTTATACGCTCTCAAAGAGTTGCATCTGGTTAACCAACATTCCATATTTAACTTGGAACTCTCTCAAGGACCTCTGGTGGTCCCCGGACCACTGGTCGAGAACCACTGTACCCTTCCCCGGGCCGTTCAGAGTCAGCCAAAGGGCTGCATTTGGCCCCCGGGCCGCATAATGCCCAGGTATGGTCTAAAAGGAACAGTACTCGAATATATTTAGTTAATTTAAATATAAATATTTAAGCCATATGTTTCATTCTTGATAGTATAGTCATTGATATAGTCATGTTGCTTTGCAGTGGCAAGTATGCTGTGTTGTGCAATTACTTTCTATCAGCAGATTTCAAGGGGAGATGGCAGGCCTACCTGCTAGGTCTACATGCCAAACACGTTGGGTAGGCAGAATACTAAGCCACCAACGCATGTAGACGAGGAGGATTACTTTGTTTTGAGGGGGAAGCAATGATTTTCTTTTGGGAACTAGGCACGTGCATACTGTTTGCACTACAGTCCGGCTATAATAATGGTGCAGTGTTGTTGCGAATTGCGTGGTTTATAATCACAATTTCGGTTTGAAAACTATTAATTGTTCAGCCTTAGTAGGTAGTGTGTGTGTGTGTGTGTGCAGATGTGCGTGTGTGTGGCCGCGCACGTCCATTTTCTATGAGTCTCTAGGGGTTTCCCAGTGTCAGTTGTCATTATCTGTGCCTGTCTGGATGTGCTTGAGCTCCTATTCTGCTTGTAGGACCACTCGGTATGTATGTGTGTGTGTATGTACTGTATGTGTGTGTGGCAGGCTCTGAGGGGGTACTACCAAGGCCAGATGCAATGTACCACTGCACAAATGAACTGTGACAGCCCCCCCACACACACACTTTAACTTTTTTCAATCTCTCTGTCTCTCTCTGTCTCTCTCTCTCTCTGTCTCTCTCTGTCTCTCTCTCTCTGTCTCTGTCTCTCCCTCTCTCCTCCCCTTTCACACACAGAAAATTCCACCTGTATCTCAGTGTCTGTCTGTATGTCAGTGTGTTGTCCGTCTGTGTCTCTCGCGATCGTGCGTCTCTCCGTATTCAGATCGACAGGCTCGCTCGCCAGAGCTGCGGTTAGAAATGAAACGGGGCGCCCTCGTTCATCACTCCCTTCCTTCTCTCTCTCTCCTTGCAACCTCTTCATCTCGCTGTCCTTTCTCTCTCCCTCGCTTCCCTTTCGTCTTTTAACTCCTTTTCACTCAGTCTCTCTCTATCTCTCCCCCTCCTATCCTCCCTCCTTTTCTCTTCCAGGGGCGGATATAACATTTCCCAATTGGTGGGGCAGAAAAAATGGTATGGAGACGGCTTCATTTCCTGGGTCGCTTTGTGCCACGTGCGATGAAGCCGCACCCAGTTTTGAAGCCGCACCCAGACTCACTTTTCTGTTTTCAATGATGAAATGCTGTTGGTTCTGTGGTGCCACCACTGTAGTTAGTTAGTAGCAGTAGTAGTCTAGTAGTGCTTCAAATCTTTTTAAATATAAGCACTTTAATTTGAAATATCTTGCGTTGTTTTGCATGCCATCGTGTTTGGTGGGGCAGTCTGGGCATTTAGGGGGGCATTGCCCCCCCTATGCCCACGCCTAAATCCGCCCCTGCTCTCTTCTCCCTCCCCTCTCTCCAGCCTTGCTGCTGTGGTGTATTTTCAGATGTGAGTTATTTTGAGCTAGGGAGTTGGAGTCAGCTTTTCTTCCCAGCCCTCTCTCTCTCCCCCTCCCTTTATCTCTCTCTCTCTCCCTCCATCTCTCTTTCCTTCCCCTCTGCAGCAGGAGGAGCACAATACAAACACAATTGTGGAGAGATGTCAGTGGTACACAGTGACTCACCCTTACGCCCACACCACCGTGTCTGTGAGGGGGTGTTTGTGTATGTGTCTGTTTGTCGGCCACTTGCCTCTGAACTCACTTAAGGGTCAGTCTGTGTGTGTGTGTGTGTGTGTGTGTGTGTGTGTGTATGTGTGTGGATATGTGTGTTTGTGCGGGCTGCGCGTTTTCATGTATTTTTTTTTTAGGATTTAAGGACAGTGCTGACAGAACCCTATATATACTAGATGGGTCAACGTCCTGTTCTTACGTAAGGTAGCACACAGTTATCCCTCATTTCTGCCTGTTTATGGCTGTGTGCACTGCGTAGTTCAGATGTTGCACCACTTCTTTTCGCTCTTTCTATAAAAATCATGACGCTAAACCTTGACCACACAATGGTGGATTCTTAAGGAAATGACAGACTGTGCGGACTCCTTCACTTGCTGTAGTGTATATACTCGGAATTTTAATGTGCAAAGGGTAAAAGGGTGACACTGATGTTTGATTGCTGCTTTAAGTCAGCAATGAAAAAGTGGGGCCTGACAGACAGTGCAGTATGCAAATGTGGAGACCCTGAACAAACTGCCGAACACATACTCAACACCTGCTCGCTGCACAGACCACCTTCGGAGGCCGGCCTCTTCCATGTGGGACCCGAGACAAGGGCGTGGCTACTCGACACTGAGTTGGACATTTGAGGATGATACACGAAAGAAGAAGACTGATGTTCGCATGAAACGTTTGCTACACGTTTCGGATAATCACATTGTCTTACTGTACTATATTATTTGACGTAATTTCGTTGTTGCGTATTTGCGAGATCTCAAAGTATTGTCATGGGTATTATCTCCTGGAGGTGACGGGGGGTACTTGCCTACTCTGCTCGTGATCAAGTAAGCCATGGCCTACTTGCGCAGATCTAGATACGTTCGGTGTTATGGATTTTCACTTGGCACCAGCACATTTTATTAATGCGTGTGGGAGGCTCATAATCTCTGGTAGTTGCTATTCACTGTTAAAATGGTGAACTCGCTACCTTCAATATTTAATGCAGCCTCGGTGGAAATGACAGTGATTTAATTTTCTAGGCAGTCGTGTTTATTTACATTTCAGGCACGGATGGACCAGGATTACTGCATGTTGTTGAGGGTATACCATTACCTACCCTAACAAAGTACGTTTTAACTGCGGGTGATGGACAAAAAAACGTCGCCCGATATCAGCGATGCCGACGGTCATTACCGTAAATTCTCGCTTAGAATGGCATGCAGAATGAGTACCGTAAACGACGGTGTTGTGATGCACTGAAAAAAGTGTAGTGGAAGAGGAAGTGAGGCAGAACTAGGAACCAAACTGCACCGAATGGTTGGCTAGCAGTCCGCAAACTGACAGTATTGTACAGTGACAACTGAAGTCTCTAATGTGTTTTGTTGTAACAATCAAAAATTGTCTTTGTGGCCTCGGCCTCCGTCTCGACCCCTCTAGGTGCTAGCCTCGTCTTGCCCAAGCCCGTGATTGTCTCCGTCTTGTTTTGGTCTCGAATCCCTAGCTCTTGGTCTTGTCTTGGTATCGATTTAGGTGGACTTGACTACAACAGTACAGCATGCAAAAACTGGCCCCGACATACTGGTCAAGCGCGTATTGCTGACCAAAGCCCTCGCCTTTGTTGTACAGTACTCTCAAAGAAGACACACTAATCTGTGCTATATGTGTTCCTTTCTCTTCTGTCATTCTCCATCACTCTCACTCTTGTCTCGACCCTCTTGCTTGGTGTTTGCTGTGTGTGCGATGTGCGTGCCAGTAGCTCGGCCATAGCCTGGCATGGTGCTTTGACCTCAAATCTCGGAGGAGTCACACACCCCATGGCACATCGCATGCACGATTGGCTGGGTAAGGTTGACCAGAGGGCACCGCTGTTAAATGACGCCGTTGGCTGAAAGTTGTTCCAAAAAAAGGCAAGGACTAAACTGTTTATGTGCATGTTGTTTTTGTTGTTGTTGTTGTTTTTTGTAGGGAGGGGGATTGATTTCTGTAGGGGTGTTTTATTGTTTCAAAGACTTTTACTTCATACTTGAAGTTGAATCTACAGTATAGAACTCTTCTTAGAAGAGTATTCATCCAGCTGGTGTTCAATGTATACTAGCAATTTTAAAATAGTTTGGAAAAGGACAATTTTATACTCCTCAAAACTTTTGTATGATATTTTCCCCCTATAATTATACCATATGCTATTGTATTTTTGTATTTTAGTATTACATCTATTTATTTAGATGTAATACGTTTATTATGCATTAGATAATTTTACAGCAGTGATTTTCATCAGTTTTCATACCAGGGCCCACTATTTTTTCTGCATTGTTGCCATGGACCACCCATTTGATGCTGAGTTTTGTGTTTCGGACCCAAAACTAAGGATTTTTTCCAGACATGCCTTGCGAAACGTTCGTCAAAATAACAATTCTTCTGCATCTTCTAAGATGCAGTAGATTTTTGAAAATTAAGTAATTCAGATGTTTAATTATAATTTAACTCTTGAGAGCGTGCAATTTCACGTTCTCAAGAGTTACAGATCTATAAGGGTCCATTTGGTTACCAACGGTCCATCATTTACCTGGGTGCCACCAGGAACCCTCCTATTAAGGACCACTGGTGCTCCACGTACCACTGGTTGAAAACCACTGTTTTACAGTAAGGTATACTGTAGCTTGTAAGGATCAGGCATTCCTAGAATAAGCATCACATCTAAACGGCAAATGGTTGGTAGTCACCCTTGTTTTGAGAGAAAAACAACAACAAAAACATGGAGCATCATGACACATCTGTGTTGGTGGCACTACTTTCTTTTTTTTTTGTCCTGTCCAGATATCCTCGAGGTGTGTGTGTGTGTGTGTTGTGTGTGTGTGGTGTGTGTGTGTGGAGTAGTAGAGATGCAGGGAATGGAGGTCAGGGAGAGGACATATCTGTACATGCAAGGCGTGACGGCGTGTCGGATATGAACTCATGTCGCGGTGAGTCACAAGGAGGATGGCGGTGCTTCTTCACTACCTTTTCGACATAATGTACCGATCCTATTTTGGCCGTGCACTCACTGTACATGTCAAAGATGTGCCTCTCACTGCAAGCGGCTTGGCATCTCCAAAAGAGAAGGGTCTGTCTCTACACGTGTATCCGAGTGTCCCTCCCAAGCGTTCCATTTTTAATCACTTCTTCCTGCAATAATAATGGAAGTCACAGAAGGTCACGATAAAACTTTCACCCAAATTCAAACGTGACACAGATGTGTCATATTGAAGACTGGGTGGATCTCACATGACCTCTATCTTTTTAACCCGTTTTAGCTATTGAAAAATATCAGATCTAGGTCTAGGTCTAGCTTGTAGGTCTGATATTTTTGAAATATCTTGAACATTTTACAGGGACAAAAATGCCAGGAACTAAACTTTATTTCCAGGGTAAATTTGTTTTAGTTTAAGTGACTGACAACATTTTAGTTCAGCGACAAGATCTATATAAGGCAATATTTTAGTTCCAGGGACGATATTTTAGTTCCAGGGACGATATTTTAGTTCCAGGGACGATATTTTAGTTCCAGGGACGATATTTTAGTTCCAGGGACGATATTTTAGTTCCAGGGACAATATTTTAGTTCCAGGGACAATATTTTAGTTCCAGGGACAAATTTTTAGTCCATTTGGGACCTCCATTTGGCCTCAGTACAGAATCGGTTAATGTCATTAGTTTGAAATGCAAGCTTGCATAATATACAGTATATATTGCTGCATCACCATGATACGGAGACGTATAAATTGGGGCCTAAGTAAGTGGTTGGTGCACTATTAAGTGGCAGAGCCACCAGGTGCCTGACATGTTATTATGGCCTAAATGGTTCCTCTGGATCGGTTCTAAGCAACACCATCATTAGAGAGGAAGACACACACACACACACACACACACACACACACACACACACACACACACACACACACACACACACACACACACACACACACAGTGCCTAAGTGGAGGACACGGTAACAAATAGCTGCTTTATAGCGAGTCATATGTTTTTATATATATTTTTTTCCTCCATTGCCTCAGGCAGTGCCTGCCCTCCGTCTCTCTGCAGCCCCTCCCCCTCCTCCCAACACTGGGTAGCATTTTAATGTTGGCGCGGCGTTATTGAGTTGAGGTTATTATGCATGCAGTCGTAAACGCTGTCCATTTGTCTATGGGTTGTCTGTATACTGTTTAAAACAAACAAAAAAATGTTTGTCTAGAGCAGGGGTTTTTAACCTTTCATACCAGGGCCCACCATTTATTCAGCATTTGAGCCATGGACCACCATTTGATGACATTTTAGCCCCACAGACGCCAACACTAAAGATTTATTTTGCTTTTGTCCATAATACCAGCCTGGGCAGTAATGAATATGATGAATACTTTAACTCTTGAGAGTGTAAAAATGAAACCAAATGGACCCGTAAGGGTCCATTTGGTTTCATTTTTACACTCAAGAGTTACATCTGGTTAACAAACTTAGCCTGGGGACCACCTGGAACCCTCAAGGACCACTGGTGGTCCCCAGACCACCTGTTTAAAACCCCTGGTCTAGAACATGTTGTGCAGGCATACAGTACAATCTGAAATCCCCCCCCCCAAAAAAAAATACAAATGTGTCATCATAATGTACAAACCCACCCACCCACTAAGCTCAAGACCCCCCACTGAGACTTGGCAGTGCTGTCTTTGAATTACTCACAATGTCATCCTTTTCCATTTCCTGACGCTCTTGTAACCAGGGGCACATTATGCGACATTGTCGCTGTACCATCCAGAGCTAGTGTCATCATCATCATCATGCCTCCTGCAGTGGTCATACCAGCTTAGAAAGGGGGGTGGGGAGACTAAGAAAGGGGGTTGGGAGAGACTAATGGTTCCTAATGTAACAGCTGTAGCGGAGACCCACTCAGAAGGGCCCATCTTGGAAAGCAAAAAGGTCACCAGTCGCAGGGTGCACGACACATCGATTATTACTAGTAGAGCCTGACCGATAGAATCAGTATATTGTATTGGGGGTCTCTCTTCTATCGGTGGTCCTATCATATCAGTGAAATTGTCACAGATAGATTTTTTTTTTAATGTGCAGTGCACACTACTATTACTGCTAGTGTGTTTTTATGTGACAAAGTGCTGCCAATGGTACTGGAGAATTGGACTGGCATTTTTCACTTTGTAATGTGTTGTGAGCTTGTAGAACAACTTTGTGATATTTTGTAACCTTTAGTTTTTCCAACTTTTTTTTTACTCTATTTACTATATGAATGACATTGGAAAATGGGTGAAATGCCCCTTTTTAGTTATGTCATTATGTGACCTGTGCAATTTGATTATGAAGCCTAAAGCAAACAGAAATACTAATTAATAGTCCAGTAATGATCACAATTATTTGTGCAATTGCCATCTTACATTTGTAATTGTTGTAGCCTTGACCCTTAACTGCTCTAACAGACACTATAGTAATAACACCCACTATACAAATAGTTAAGATGACTAAAGGTGGAACACAAATTTAACATATGTGCAAATATATTGTGGCTAATAATAACCGAAACAACAACTAAAGGGTGACTAAATGTGACGCACACCACACGCACTGTATAGTATACACACTGATTAGTGTCAGAGCAAAATGTTCTTTTATACAGAACATGACCTTATATCCTTGCTACAGACCACCATTACTATTCATGAACGTATTCCAGTGAATGTCACGCCTGTTTTTAAGTCCTTATAATCTCTGCCTGCTTGTGTATTACACACTGTAGGCTGAAACCTTGTCAACGTTTTAATCAAAGATGGAGAAAAAATTAAATAAAGTGCTACAGTAGTCGCATGATCAGCATTGTGTGACACATTTAAAAAAGGGGATAGTCTGGCTCGTAATATCTCTATTTGACTACAAAGGGTAACCCAGAACCTTACATAACCTATAACTAAAATCATTTCGTAAGAAATGTTCTTATCACAGCTTTTTGTTTTACTTTACAACCTGAAGCAAGTTTCTAATTTGGATCATTGTAGATTTTACTGGATTGGTACAAAGAGAAGGAACAATATGAAAGTTATGCACATTTTTCTGTGTTTTTTTCCCCGCAAAAATGCACCCCTTCTGCAATGCAAGGATCTTTCCAGTACTAGACCTAACTAAATGTATAGTCAAGTCACACATCAAAGAGGAGTTAACTGTAGAGGAAACTAAATAAAAAACAAACAAACAACGCGTTGAGTGGAAGGGGGACTTTGAATCAATGTTTAATGACCTTTTAATTGAGACTGTACAAAAGCCAACGTCGTGCATCCCTTGTGATGCAGTAACTCATTGCTCGAGGGCCATTGTGAAATATTGGGCATTTCTTGCAATCGATGATCTTCATTGATTGTTGGCTATCCTAAAGCCCTATGTGACCGACCTTTTAAAAACCTTTGTTTTCTACCGCTTAAACCCTATGGGCTTATTTAACCGAGTCCCGGAGAGCCCTATAATTTGTCCACTTGTTTTTTGTTTGTTTTTCTGCGAGAGCTTGTAGATAGGCAAATATTAAACAAATATAATACAGATATTTACCACAGAATGAAGACCTACTGTGTCCTGATTGGCCATCCCAATTTTCTGGATTAAGACATGACGTACAATTGAGCTACTCCAGACCAATCTCTTGACAGGCAATTGTTTTTGCCAACATGTGATTTGGTCTGGCTTTAGCCAGGCTAGAAGATTACCGCTCTGGTGGTTTCAACTCGTTCAATCCCTGCAAAGCGAACAGAGGTGAGGGCGGAACATGGATAGCCTCAAGGTAATTGCAGTATAGGCTATGGCAGTTTTGTGTTCAGAAATACATATTTTACCTATGTATTACGTTGCTATTTGTTTGGCCAATTTATACTGTTTAATTTACAATGAAGATCATTGACTGGCAAGAAATGCACAATATTTCACAAGGGCTATTGAGCACTGAGTTGCAGCAACACTTATGCACAGTCTCTCTCTCCCTCTCTCCCTCCCTCCCTCTCTCCCTCTGTCTGTACTTCTTGTGTATAATTGGCAAGAGGAGCTGACATTTAGACTACTTCACCTCTCAGACATGACTCCTGTTCCACCATGAAACACCTCATTAGCTGGAGATGATTTCTATTCGTTTTTTCCCTTTTCCCCTCTTTTTTTTTTCTTCCTTTTTTCCGGATCATTGTCTGGCTGTTAAAACTCAGCCCAGCAGATCCCGAATATGCGGGCAGCTACCGAGAACAGGTCAGGCTTACTGTAAGTCTTTTCTCCCCCTGTGTGAGTTTCTTCCTTCTCGCATAGCCTGGCTTAATTCGCCAGACTCATTATATTCCACAAAAAAATAAAATAAAACTTTACTGCGATTACGGCTTATTAGCCAGGCTAGAAGGCCCATGGATAAGCTACCGGCCATGAGACCCCAAAATGGCTGACTTTACCTTCACCAAATGCCTCTAACCTCCTAGTGTTCCCTACAGTAGTACCAAAGTCTTTTAGGACAGTGGTTTCCAACCATTTTCATCCTAGGACCCACTATTTATTCAACGTTTGAGCCACGGACCACCATTTGACATTTTCACCCCACCTAAAACAGAAGATTTGCTTGTGAAATCCAGCCTGGAATTGTGGACAAAAACAAAATAAAACGGGCAAACATTGGATCAAAACGACCATTAATCTTGTACATTCTCTAATTGTGTGACTTCTTAAGTGGTGCTGATTCAGATGATAAGTGAAATTAAGCTGGTTTATTTGTTTATTTTAGTTACAATTATGGCAAGGGCAAGTATAACGTTGTTTTAAGGCACTATTTTGCATATTGGCCAGGAATACTAACAATACTGACATTTCCACAATGGAGACACCAGGTGGTATATGATATGGTACACGGTACATCAATTTTACAGTTTTTTTTTCCCACTGAATTTCCATTTGACCTCGCTGGCGGCCTCCACTTTGAAAACCTCCCCGCTCTAAATTCATCACTAGTTTGGGAAAGAAAGTCCCCGCGGGCCAGTAGTGTTGGTAGCGGTGCGCTACTAGCGGATGACACAGCCGGACACTTTAAGCTTTCCACACAAAATGTAGGAGGATGATGTGGTCCTGGACGAGTGAGGGGGGTGTGGGGGGGTGTGAGGGGTGCTGGCCATGTGTGAGATTAACCTACCTCTGAGGTGCTACGCTATGCTGACTCTGAACGCTTCGCCAAGAGGAGAAAGAGAAGGACGAAACTAAAAGCTATTAGACTTGAAGGCTATTACATTCTGGCCAAGGTTAAGGGAAGCGTATTAGTTGCTACATTTGGTGGTTTTCTTCAGAGCTACTGTGACACACACACACACACACCCCCGTGCACGTGCATTCACACACAATCGCGGCGGTGTTACCCCTATAGCTTTCGCGACGCTAACATCGCCAAACATGCCTGATTTGTTCTTGGTGGAAAATGAGCTGTCATTGAAACACATTGCCTGACTGACTTTTATTCACGACACGGCACTGGGCAAGTGACTAGCCGTCTAGAAGATCGTTACCGCCCGCATATATTCTAGATGTAAGTTTAAATATTTAACTTTTAATTCGATAGTGGAATCAAAGGGTTCAGGTATGCTGGATTATAAGTGTGCTCATGGAAGGTAGAGGGAGGAGCCTCATATTGTCACTCATGACCTTATAGACCTGAGCAGTCCTGTGACATTGCCCTTCTTCCAAAAATGATCTACTGTATATAGCATACCTGGGCATTATGCGGCCCGGGGGCCAAATGCGGCCCTTTGGCTGACTCTGACCGGCCCGTGAAAGGGTACTGTGGTTTTCAACCAGTGGTCCGGGGACCACCAGAGCTTATTGAGAGAGTTCCAGTTAAATATGGAAAGTTGGTTAACCAGATGTAACTCTTTGAGAGCATAAAAATGAAACCAAATGGACCCTTGCGGGTCCATTTGGTTTCATGTTTACACTCTCAAGAGTTAAAATATTCATCTGAATTAGCCAGAGCATGTAAAAGAATGGTCATTTTTGATCTGTTTGTTTGTTTTGTTTGTGAAATCCAGCCTAGAATTGTGGACAAAAGCAAAATAAATCTTTAGTTCTGGGTCTGTGGGGCTAAAATGTCATCAAATGCTGGGCCCTGGTGTCAAAATGGTTGGTCTTATTCTTACTTTTATCTTGAAATGAAATTAATATTATGTAGACTTTAGTTTAGCCTTTAGTATTTACTAACCCTTGGCCCCTTGGAAAAACTAATTGCCCACTACTGGACTGGTATATAGGGACAATTACGCCGCGGACAAAAAAACGGCAGACTTTTCGTTTCTTTTTTTTTCCTCCATAGAAATGATTTGAATTGTTGAGACCAGAGTTTGCTTTGTCTGAATGTCTGACCTGCAGTTCTAAATTTTGCCTGTTGGAGCTTCTCCAGGAGTATAACTTGTGCTGTGTGCTTGTGTGCAACTCAGTATTTATATTAATCCTTCTGTTTAAAACATTCATTCATCTTCATAACATTACCATGCATTTATATAATCCAGACTTTTTTTTTTTTTTTCTCCCTCTGTCTGTCATTTTCTGCATTCATGTAGTTTTCCTCCAAAATGGCAAGTGGGTGTTTGCGTTTTTGTTTGTGTGTGAGTCTGTCTGTGTGCGGGTATGTGTTTGTTGCTTGTTTTTGGAGTGTATGTTTGTGTGCGTTTGTCTGTCTTGTTGTGATACCGGGAGTGACACAGAAACCCTCAACCCCTTTTGAAAAATGCAAATCGGTTCTATTTGTGGCCCGCTCCTGTCAGAGAAGAGGGTAGGTTGGTGTGGAGTTCTGTGTGTGTGCGCACACACACACACACACACACACACACAGACTGAGTCTGCTTGCTTTTGTACCAGTTTGACAGGAAGCTGGTATGCCTTGGCTGGGGTGTCATTGTGTGTATTGATTGCTTGCGTGTGAGACTGTGTGTATTGATAGCAAAGCAGGCTCTCTCTTGGTGTTTGCACGGTGTGTGTGCATGCACGTGACGTGCGTGATGTGCAAGTTCCTAGTCCCTTGCGGTTTTCAACACGGAAAACACGCAGGGGCCTGTACGTGCCTGCGCACGTGTGTCCATTCATTCACGTGTGCATTGGAAAGGTCTCTGCTGCAGTAAAAGTATTGATCCGTGCGGTCTTATTTATTTTACTGTACACACGGATAATGTTCCATATATCTCTTCTTTCTATTGCTAAATCCTGAGTTTTTCAAACATTCCCATGTCAAGGTTGCCGGATACTTAATCTGAATCATCATTTTGTTTCACTCTATTCAGTCTGAATTCAGTCTCCCACAATAGCAGTTAATGGGTTGAGTGTTGTAAAAGCGTCGGTCTTCAGTGATTCCATTCATACCAACCATGAGAATATTGGGAAAGCAGGCGACATTGCTGTCATTCATGTGAATAATGTGTTAACCTTGTTAATAACCAAACAAACACAGCCGACGAGCATTACTAGCATGGGAACAAAAGCAGTAAAATACTGTATGTTGGATGATGACGCCTATAAAACCTGATGCCTCTTTAAATAATTATTCATCATAGGTCGTTTTAATGGCCAGATACGGTTGCGTTTCACCGCAGTGGAAGGGGCGCCAATTTTGTTGTGACACTGTTGAGTGACCAATCAGCTGCCGTAGTCAGATTTTCAACCAGTACTGACGACACTGGAGGCAGCGTCACCAGACTCAGGAGATTTTTTTTTTAAGGTGACCAGGCAAATATCAAGGACCTCCAATGTGATTATGTATTTGGCTGCATGGTGCCCATTTGAGGGAAACGTGAACAAATTAGACAAAGTGTTCTTCTGTACTCAGGTCTCTCTCCACCAAGAGGATTGGTAATGTGTGTGTGTGTGATATTTGGCAGACAAAGCCGATTTAAAGACTGTCAAGTTCAACTGGTATGTTTTCTGTAGCCTAGTTGAAATATGCGTGTACACTTCCACTGCGCTCGTGGAACAGCGCTCACGTTTTGAAGCATTTTGTGCAACATTTCGTAAGCTTTGGAAGGGAATCTTATCCATTCGTTAGTGTATAATCTGGGGAAAACCCACAGATTTGTCTTGATCACATGACTACAGAGATCATTCATGAGTGCCGATTTGTGAGATTTGGATGGAATCTGTGCGACTAATATACGATGCATTTTGCGAATCATGATGACGCAACAACCGACGTATTTGGAGGGATTCAAGGGAGCTGTTTTTTTTCCAGGGCCTCTGGACCGCTGTCCCCAAATCAATGTAGTTATAGGTAAAAACAGGAGTTGGCCTGTTCTAGCGCCAGAGGGGGAGAGGGGGGTGGTGTGCCGACATGCCCCAGGGGGAAAAAAGAGCAGACATAATGAATGCATTCTCTCTCCACAAATTCGTGACCCGCCTGAAACTGTACAGTGGTATTTTCTGTTCTCTTCAGCTGGAGAAGGTGACAGTTGTGAATGACAGGATTCGATGAGACGCGAAGCGACAAAGCTTTGCCATCGCGTTTGGGAATCAAACCTGCAACTCCCTGCCGGGGCTGCGTTAGAGCCTATATGTGGTGGTATGCACATTGACCACTATAGGCTCTTTTGGTGTATAAATGAATTGGTTTTCAAACAAAACTTATCACAACAACTACATGCAACTCCCTCTGGAAATCTAACCCCTTCAAAGGACCCCTGGGTGGATCCCCAGGCGCGTAATTGACAACCCATGGATCATTGCCTCCATTTGATTGTTCAACTCTAACCTATATCTTTTTCTCTCTGCCTCTCTGTTTCTAGGAGAAGAACAGAGATAAAGACAAGCGTTTCCGTCCTCTGTACGACATCCCCTACATGTTTGAGGCCCGAGAGTTCCTGAGGAAGAAGCTGATTGGAAAGAAGGTAAGAACAGGTTCTCACTCTGTCAACGGAGGATGGACTTTTCAGACTTTATTTGAACTCTGTACCACTAGCACACTTCATACAATCCTCGAGGACCACGATTTTGCCACACACCCACTTGTAAGTCTGTGAGGCACACATTAAACAATGCAATTGAAACATTAGCATTATTGCCCTGTAGTAGTGTTGTCGGCTGCTGTTGTCAAACAAAACGATAGTGCCGAGGAGAGACTATATTGGAAGATTTGTGTGCGAGGTAAGAAAGAAATGGCAGGGGAAACCACGGAACACACACAACACAAAACACCCGGACAGCCGCGTTAACGGCTTTACCTAATCTCGGGTCTCTCTAGATCGAGACGTATAGTTCTATCTCTGTAATCGTCCAGGCTGACACACCCCCCGAGGGCCTGGTATCGGCCGGCCGGCTCTCCCCTACTTTAACCCATTTTGGTCCTGTCTAGATTCTAATTTCTGGCACTAGGTGGCGCCAGATTCTAGTTTGTGGCACTGGATTATTGTTTCTGATGCTAAATTCTGGTTTCTGATGCTTCTGATGCTCTTGTCTGATGCTCTTGTTTTTTTTTCCCTGAAAAAACTATTCTCCTGTGTCAGTGATGCTCAACATATTTGATGTACAGGACCACCAGAATCATCTATATTTGGCTGTGGACCCCCATCTGCAAACATGTTCTAGGGGTCCCCCAGAAGCAAAGATTTGAGTTAAAATGTTTTGCTTCTGAAATAATACATTAAAAAAAAATGTGCCACATTTTCGTGGCGCGCCATGAGCTTGTAGGTCTGATATTTTTCAATAGCTAAAGCATAGTAATAATAAACAGAACACCAAAACGTGTGCAAAGGGTACAAAGGGTTAAACAAGCGCTGTTGATTTCTACCTCTTGTGTGTATCGATCCAGCCTTGCTCTGCGCAACCAGGAGGCCCCGGTGATTTATACCAGCTAACACGGCGGGGGGTCGTGCTTACGAGCTAAACAAGACCCTCGCACACTGCCCTGTGGGACGCCACTACTGCTCATTTGCCGCTTGTGTTCACTTTTCATACGCACAGCTGTGTGGGTGTGCGTGCACGCACATCCGTTTTTCTCTCAGCCACAGTCATTTTTTTGCTCTTTGGGTCTCTTTGAGACTGAAATATTTCGCTGTCAGTCTTATCCAAAGAGACTTTGCAGAGTTGCAAGATCGGGATAAATGTCACTGATCCTAGTCAACGACGGGGTAAATAGTCACGTAAATGGAGTTGCTAAGGAAAAAAGAAGCCGTGAGATAAATTGGGTTAGCAGATTATTTGAAAGGACTGCACATTGATGGCATTTCATAGGAGTGAAATGTTCCCTAAAACACAATCAAATAAATGTCTCCATAAAAACAAATCCAACCAAAGACATTGCCTCTTTTCGGGCCAGCTAGGAACGTGCCTGTGTTGTGCATCTTCAAACACAGACAGACACAGATGCATGCATTTACAGCATTGGTTCCCAACCATTTTATACTGAAGTACTGTGCCACCTCAGAAAATATTTGTCGCTCCAAGTACCATGATAACTGAGGTTAAAATACAGGATCGTAAATCTGCTGTTTTTGTTCCATTCCTAAGCCAACAATGCTGCAGTCTAATCACTAAACAGCGCTATTAAAGTCTAGGGCCTAGACTTTTGTCACCGCTAAACCCCCTATCCCTTAACTTCTTTGCCTTTCTAATAAACATTTTTCAATAGTTAAAATGGCCAGCCTACAAGCCTAAAGCGTGCCATTGGATTGGCATGTTCATCTATTCCAAAAAGCTGTTCAAAATAGTGAAAAAGACCAAGAAGTTAGGAATAAGGGGTTTAGCGTGTGACGAAAATGGAGCCCCATGTGTGCCGTCATGTTCATTTCAGCATGGCTGGGCAGCCAATTGCTTGGTCAGAAGAACTACCTGTTCTTCTAACTGTAATACAAAATTTAATTCCACTTTTGTTTCTTTCTTGGGGTGCCTCCTGAGTACCACCAGAGAGGGGCTCAAGTACCAGCAGTGGTCATAGTACCAGTGGTTGGGAACCACTGATTTACTGTACATGAGTCACTTGCGCAGGCTGTGAGTAAGATCACAATGGTGTCTATTCACGCTGCCTGCTTCAGTAGCAGTGAGAGATGCCTATCCACAACCTCCCATCCGCAGCAATTTTAATCATCCTTGTTAATGTTTTTTTCTTTTAATGGTGCATAATTCCTCCGTAGGCTCCCCCTTGACGAGTGGAGAGAGACTAATGATTTCGCTGTTTATTCGTCAGACTACAGCCGGGTGGTGGGGCAGGAGGGGGGGGGATCGCTGCAGAGACGTTCTGTGCAGGCGCCGGAGATGGCCGTAACAAAGATAGCCGTAACAAAGATGGCCTGCACGCATGAGCTGAGGGTCATAACAGTGAGGCACAATGAGCGTAAAAACCCAGACTGGGGTCAGCGGAGAGAATTGCACGCTCATCATGTTTTCCTCCCCATTAAAATGCAATCGCCTGCACTAGTGTGAACGTGCTCGAACACACGTGTCTATATATGGATTTCATATGCATTTTATACGAGCATGTGTGCGTGTCAGGCTGCCATTTCAACCCATGCCCTGAATGTCGTGCTTTAAGGCAAACTGTATATGGTGGCTCATTTCTGTGGCCGTTAAGTGTTTATTCTTGCTGGCAGTAAAGTCTTGTGAGGCAGGGAATGTGAACCACATTGGGATAAAATAAAATGGGCCTCATGTCGTATAGCTTTCCCCTCATTAAGGCTCTGATCACGGCTTGTTTACATGCGGTGAAGACAGGGAAGATCGTGTGTGACAACGCAGGCGTGCATTGATGGAAAACATGTCGCTGTCGGGCAGAATAGTTTCGTCATATTTCATTTTTATGTTTTCCTTGAATTATTTTTTCTTTTACAGCTGCACTCTAAAGCAGCGACCCAATAATCAGGCACCGTAACTTTGGAGACATTGCATGTTCCCAGTGTCTTAACACACTGACCCCGATCACGTGTGCGTCCTTTTCTGCCCACGGGCACGGCTCAAGCCAGTGAAATCGGTAAAAACCCTTATTTTGAAACGCCAGATCGCCTAAACAGGAGTGGGGGTCATGCTTATTTCTGGTGCCTTGGCTAACCTGTGCTCTGATCTGAGCAAAAAGTTCCAGGTCAAAAGTCAGGAAGTGACGTCCAGCCCTAGTTGATCTACCCATGCGCCCACGGCATTCAGGGGCAGAATCTCAGGAGAGGCGTTTGAATGCATTTGATTGAATGGGTGCGAATGGGACAAACAGAAAAAGTTGTTGCGGCAATTCTTTTCCAAATGCAAGTCAGCAACGGGATCTTTATCAGCGCTGGGACTAATAGTTGGATTAAAGAAAGGAATCTACATTTCGTCGTTTTCTGCGCCTTCGTCGTTTTGGGCGGACGGTACCGCGCACGACAAGCGTGCAATTGGCGGACGGTGGGTTAAAAGGTTGCCCAAAAGGTTGTGACATTGATGTGGCAGAAAACTGTGCTTGTGCACTATTTATGCAGCTCTGGCCTGTGACAATCTGTTTATACGCTAAGCTTCCAGCCGACCACTGGAATTGGCCATCTGGTCTCTGATTGGCTATCTGGTCTCTCTGCATGCAGACAACTTCTGATTGTCTATCTGCGCTCTAGGGTTAGTCTTCTGCAGAAATGCCAATTTAATGTGTAATTTCTTGTTTGGCAAAACAAGCCCAGATTAAAAAAATAGCTTTAAACTTTGACATTGTGACAAAAAGGGGAAGGTGTCAATGCTATACAATTTCTTGTTTTTTCTTGTATTTGTTTTTGGGCTTTTTGTATCCTTACACTACTTTTGCTGGAAAGGGTAATTATATTACAGTAATAATGTAATATTACAGACAGACAGACTCCAACGCTCAGGCACTCCATGGTGTCACACTCTCTTGGGTGGCACTCGATTCAGCAGCATCAGTCATCATCACCGCTCTGGGGCCAGGAGAAGAATCGTCTCGAATTAAATGCTCCTGTGCCTGAAGCTACTGCTTGATTAGGACGAGTGTGTGTGTGTCTGGGAGTGTGTGTGGGTGTGTGTACATGTCTTGGAGTGAGTGCGTGTGTGTGTGTATATCGGTGCATTCGTGTGCTCTCGCTTGTCCTAGGATTTTCTCCTGCAGACCTACCGGTGAGCTGGGCAGTTAAGAGTGTGTTTTCTTTTCCGTCCGCCCAGGCCTTCGCGACAAACACTCAACGTTTGCTTTAGAGCCGACTGCATTATTAATCACCCAGCCATTGCGATGGATAACGCCAGCCACGCCCACGCCACAGACGTGGCGACGCTGCCCGCCGGCCAGACAAACATCGTTCGTCACGTACATCTCTTGCCAATCCTTTTCCATGAAATATTTAAAGCGCCGCTTAAGAGGGCGTTTTATAATGACTGTTCACACTCTGCTTGTCCTCCCGAAGATGGCCAATGTGTCTGGCCTCGCAAGCCTGCTGTCATTAAGCTGAATATTTACACCACTGTATTTTTTCTCCACAGTTGATTTCTGTTGAAGGAGTTAGATCTAAGTGGGTTAGATTTTATAGAAAGGGAAAGTTAACTAAATCGTTGCCAAAACATTTTTTCACAGATGTGTTTCAAACAGTGTCTAATAACATGTACCGTAATTTCCGGACTATAAGCCGCTACTTTTTTCACATGCTTTTGACCCTGCGGCTTATACAACGGTGCAGCCAATTTATGGATTTTTACAGGCAAGACAGAGGGTTTCAGGTGGGCTCCGCAGACTAAATGATGGAAAGTTGCTTATGCAGATGTAACTCTTTGAGAGCGAGAAAAATGAAACCAAACGGACCCTTGCGGGTCCGTTTGGTTTCATTTTTACGCTATCACCATCTAAATTATCACCAATTAATTAATAAGTCATGTTCATTTTGATGTTTTGCCTCTTTTGTTTGCGAAAATCCATCCTGGAATTGTGAACAAAACCAAAAGAAATCTTTAGTTTTGGAGTCTGTGGTGTGAAGATGCTGTTAAATTGTGGTCTCTGGCTCAAATGCTGAATAAATAGTGGGCCCTGGAAAGTTGAAAACCACTGCTCTAACATGAAGCTTATTGGCTTATAGTCAGGTGCTGCTTATACAAGGAAACATCAGTATTTTGCTGGTGCGGCTTATGTTCAGGTGCGGTACTAAAACGCTGAAATTGACCTCCTGAGGGAAACCTCATAAAAACAGGTCAAGTCGAGGAACTAGTCACCTCCTCTACAATTTCATCATGCTTAACGTAGCATGTGATATGTTTAACTAGGGGGTTTTCATGAAGCTGGATCAATTCCTAGCATTAGTTTTACTCAGAAATGATGGATCATAATCACAAATTTGCTTAGTCATCACATTTGGGCAGTGCTATGGCAGTTTTCAGCCTGATTTGCTAAAAATGCTTGGAATGCATTCAGCATCATGAAAACCCCCTAATTGGACAGAGCACATACTAAAAGCATGACATTTTGCCTCTTTTGGCTTCTATTAGTGAATGGTACCCAGACTTTGACCTGTTTTTTATGGCTTTTCCAAGTTTCTTGAATTTCAACATTTTAATGCAGTACATGTTGTTAGACAGACACCATCTGTAACACATTGCTGAAGAGCTTTCTTGGTAACGATTTAGGTCCTAGATTGGTCAAATATCAGCTAAAATTCCAACCCAGCCGGCCAAATGTGCATGCATGCACACACATCGGCACACACGGGCACACATGCACAGGCATATCCTCTCACACTCCCAAAATCAATGAGTGGAATGTGGTGTTCTCACCCAAAGCTTGGATTGTTGCTGCTAAGACATTAGGGCAGTGGAACCCCTCCCCACCCCCATCAATCATTATTGCAGAGCTATGATCATTACACTTTATTTTCCTGCGATACAAGCCTTAGCTGTACGGATACCTTGGCAACAAGAAAGCAGTGGGCAGCAACACGCAGCCTCGCTATGGGTAGACGAGGGTTTATTTGCAGAGCAAACGCTTTAAACTCGGCAGGCATTAATGTTGTTCTGCAGTACCTCAGCCGCCACGCCAGACTGTCAGGCCACATGCTGCTGCTAAGAAGATGCTTCTAAAAAGTTAACGCCGTCTTTTTTTTCCCTGTTTTTTTGGGAGCCGCTGTGAGCAGAAGGCTTTCCGTCGACCCACTTAACGCCGTCCGATCTCGGAACCACTAAGCACTAGAGGGAGCAACAGATTTGGAGCACTAAGCATTAGCCAAAGTCTTAAAACCGATGCTTTCACTGAATCTCTGCTCCAGACAGACAGTGAGAGAGAGAAGGGGATAGATAGATGTTCGAGGGAGAGAGATGGAGGATGCTTTTCTTTTCCCTGTGACAGAAACTGAGATGGAGGCCCTTTTTACCTCGACTGTTATGGGGCAAATTGGGACTTGACCCAAAGGAATTAAGGAGGGGATGCTCTTAACCATGCCCCCCTCCACCCCTCCGTCCCCGAAAGAGAGGGAGATGGACAGAAAGATGGGCAGTGGGGAATGGATGTTGACGGAGAGGGAGAGATGCAGAAACAAGAGAAAGAGGGAGGGAGATAATGGTGCAGTCGCGTCCTGATTTGCCCCCCGGCGGCGTTTCACTTGTCAAACACAATGGGATACTTCACTCTAAAGAAAAATATATATCTTTTGGTCATGTCATGCTTACGTGAGAACACCCAGACAGTTGCTCGATTCAATAGTTAGATAGTTGATATTCTTTTTACCTGCTCTGCCGCCCTCCAGTGTAACTCCAAACTCCCATTTCAACCATGATAGATTCATTGAAAACACCCTGTTGACAGAAGTTGTCCTTCTAGTAGGTGCTTTTTTAATTTACTGTTTGATTTATTTTATGGTCTCATCCTCCTCCTTCAAAAAATATTAATAAAAATAAAGAAAAGAAAAAGTAATAAAAAAATAGGAGATCAGTGTCACGTGTCCTCCAGTGCATTGGAGGACACGTGACATCACTGATCTCCTTGATGTTTGTCAGTGATGACCCAAATAAATACCAGCGTAGTGTTGATCGGTTGGTGTGGTGTGATAATAGTCACCTTATCATCAACACCGATAAGACTGAAGAAATTATATTTGGTACCGCTCCTGTGTCATGACCCCACCTGTAACCTGTAACTGATATTAAACAAGTTCTGTCATACAGATATTTGGGGGTGATGATAGACGCCACTCTGTCATGGTCCTCACATATTGGGTATATATGTAAGAGGATACAGCAACGTATCTACTCGTTACGTAGACTTAAGGCCTATTCAGAGATGGATTTTCGGTGCCCACCGCGACCACCGTTGCCTACAATAGACGTCATGCCACCGTAACCACCGCACTTTCCAGCCCTCCTCTCGGATTTTACTAACCACCGCACCGGTTGCTTGTTTTTAACGGCTGGTTTAAAAAAAAAAGAAAACACACAACACAACACACCACAGTGGGAGGGGGCGGAACTCTGAATGAGCCTCTAGATCAGTGGTCTCAAACTGCCGGCCCGCGGGCCATTTCCGGCCCCCGAGATGATATTTTGTGGCCCCCACCTTAATATGAACGTTTAATATTAATGCGGCCCGCGACGGCCGCGAGTTCCCCCGTCAAATTCCGACCAGGCAGCCCAAAGCATTTGCGGGAGAACAGTCTGTTACTATTGACTGCTCATTACTGAGATCCTGTTTAAAGCCCGCCTACTGGCTTTGCTATTTGCACAGAATAGCAAAGAGGAACCGGATCTGCACCCTGAAACACGCCCCTCCCCCCGTGCAGTTTAGTTCATTCTGTCGCTGAACTGTCAATCTGAGGAAATGCAATGACGCCATTGGCTGCAGTACGGGCGAGATCCTGTCATGGCGTCTCTCTATCCACCGCTCCGTGTTTACAAACACACGTAGGGAAAAGAAAACTTTGCCTTTTTACCAAGGACTGCGTTCGGTTTGGTAAATAATGACAGCGTAGCAGTTTTCTAAAGCCCGATACGGGCGGATGCATGGCTTATAAAGCAGCACGCTGAGCTAAGGTGAGTAGCCTAAAACGAGCTGTTGTGTCCCCCTTGCCCGTAGTGAACGGTGTTGTCGTTGCTCCAGGGCAGGCTTACATCTGCGCTGGATAGAATCATAGCCATCTAGTAGAAAAGTTGCGACATTGTGGGGTCAGAAACCGAAAGTGCTGAAGTATTTTCAAAGCCCCATTGCGCGACCACTGCAGGCAGCATTGCCAGCAAAGATGAGACGTCGCGCAACTGGGATATAGTTTTCAAAGAGGCTAGCGCAAATAAATAAAAGCCTATTTAGGCATGTGTAAAACATGACAACTATTGGGAAACCAATGCTGCTAGTTGGGCCTAAGTGGCGATTCTGATGGTCTACTCTAGTGTCATGTTTGCAAGACTAGTTTTTGAGTGACACTGACAAACTATATTTTTGATTTTATTTATTTTATGGCGCTGCTTTGTAGTGGCTGTATAAGTTCAAAATTGCTGTAGTTGGCTTTGTTAGGAATATAAATTGATAGCTAAAGTAAAGATTTTGTTACTGCTTCCTTATTGGTTGTAATTCATGCCATCACAATCAAATCAGAGCCACTTTGTTGATGGGTTGGCTGGTCCGGTTATTTTGTATTGTTTGTAGGTTTTGTCCAGTAAATAGTTCATTTAATATTGTTCAGTTATAGTTATTATCATAATCCTATTATGTGCTACTGAATGAAACAGATGGCACAGTGGTATATCAAAGGAAGGAAGGAATAGAAATAGAAAGGAATAGAAATATTATTATAGAAATGTTATTTTTGTTTTTTGTGCGACACAACACCACCTATGCACAAACTCTTTATCCCACATTGGTGAGTCTGAATCTACTTAAATTTAAGTGAAATGAAGGCGAAAATGGCGAAAAAATAGGCTTGAAATGGCAAAGAAACGTTTGTCCATGTGACGCGCTGTGGCTGCGGCCCCGCCTCAACCAGGCTCTGCTTCTAGTGGCCCCAAGGCAAATTGAGTTTGAGACCCCTGCTCTAGATCTTTTGGTGCCAACAGTCAGATATATGTGAACGGTTTCGCCATGGATGCAAGACAAATTTCAGTGCAAACTGACAAAGTTGTATCGTAGTCACCACCAGTAAAAAAAGTTTGGGTGTTTTTTAAGAATTATCATGGCTACAATGGAGTTCGAAGTTAGACTAGATTTGTATATGAGCTTGCCGGGGCAGCTAAACTGAATACGAAATAACTAAAAACTGAATCCAGCGATTTAAAAACTTTCTGGGATGTTCACATGAGGCTGATTATACGATACAGTAGTCAATACCTGCCCAATGCACTCTCCCATTGGGTCACTGGATCGTGATGGACAGCATGCCAGTTGGGCAGACGCACGCGTGTGAGTGTAAACACATGGCCCTTAAGTCAGGGAAATTTCAAACTAAATAGGAAGTTCAGAGGCTGCTTCGGAGCATGCTGTGCTACACGGTTGCAAAAACAAGCGGATTTTCCCCTGACTAAACCCTTCCGCGACGTGACTAAGCATTAACTATGAGTCTCGGCATGCGGAGATTTAAGCTCAAAGCCGTAATACCGCCGCTTCACTTTGGAGGAATAAAAGCTACATTACCGGCTTTTCTTTCCCACCCCCACCCTCCTTTCAGTTCCTCAACTCTATATGGAGAATACACTTCTTTTGATCTGTTATGAAGCATATCTAATATCCATATTGAAAAGGCTGCCTTTTATCATGCTCTTTTTTTGTTGTTGTTTGTGGAGCGTTGTCTATCTGATGGCAAAGCGAAGGCAGGGGGGACATAGATCGCAACGATAACCCATTCTGATTCTGCAACACATAACAAAACCATGTGTACGATATTCCCTAGCACTTTGGTGTGCCGTGGCAAAATCAAACGGCAAAAATGGATTTGAACTGCGTGCGTGGCAACACAAGCACAGCATTTTTTCATGCAGTTTAAGTACTGAGCTCTTCCCAAGTTTACACATTACACAGTTAATGTGGCTAGTTGAAATGGCCACCTAACTCAGTGGTTTTCATCCTTTTTGATGCCAGGGCCCACTATTTATTCAGTATTTTGGCCCAAAAGCAAACAATCCCATGCTGTATTTAGGAGAGAAAACTGATGAATCCAATCAAAATGACATTTTTTACATTTTATTTTTTTTTTTAGATTCTTGGAAGTTGTCAGATGTTTAACAATAATGTAACCCGGGTTCATTTTACGCTCAAGAGTTAAAGATCTAGTAAGGGTCCATCCGGTTACCAATTCTCTTAGGTGGGGACCACCTGGAACCCCCCCAAAGGACCACTTCGATAGAATTTGATAGAATTCCCCAGCCACAATATAAACGTATTGTGCTTGTTGCACAGGTTCAGGTTGGCCATGTCATGCATTCGCAAGTGCCATTCCTCCTTCTGCTTTGTGGCCACAATACTTAACTGACACCACCCAAAGGCTTTGCAGGTGTTTGGACTACAGGCCAATAACAGAATGCGTATTTCTACTGAATTATGCAAAATCTACCAAAGCCGCGGTAAAATAGTCTTGTTTACATGCAATAATTTGGCCAAAGTTTTGACAATATTGCATATTATTAACATACAAACACTGCCCTTGTCTGTCTCTCGCCTACCATTTGCTCCTTTGCACTCTCTCTCTCGTTCTCTCTCTCTCTCGTTCTCTCTCTCACACACTCTTATACATTTCCTCCCCATTGAAATGGCATAGGCACTGCTTGCTTTGCGACATAATACCAAAAGGCTCGATTCGGCTAACTTTATAAGTAGTGCTTCTTGCGGGGCTGCTGGGTCTCAGCCTCAGCAGAAAAAAAAAAAAAAAAAACTCCCTATGGAAATGTTGCATTTAAGCCACTTATCAGGGTAGAGCACATTCAGATAATCCTGCATGTTCAAAATGCCTCCTGTAATGCAGCCTGTGCACGTTGGACTGCCAATAAAGTGTGTTGCTTCCTATCGGTTGCCTGTGCGTTTGTATGTACTGTATATGTATTGCGTATACGCTATGCTATCGTGGCATTAAAAAATGTTGCGAAAATGCTGATGCTACAACAAGCTTGTAGCATGTTGGCGCACAGACATCTGCTATTTTCAGGAATCCTTTTTTATAATTGTTAATTGTCGTCGAGACAGATATTTCTCATGCCAATACAACTCCTTGCAACAAAACATTTAAAGACCTTTCCAGACTTGGTACATTTTCCTTGCACCTCCTCTGTAATTGGGCTTTCCTTTGAAAACACTAGGGATTAGTGATGCGTGGGCCGGCTTTTTTTTCACAACCCGCCCCAGTCCGCGCCGCCAATTGTCCCAGCCCGTCCGCAGCAGCCCGCCGCGCAAAATTTTAATCAACGGCCCGCCCCAGCCCGCAGCCCGAAATTAAAGAAAAATGATATAATGATTAGTGCATGTTCTTGTGAGTACCCCAAGCTTTAAAATACTATAGCAGCTATATAAATGATATTGTCATGGGCTGAATAAACAAGCATGTTGTTCAGAATGGTTCTGTAGGCCTAATGACAGTAAAATCGACAGTCTTGGCTCTAAATACCTATGTCTTTCTAAGACGCATGGAAAATAAATAAAAGGCGGCTGTCGGTGATGGATCGAAAACGATAAAACAAACTATGGACCGCACGAATGCCGCATCCTCCTTCATTCATTTAATCAGATGCAGACCAGCTTATATAGCCTACACTAGCAAAAATATGAACGTCTGAAGACTAAGAGAACGTTGGACTTCCCTATAGTATACTGCATGCATGGACTTATTTTCCTCGCGACGGATTGTCCCTGTTCTACAACTTAACACGGCCACTCAGCATTGCAATGTGAAATAACTCACAACACAGGTAAAAAAAAAAAACACCACAGCCCTCTCTCTGTCTCTGTCTCTCCCCCCATGTCCACCGAGGCTATTGATATTACAATATTACAATATATACAAAAAAAGTTATATAACTTGCATCCCGTAACTTGTTGTCATGTAAGACAGCGACTAAAACATGCGTAGTCAACAGCGCTTCGTTTGCATTGATGAGCTGAAACGCAGCTGCAATCAATAGTAGGCTATTAAATGCCCATACCAAATATTTGATCATCAAGCCTCAATCATCGTATCTTACGCGATGTACAATAGTACTTTTGAGGCGCGTTCTACCATCGTATCCTCTTGATGTGCAGATAACCCTATTATGCGATATACAAGACCACATTTGAGACGCGCTGTCAGCTAGGTCTGGTGTGTCCCACTCCATGAACATTCTCCGTCTTAATGCAAGTTCTGGTAGTAAAAATAACTGCCCGTCATCACTAATTACCTGTCAATTTAGGCTCATATTTTCGTCAGTATTTCAGGGGTTTTCAACAGGTGGTCTGAGGACCACCACTGAGAGGGTAAAACAAAACGAGTGCATGTGATTTCTTTGTTTTATTTTTTGCATGTGCAGCGGGGTCAGCCCGCCCCGCCCGCGGGGTGATAATTACTTAAAAATCATGAACCCGTCCGCCCGCCCCCCGTGGGGGTCCGCGGGGCCCGCCGGTTCGGGCCGGCCCGCGCAACACTACTAGGGATGCCTCGATCACACTTTTTCCAATCCGATTTCGATTAATCAGTGCCAAAAACCAAATTCGATTTCGATTTAATTTTGATACAATTCAATACCGATCTAGAATATATTTAAGTCTGTATGCTGCCTTATATCTGGCATATCTTTTTCTTTCAGACCCCGTTTGTATCCTCTCAGGAAAAAATGGCCCTGCCTTGCGCCGCAATGCATGCTGGTTAGAACAAACGAAAAGCGGGAGTGGATTACTGGAATGGAGCGAATTAATAGCAGAATTAATCAGCATCAGCATCCGATCTCCATATCGGATTGCGGCATCATTAGAAAACACGCAAATAGTGAATAGATTTTGAAAAACGATGCCCATAATACTGTAGTAGATAATTTAATGTAGTAACTGTATCAACATATCACTTCGCACTATATGGACAGGTAAACGTCATAGCATTGTTGGACTTTGTGTCAAGCATATTGCATAGCATTTTTTTGCATTGTATTTAGCAATTTTGAGAGCTAAAGAGGAAAAAAAAGCTTTGTTTAATTATTGATTCCACATCAATCACTACATCAATAATTTTGCATTATATTCTATGTTCATGTCAAGGCATGGATTCGACTGCATGTTCATGAATCACTGTTTACACTGTTTAAACAATCAGTTTCACATGTATTTAATCTACCCTATTGGCCTGAATATAATAATTTTTCCAACAGAAATATCCTAAAAAATGAGTTGCTTAATATTTGTGGGCTAAACAATTTGACATTCAATCTTTTTCCACAAATGAGTCTCGTACCTCCATGTTGTCTCTTGAGCTCCACACAGCATTCCTCAATTGATAGAGTATTCGGTTGGTTGTGTGTGCACTCACGCACGCATGTGTGTGAGTGAGTGCTCAAGCAGTTCAGAGTGTCAGCGGGTCTTATAGGTCAATTTCCAGATGGGGCATCTTCTTCCTTTCGACCTCGTCTCTCCTCTTTTATTTTCTTCCTTCACTGTCAGAGGTTTGTTCCCTGTAGCAGCCGCCGTTCACTTCATTAAATGATAGGCAGCTGCTATTCCAGGCTGTGTAACAACACCGCGGCAGACCCAGAGCACATGCTCTCTTGTGAGTGCTCTCTGTCTGTCTGCCTGTCTGCTTTCCCTCTATGGCCTCTGTGTCCATTTCTTTTTGACCTTCTTTCACTTCTCTTTTCCCCCCACCTTCATCTTCCACACTTCCCCTCCCATGTTTGGAATTTTAACAGCTGAAATCAATAATAAATCGGTATTCCGGTATTAAACTGCTGGTCACATTAAGTGAAGGTGAGGGCCTCGTTTGGCCCCTGGGGCTGTCAGTTGCCCGTCCTGCAGTAACACACATAGTACCTTGTACACAAAGCATACACGATGACAGACAGACACGAATGTATGCTCTGTCATTCTTTTTTTTTTCCTTCAACTGACAACGCATAGGCAGACAACACCTGCGGAATACCCAATGGATCTCTCTGCTCTTGAGACAACTTGAGGCGCTTCCAGTTATTCTCAAAAAATGACTACTCACTCGCCATGTTATAAGTAAGGCTGTCACAATTCAGCAGTTGGGGAAAAAAATGACCATTTAAGTTCACAATTTAATGCTGTCCCCCTCCCCGAAAATGCCTGTCCTGAGTCATTATTTGAACGTGGACTGGGATAGCCACTCGACTATTGGGCATCATAAACACACAGTGGAGATGTGGCAAATAAAACAATTTATTCAATAGTGGACTTTTCTAGTGGATACAGCCAAATCTACATTTCTGCATCAAATCTCTATGAATCATGTTTATGTACCCCCCCCCCCCCACCACACACACACACAACACATACATACACACACCTGAATAGTCCAAATACTATCTACAAACTCACAAGCTCACGCTGCTTTGAGCTGTGTGCTTGCAGATCCATTAGCTGTGTGTGCATCACTGCTTTGCTGCCCCATTGTCCTCCTATTTCCTGACTTGAAGCTCCATTACTAGCTGACAAATCAGATTACTTTATTTGTGGAGCCTGAATGGGTGCTGTCATACTGTAGCCTCGCTCCCAGGATGACTCATCGGCCAAGAGAAGAGCCTTGAGTGGGACTAGCCAGAAGTGAGAATTCCAGCGTTTACCCATTAGCTGAGAGAGAGAGAGAGGGGCGACATTGTTGGACAAATTGTAAGTGTTTAGCAAAAAATCAGCCTCACGGTGGCACTGTTTCAGAACTATCTGAAAACCCTTGGCTTTGGCGGCCATGGAGTGTCGGGGCCAACATGCCGGACACCCAGTGAAAATCTAATGTTTTTCCTGTGCTCTACACACCCTCTGCCAACCTGGGGAGGCTGCGAACTAGTCACATGCATCCTTCAATGCATGAGGAGCTTTTCACCTGGCATAGGGGTAATACCGCTGGTTGGACACCGCGTGTGGAACAAACGGGTCCTTTCCCCCTCCATCAGGCGTGCCGGCTGGCCAGGGGGAGGCGTTCTAGAGACCAGGATTACTGCGTGTTTTTTTTTTTTTGTGAGGGTACCTACCCATAGGGGACACGGGGAGAACATGCAAACTCCACACAGAAAGGCCCTTGCCGCCAACCCTGTATGGGTGCCAACCGGTATGGGCACTGATGACACGCCACCAGGGAAGGATTAACCAACGGGCACGTTGGGCCAAGCCAGGCTAGAGCTAAGGGTCTGAGCTTGAGTGGCCCGTGTGAGGCTGGTGCATCACACCGGGAAGAAAAATGCTCTTGTGGGTTGTGTGCACCCACAGCGCCCCTAGCAGGAATCGAACCGAGGACATTCTAGCTGTGGGGCGACAGCACTACCACTGTGCCAACGTGCCAGATATTTTGCGGTACACGGACAGAAAAACGGACTGTCAAACAGACATGGGACAGGCCTGGTTGAGACAAAGTGCTATTTTGGTGAACTATCTCTCTGTCTTTCTCTCTTTCTCTCTCTCTCTCTCTTCCTCCCTCCCTCTCCCCCCTTTGGGAGTTCACATAGATGCCTCTCTGCCTTATCAGGAGATCAAGGTAGATGGCCCATGGAGAATGGGCCCGGGTTCTGCTCTAATCTAGCCAGGCTTTGTCAGAGCTTTTAATCTATCATCACTTTCTCTTAATGGATCCCCCACTCTTGCAATCTCATGATCTGCTTCCCCGATTCTGTCCTCTTATATATTTTTTATTTATTTTTTTGTTAAAAGATGTATAAAATTGTTTTTATTCATCTTATTTGTTCATACCACATTATGTCAAACTCTCAAAATCAGGACTGCAAATGAATTATCTTTAGCCGTGGGATAATATTTAATTAACATTAGAACTGGCTCTCTGGTATATTGCACACACCATGGATGCAACTAATATTGTTTTACTTTCTCAACTCAAGCGATTTACTTTACTTATTTTACTTTGTATTAAGCAGTAGTTAGATCATAGAACAGGACATTGAGCTTTAATCATGCAAACAGTTTTGAATGCATGCATTTTCATCTTTGCATTCATGGGACATTCATGATTTTTGAAGAAAAGTTACTTTTGCTGTTTTCCTGGGACGTCTTCGTAAACCGGTGCCCTGTACCAATTGTTCTATTTTGGCCCACTGTATTTGAGTTTGACACCTCTGTCTTAAACCCTACACATTGTGCTGTTGCAATCCACAATGCCACGTAACATGTAGTCTGAACTGTCTAGTTGAGTAGTCGCCTAGTTACATAAAGCAACTAACCAGCATTATTTTTTTTACGGAATTTTGAATAGGGATGCCAGGATTCTCGTGTTGTTTAACCAGTAGCCTCTACCCCTTGGCTGTGCTTTCTGTTATTGTTTACACGTTTCAATCTAATTTCTTGTTGTCCTGCTTTGATTCTTGCGCCTCCCATTTTCAGATCTACAATTTAGCCTGTTTAGCCACGCTCTGGCCCTGCGCGCTGCCATTACGCTCATTCACTGCTAATGGGAACGCTGCACACAACAAAGGCCCGCCGGAGGACGTCTCCCCTCCTCTGTGAATGAAGCTTTGATTGGCCGATAAGTCTGGGGCGAACGAGTGTCGAGGAGCGAGGGGAAAACCGCGAGGGGTTCAATGGGACGCTGACTGATGAATGGAATCCCATCGTGGCAATCAGAGTGGCTTATTTGTGGGGATTCAGCCACACAATGCATTAAATTGAGTGTATGTTTCGAGGGAGGTTCAGTGTAATGTGACTCTTAGCCCCTCTTGCTGATCTATTATGCAACGGTTCAGTCAAAATTTGAGGTTTCATTGTTCCCTGTGAAGTGTCATGATAGGAATAATAAGGTTATGAATACAAGCGGGCAAAAGGAGTTTTTTCTCCTATGGGTGGATGGCATCTTGCTTTAGAGATGGGGTGATAATTTCAGTTACACGAGAGACTCGAAGTAGTGCCGCTGTTTTCTACAGTGTACGTTTAGAAAGCTTTGTTGGTTCCTAGCCTGCGTTCCAGCCTGATTGTCACTTGTTATGTAGCTATGTCGGTTCTGATTGGCTGCTGGTGTTCAAATGACTATGTGAACTATGTGAACCACAGACCAATTGGAATCCTCAGCTGCATTTAAACCTTCACATGCCCCGCCTACATGTGAGGATAGGCTCCTGGCCAAACTGATTTCCGATGCACGGAACGCAGCAAATCAGACTGGATCCCAGGCTAGGTGGTTCGGCCATCTGGCTGGGATGCCCAAAGTCTCATATTTTTATTTTCCACTCATATTTTTATTTTCCTTGTCAGACCTGTCCTGGTGTTCTAGACCCCGTGTCCCGAGCACAGAGGACCCATCGTCCCATAATGGCTTTGACTCCTTCCTCCTACATTATATGCGACTGGTGATAATGATGTCTTGTTTGTCACACTCAATGCTCGGCTTATTTTATATTTTGTGTAACAATGTCGGCCAAAAGTGGTGAACATTGCAAATGAGACTGGCAACACCTTGTATGCTTGTTCAGTAGATTAGCTGTTCGGTTGGGGGTGCTGCACTCACGCAAACATGAACGTGACAAGTGTTCAATTATGGCCGATTCATTTAACATTTACCATTTTGTCGGTTCACGTCAACCCTGCCAGGAATCCCTCATTAGCGTGTGTGCATTTTGGTGTCGGAGAGATGGAGAGATGATATAAATGATGAACTATCATGCATAAAATAAATTCGCACAAAGACTGTAGGAACAGCATAGTGGTGTCCTGCTGCTCACTGCCACAGTTTGCTACCTTAGAAAGTTAGACGCTGCAAAGTTTTTTTTTTTTTTGGTCGTGAAACCTTCATCCGGCATACATAATTAAACCATTTTGTGCTGACACCAGATTCTAGCTTCTGACACTACTTTCTAGTTTCCTACACCAGATTCTAGCTTCTGACTCTACATTCTAGCTTCTCACACCAGATTCTAGCTTCTGACTCTAGATTCTAGCTTCTGACTCTAGATTCTATAGTTTCTGACTCTAGATTCTATAGTTTCTGTCACTATAATATATAGTTTCTGACACTAGAATATATAGTTTCTGACACTAGAATATCTATAGTATACTGGAATATCTATAGTTTCTGACACTAGATTCAAGTTTCTGACACTAGATTCTATAGTAGGTTCTAGGGGGGGGGGGGGGGTGCTGTTCCTCCCCCATGGTGCTGATATAATGCTGTAGTGACAACGCCGCCTTTCTTTCTCTTTTAACTTGCGGCCCTGCAGCTTCATTCCGTGTTTTTTTTTTTTTTTTTTTTTAATCTCAGTTGAGATTTTGCGGTATTATCGGGACTAAGTAATACATTCGCGGGATGTGGCGGGACTAAAAGTGGCTTCTTTTTTTGTTGCGGGAGGGAGCGGCGGACAGCCGATTGCCGCGGGCGGTCAAAATAAAAATCATCGCGGGAGCGGGCGGTAATGGACAGAAATCCAGCGGGAGCGGGCGGGAGCGGGATCGAATAATCAGTCCCGTGCAGGGCTCTACTGTGAACCTCCATCTGAAAACCTTTTGTTCTACCGATTCCCCAGAAGCAGAAGATTTGAGTTAAAAATGTCTCCTCCGAAAGAATATATTCTAAGATTTGCGCATCGTTTTCACGATTTTACAGAACACCAAAAGGCACTCCAGTACTGAACGTTTTAACCGTTGTTCTGTGCTTTGACGAGTCGGACACGTGTTGTCTTGAACTGCAGATGGCGTATATTCCCACTAGTGGTGGCGCCTGCCTGCCTCCTCCGGCACGCACGTTTCCGTTCCGTTCTGTGACGGTCATCGGGCAGGTCTTCCCCCAGCTGCATGCGCTGCGCCACGTCTGCTTCAGGGGCCAACACAGTCAGACGGTCTCCGGGGTGTAGACCATGAGTGTTATGAACACACAGTATGGGGGGTTGTACGAGTTCCATCAGCTCTCCCCCACTGTCTCTGTCTCTATGTGTGTGTGTGTTCCAAACGGGTCCTCTGGGGAAGATCTGTGCACCCTGATGTGATACGCACTGACTCGGGGTGACCTTGTATACTAGGACATTTTGAACGCACAAACGCACACGCAGGCGATGCCAGCCGGCTCGACGAAAGCACTGAAATATGAGATCATTTTTTTTCCTTCTTTTTTCTGTCCCTGTGTGTGTCAACCCAGGTCAATGTGACGGTGGACTACATCAGAGCCGCCACCGGAGCAGGCGAGGGCATCCCCGCCTTCTCGGAACGCACCTGTGCCACGGTCACAATCGGCGGCATGTAAGTAGCAGCCAGAAAGATTGCTTTGATAACCCCCTTTTCGTACATGAGCTTAGGGAACTAAGGCTATTTTGGTTAAAAGTCAATTTACCGCCTTCATTTACAGACAAGATTATCATGTCAGGGGTTTTCAACAGGTTGTCAGGATTCCAGATGGTCCCCAGGCTAAATGATGGAAAGTTGGTTAGCCAGATACTCTTAGAGATTTGGTTTCATGTTTACACTCTCAAGAGTTAAAATATTCATCTAAATTACCCCAAGCCTACACAACTAGAGAATACCAGATACTTTCAATAGTATCAACAACCCTCTCTATGTTTAATCCATTTGAGGTATCAATATCAAAGTTGTTATAATCTATTACGTTCTATCATGCAGTACACTCTTCCATTTTCCATTTTGGTCGACAAACGGCCCATAAACCTGGGCCAGAGACGTGAAATACAGTATGGCCCCCAGACTTCTCGGATGTGTAATTCCTCAGCAGGTTTCTGAAAGCATTTTCACTCCACTAATCTGTCTCATTGTTTAGCTTATTGTGAGCTCCCTCTCCCAACGACGCTGTTCAATTTATCAGTCTGCGTTGTTGGGGAAGTAACTTCAAGGATGACTAACGGAAATAATTTGCAAATGCTTAAAAAACTTGTAATCTCATAAATGGAAGAAGCCTTTTGATAAATATGTGTGTTCTTTCTTATCTGAAGGCGGTGGGATGTATGGTTTGAGCCAGGCGAAGTAATTCCCCTTTTGTTTGAAGGGAGACGCTTTTCCACTTGAGGTGTAGTATTAATGCAGTATTAATGGAGGCTTGGACAGAACCTTAATTGATTACGAAAAATGATAGGTTATATAAAAATACATGTGTTTAAGAGTGGGCAAGTTTTTAAATGAATGATTTTTTAAAATAATATTTTTCAGCTCATGAAATGTTCATTGATTAATCAGATTATGGCTCTTATTTAGCTATAACCTTAAAGGGGTTTCACCCATTTTCTTTTCCCCTTAGTGTACAAATGTGAACCAAATGGACCCCTGCGGAACTTTTAAATCATGTCCACACAACATCTCGAAGGTGTATTTATTAATGACAGCAAAATGATGAAAATGGGTAGAATTTGTTACACTTAACACTGGAAAAACTATGGTTAAGCGGGAAAACGGGTGAAAACTTTGATTGGTTGTCGAACCAATTGATCTATTACTGAAATAGTTGACAATTAGTTGATAATTTGATTGCGATTCATCGATTTAAATCGTTGCGGCCCTAGCTAATGTAATTTGGCCAAACTTTATTTTTTTTTTTCCCAGTAAAGCATAATAATCTGTCAGTGGTCGGGAACCTTTTTGGTTGAGAGCCATGAACACCACATATTTTTAAATGACATTCTGTGAGAGCCTTACATTTTTAAAAAAAACCTAAAATACAAGTAAATTTGTGCATTTTATGTAATCCCACAAACACTTTTAAAGTGCAATAAGTCTCAGTTATTTTTAATAACATACTTATTTGTATTTTATCATTGCATATTAGACACTTCAGAACCTGCTCTCTCCACAAAAGCAAATTCCTCTCCATTCCTGTTGAAAAGCACAATACTCCTCGTCCTTTTTTGTCTTTTAGCCATCTTCTCAAAAGGGTTTCTTTTTAGTTAACGCAATTAGTTTGTTGTACGAAACTTGTCTGCCTCATCTGCGCTGCCTATGTGATTGATAGATAAATAAATTGGATACACAACAAGTTTATGTTTGCCACTTTACCACTGAAATTATTGCGAACCGTATGCACAAATGACACTTTTTTTTTTTTACACAATTAAAGATTTGTCTGCGAGCCAGATGCAGCCATCAAAAGAGCCACATCTGGCTCCTCAGCCATAGGTTCCCTACCCCTGATCTATGTAGTGTTTGCCACAATGATAATTGATAGTTTCATCCCTAGAAACAAAGCGACTGTTCATCTGTCTCGGTCTGTCTTGCTGCTTCCCCGACCACTTCTCTGCCTGTATAACGCATCGCCTCATTGGTCCCATCGGGTCGCGGCCTGCCCGCCGGACCGACCAATTACCATCCAGTTGCCTATATGCCACGCCAGTCGCTGCCTGGGCTCCACAGGGGTAACAGTTGCCAGGGGCCACCCGAGGTCACCGATGGGGTCAGAAAAAGGGCCAGGCTGATGGGGTGGCGGGGGTTGGAGGGTCATCCGCGCCATGTTTCCCACGATGCCTGCCTTTTGCCTGTTGGCGAGAGCGACCTGGCACCCGAGCCGGCGCGCAGCATGGGAGAAATGTGCCGTAGGAGAGCTTATTGGAGCGCGTTGTGATCAGGGGCGGATGTAACATGTCCCATTTGGGGGGGTGGGGGCAAGAGAACATGTTGGAGGGGCAAGAGAAAATGGTATGGGTGCGGCTTCATCGCCCGTGTCGCGAAGAAGTCGCACCCATACCATTTTCTGTTACAGGACTTAATAACAATAATAATAACATACACACACATATAAGTATAACATAATAACATCAGTTGTTGAAGTTGCAACAGACACACAGCATGCATAAAGCTAAAGGTCTGACTCAGTTTTCTGTTTTCAATGATGAAATGCTGTTTTGGTTCAGTGGTGACACAGCTGTAGTTAGTTAGTAGCAATAGTTTTCATTTTAAATATAATCACTTTAATTTGAAATATTTTGGATTGTTTTGCATGCCATCATGTTTGGTTGGGCAGTCTAGGCAGTCTAGGCATGCCCATGCCTAGATCCGCCCCTGGTTGTGATGGGGTCAGGCGGCAGATTGGATGAAAGGCTTCTGTGGAGGTGGAGGTCGTTTTTTCTTTTTGTTGCAGGAACAGGGAAGATGGAGACGGAGAGCCCAAAGGTTACGTGTCGGCCGGAGGCATCGAAAAGTTCTGATTAGAGTTGCACAAACTGTATGGCGTCCAATTTGCTGAGAATTCCAACAAAGTACTGGGGGGTCGATTGGTTGCAAACTGCGTTCATCAAAGCTTCTGGCCAGATCATTAACAGTTACTTCGCCAGCATTTTTTTTTTTTTCTTTTTTTAGAATGGCAGTTAACATCCGCCAGTGTTTATCAATGTGGAACTCATATTAATAGAGGCAACTTCAGTGTCTACAAACACTGAGTTTATAAACGAAAAAAACAAAAAAAAAACAGAATCTAACTCCACATCATTTCTGCTCTATTGGCTCGTTACAAATCTGCTGGACACTGCTGTGCTGTAATTGGCTAAAACGGTGCCTCCCCCTCACAAATTAGCACAGTCTTTCCTGAGCCCGACGAATGTTTTGTTTTCATGATTTGTAGACAACAAATTTCTGGACCGTCTGCAGGGAAACCACTGCAGCATCAAAGTAGAAACAACGTAGACGGGGGAAAAGTTTTCCTCTATTACATTTAACGAGCCTAGTATAGGCTAAAGGGTTAATCCCCCCCACCCCTGCTGATTGCATAAAAAAAAAAAAAAAAAAAAAAAAAAAAAAAAAAAAAAAAAAAAACTCTTCCACCATTATACACCCACAGGAGAGATGCTAGGATGTTATTATGCCCTGTCACCTAATTATGCACCCCTGCGGAAATCTCGCGGGACTTTAAATCCCGCGCGATTTCAAATCTCGTCTTAACGTCCATGGCACTTAAACAGTTAAAGTGACTCCTGTAATACATGGTGAAGTGTTTCTGATTCCTCTGCCATCTTGAATCACTGTGTTTCGTCTTTCTCCAATGTTGAAGTAAAAACTGTGATGATACGGTTTTGAGGTAGCTGATATGAGCTAACACATTTTCAGCATGCGACCAAGAGCAAAATGAGTCATTAGGGTGCCATTTAATCTACCAAAATGACACTTTTTCAGGTGAATTCACTGTCAGAACTCAGAACCGACCCTGTCTTGTCTGTGTGTCCCTGCAGTAACATAGCAGAAGCTCTCGTCAGTAAAGGCCTGGCCACCTGCATCAGATACAGACAAGATGATGACCAGCGCTCCTCACACTACGATGAACTCTTGGCTGCAGAAGCACGGTGAGACACGCACGCACGCACACACACACATACAACACACCCACAGAGCACCAGCACACACGCACACACTGTTTACATCCTACGAGCTGCACAGAACCATGTCAAATCGTGCTCTGGGGAGAGAGGGGAGGAATTAGATATGAGGCAGAGTATTATTTTCATCCAAAGCCAAACAGTTTTATGGTGCGTGTTTTTTTTTTTTTTTTTTTCGTGGGAGAAGGGCTTGAAGAACAGCTAATGTTTAGCCTAGGAGCGGTGAATAGGAAAAGGGGAGTCAGGGGACAAGACCTCGCTTGAACTGGCATCCAAGCCCAGGTGAATCTATCTAGCCCACGTTGCTCTCCGATCCACTAATTGTGTTATTGGCATGCAAACCTTAGCACGAACGGCGTCACTCACCTTCAGTGTTGGGCAATATTACTTGGGAGAGTAATATCTTTACTTTACTTATGACTCCTTAGAAAAAAGTAATATCACTTTACTTATTACTAGAATCAAAGAATAATACATATTATTATCCCCCCCCCCCCCCCTCGTTCTATTTTCACATGCAACAACAAGCTCAGTAGTAGTAACTAGCTAGGCATGTTTGTGCAGAGTAACATATTACGTATTACACATTTTGGCAGAGTAATATCTTTACTTTTGCTGGAAAAAATATTTCATTAGTTACTGCCCAGTACTACTCACCATACACTTTTCATTTCATTGTTTCGGTTGTGGCGGTCACCACTACAGACTAATTGTCACACTAATAATTGCACTTACAGAGTTAATTGAGTTTTTGGCATTGAATGTTGTGGCATAATCATTTCTGTTTGCCTCGTGGGCCTCCTGATAAAGAATTGCACCTCTAACCCTGATCAGCATAAGGGAAGGGGGTGGAAGGAAGAGCGATTCTCACCCACGCACCAACCCGGCCAATGTACCTGAACCTGTGCGCCATGAACGCCAGCCAGGTTGACGGTGTTAAGTGCGTCTGTGGGTTTCATAAATATTAATAACCAATATTAACAAGAGCTTTTAACTAAACCACATTGGATCCGTCGGGTCACCAGGTTTTTCCTTTTTCAAGGTTTCCACCCAGCCACGGCAATATTATGCTTTCTCTCTCTCTCTCACACACACACACACATACACACACACACAACACCCAAGATGTTGAAAGAGCCATTTTCGACCCAAAATTAAATTCAAAATCTGTCTGGAGCCGCATTTTATTGTTGTTTTTTTTTTTCGAGAGTGTGCAAATGTGAACCAAATGGACCCTGGCGGGTCCATTTGGTTCCATTTGCACACTCTGAGAAAAAAAGAAAAATCATTAACATGGTGAAACACAACCTTTCTTCAGAAATGGAGTTTCTAAAGTTTTACAGAACTCCATTTCTAGTCCACACAACATCTCTAAGGTATATTAATGACATAGTAAACTGAGTAAACATTTGAAAATGGGTGGTTCAGATTGAAAGCTCCAGTTCTGATAACTGCTGGGCTTTTTTGACATGGCCAAGTGCTACTTTAACTGGCAACTGTCAGACAGCGCAACACGTTTTGGGTGACTGAAATGTTTATATTGTTTTGGTGTGGATCACCCCAGTGTGTATGTAATAATGCTACAGCCACTGAGCCACTAGGGCTGTGTTCAGGAGCCGCATGCGGCTCCTGAGCCGCAGGTTGCTGACCCCTGGATTAGTGGAACATCAAAAAGGCCGATGGCCGATATCAGCCGATACGATTATTATTTACTTTAATAGAATAAAAGTGCGGAAGCAGCAAAAGTGTTTCAGTTTCCCCTCCATCACATGCATCTTTTTTAATTCAAGTACAGGCACAGGGCTTCAGACATAAAAGAAAAAGAGAAAATACATTTTGGATAATTTGGATAAATCTATAAATACATGAGGTGATGGAGTCGGAGACACACAGCTATACATCTCCTTACCACCAGAATCTATCGGATCTTCAATGAAAGTGGTCGATGTACCATTTTTGAACATTTATAATAAATACAAATAATCGGCTGCTCTTTTTCCGATTATTTATTTTGATCACGATACCGATTATTAATAAAATCATGAATATCGAATTTGATAATCGGCCGCGGCCGATAAACGGTCTATCACTAGTCTATAGGGTAGTACTTCCCAGTGTGCATGCCTTAACAGACAGGCATTCAGACAGACAGGCAGACAGGCAGACGGATAGACAGAGACAGACAACGCGGGCAGCCTCACAATGTGCAGGGCTCTAAATCAGAGCTTCTCTTTACGTGAACCCTATGAATAGAATTATAGGGAGGTGGGGTGCAGAGATTTAGTGCGGGCTTTATTACTCTGCCAAAGATTAAGATCTGCTTGGCATCGCTAGAGTAGATGCCCCCGTCCCCCTCCCCTCTCTTTCTTTGCCTCCCTCTCTCTCTCCCTCTATAGGGGCTTCCGCAGGGGCGGATGTAACATGTTCCATTTGGGGGGGACAAGAGAACATGTTGGAGGGGCAAGAGAAAATGGTATGGGGCCGGCTTCATCGCTCTTGTCGCCTTCACGCCATGGGCGATGAAGCCGCACCCATATCAAAGGTTACAGGACTTTTATTAGTCTCAGAGTTTTCTGTGACTCAGATTTTTCTGTTTTCAATGATGAAATGATGTTGGTTTAGAGTGGTGCCACAGCTTTAGTTAGTAAGTAGCATTAGTAGTTTTTAAAATCATTTTAAATATAAGCACTTTAATTTGAAATATCTTGGGTTGTATTTTTGCATAGCATCATTTTTGGTGGGGCAGACTGGGCATTTAGGGGTCATTGCCCCCCCCCCCCCCCCCATGCCCATGCCTAAATCCGCCCCTGGGCTTCCGCCACCCCCCGCCTCCTCCTCCTCCTCCTCCTCCTCTCTTTTCTTCTCATTCGACTTTACCCTTCTGCCTTCTTATCCTCCGTCCTTGCTCTCCCTTGTCTCGTCCTTGCCTTTGCTCATTTTGACCTCCTCAACCCCCTCCCTCCTCCTCCCTCCTCCTTTTCTCCCTGTTCTCCAGAAGTCCATGTTTGGCTGCCTCCTGGGAGTTTCTTGGAGACCATTATCTCTCTCCCTTCTCCCTCCCTCTTACGCCTTTCTCTCCTCTCTTTCGCTCCCTGCCTCTCCTCCTCCTCCTCCCCACTCCATCTGTCTCTCCATTTCATTCTGTCTTATCACTGTCTGTATGTCTCTCTGCCTCTTCATAAATTTCCCTTCTTGTCCCCGCCCCCTTTTCCCTCCCTCCACACACACACACAGTTAGATGTCTCCAGGGTCAGATGTAACATTTCCCAATTGGGGGGGCAGGAGAAAATGATATGGGGGCGACATCGCCCGTGGCGCGATTAAGTCGCACCCATACCATTTTCGGTTGCAGGACAGGATATTAGCATAAGCATCAATAATAATTGTAACAGACACTCAACATGCATAAAGCTAAAGGTCTGAGTTTTCTGAAATGCTGTTGGTTTAGTGGTGCCACAACTGTAGTTAGTTAGTAGCAGTAGTAGTGTTTCAAATCATTTTAAATATAAGTATTTGAAATATCTTGGGTTGTTTTGCATGCCATCGTGGGGAGATTGCCCCTCCCATGCCCATGCCTAGATCCGCCCCTGTTTTTGCCCCCCCCCCACACACACACACAGTTAGATGTCCCTGCCGGTCTCATAATAGGGATGATGAAACATGTCGGCCTTATTTTTAGCTCCTTCTTGCACCAGTCCTTTTGGCCCTATAGCCTTCTAGGAACCCCCTCCTCCCCCTGCCCCCACTGCCGTCCATCCATCCCAGCCCTAGCACACGTGCGCGCCTCACTCGCTCTCACGCACAGACACTCAAGAGACAGTGACCCTGGGATGACACAGGGCCTCTCTCTCTCTCTCTTCCTTTCACCGTCGTCATCTCATCCCAGCCCCCAGGCGGCCGTATGGAAGGGAAGCGGCTGGCCGCCCGGTTGGCCATCATCGTATCTACTAACGCGCACACATCTCTCTCTTAATGTCCATTTACTGCTCTCATCTCCAGCCTATAGATTACCCACATCAACCAGGGCCTCCAGTTAGAGCCCTAATGGTATTTAAGGGTGAAAGCAGACTTGGTATGGATGCGTATCTATCTGGACTGGGATGCACTGCCACCACCGACTTATTCTTTGTTGTCTGCGGCCGTTAATCAAAGCCTACTCTCCTCGATTTTCATGCCATCGGCTTATCGTTGTCAGGTGGACAACTTGTACACTGTTTCTGATATTGTCCAACTCTTAGTTTCCAACACATTCACCTTTGTTTTCACCCAAAAAACGAATGTAGGTTAACAAGATCAAGAACAGTC
Organism: Benthosema pterotum; assembly: GCA_039105355.1. Classification (NCBI taxonomy): domain Eukaryota; kingdom Metazoa; phylum Chordata; class Actinopteri; order Myctophiformes; family Myctophidae; genus Benthosema; species Benthosema pterotum. Next base: position 19,523,321 of record CM076987.1, read on the forward strand.
TGCCTTATTTTATGGTGATGTCCCACTCTAGGCATTCCTAAACTAGAACCGCACTCGGGTGACTCTTAACTTCGGCATTGCACACAAGTAGACCATGGTCTACTACTTGTGTGCTCGCTGTCCTGGTGAAACAATCAGTACAGCCTACAGCAATCGAAATGTCAAAAAAACCCTGATATTTCCGTCATTAAATTCTCACGCTAATATCATCTGAGAATATCCGGAGGTCCATTATCAGATATCTCTATGATCCAATACTTTTAATTTTGAGGAAATGGGGGGAAGCATGGATGGATAGATTGGATGCAATGCTATTAATCACATTTAACCTGAATGTTTACCTTTAATTCATTGCTACAAAAAATGGAGATTCAAGTTTTGGCTATGACTGTATTATTGACCTGTGTGTGTTTGTGTGTGGATTGATTTTTGATTGCAGAGCCATCAAGAATGGAAAAGGACTGCACAGCAAGAAGGAGGTCCCTATTCACAGAGTGGCTGATATCTCTGGGGTAAGTGTCAGCGTGTGTGTATTCAGAATGGATACCGTTATCTGACGCCTGAACAGCAGATCGTCTTCTTCACAGGAGACACAAGAAATGGCCTAACGTCCAATTTTAAAGAAAGGAAGAAAAAAAGGAGACTTGGGCCTAGATTTCCGTTACTGCTAAACCCCTTATCCCTTAACTTCTTTGCCTTTTTTAAACTATCTAAAAAAACATATTTCAATAGTTCAAATGGCCAGGCTACATTCTCACAACGTGTCAATAGATTGGCACATTGAACTATTCCCAAAAGTTTTTAAAAATAGTAAAAAAGGGATACGGGGTTTGGGAAAAGTGGTTTAGCAGGTAACGAAAATGGAGCCCTTTTTTTTTTTTTTCAAGGCATTTGCGTGCAACGGTGGGGGAGTCCCTGCCGGCCACCACAGAGGTTGGAGGTTGGAATCCGCCATGGTGTATCGTGGCTTTGTCAGCGCGACTGTGTACACAGTTATTTTTTTTATTATTATTTTTTCGTAAAGCCAAGTGAGGCTGCTGATATTTTACACTGCGTGCACAGTAAAAAAAATACAAATATAACAAACAAAAATATTGTCAATATACTGTAACCAAATGAAATGCAGTAGCGTGTGTGTGTGTGTCCACGTGTGTGTGGGCAGTCCGTTCTACACTGAGGAATACAATAGAGCGTGTTTGATGGAGCGATGCGTGGTGGTATAAGCGCCTCTCTCTGAAACATTGGCATATTCTAATCTTTTTAACTGTGAACTCATTTGCTCAAAGAACCCCGAGGTGCTCGTTCACATGCGGCCACTAAACGCCTTCCCTGCCTGTCTCTCTCTCTCTCGTATATTAAAGCAACGGAACATCTGCTAAAAATAATCGGTGCCATTAATAAAAGTGTCCTATCCTAACTTATTTACGAGGGCCCAGGGTGTTGATGGAGACATCACTGGGCTAATGAAGCTTGATTAGGAGCGCTCACCAAATGAAAATTTGATTGAACGGCCGGCTCATAAAGTGTCCAAGTCAATGGAGTAATGGCTGACGGTACGCTCTTTCGTTTGACGGGGTGAGGGATAAATTCTGGTACCAATGAACGCTCCTTCATCTTGTGTGTCTGTCTGTGTGTGCACACTTGCCTACACTTACACATACCTGGTGCCTTCGTTTTAAACCCCTCTGCACCAAATGTCTGAAAACAGCCGATTGGATCTACAATCTCACAACTAGGAGGTACCACGATTATTACCATAATAATCATAGTCATTTCCATGCCGATGTTCATAAATATGAAACACTGAAATGGGTGATCACATCGTCACATCGGGCTTGTAGATTTATGCCTTTTTTAAAAAGCTTTTTAAGGCTACATTGTAAGGCGAAATATAGTTGATTTATTTGTCATATCTGCCCTGTGCATGTTTGTAAGAAGCCTAAAAGATAACCATAAAGGTAATTTCTATTCATAATGTCCCCATCTCTAACGCCAAAACCACTATTAAATCATTAATCAACAAACGTCGATTGGGCTAGTGGTCCTGGTGCATGTGCTATAGGCTCTGACCTGTGTGTTGCGTGTTCGAGTCCCGTTCATGACGGCCTTTGCTGCATGCCTCTCCCCTTTCTGTCTGTCTCCACTGAAACTATAAATAAGGACACCAAAAAGTTGAGTGTAATCTTGACAGCCCTACTCAAGTTGTGAGCTTGTAGATCTGCTCTATTCTTCAGAATTGCTTGGGATTGTATGGTTTGGGAAAAGAAAAAAAAAAGGCAATTAATTAATTGACAGCTGATAGATTAAAAAATAAATAAATAAGGCAATTAATTAATTGACAGCTGATAGATGGCTCTGGCCAATCAGAAGTTGCCGTGGCGTTGCCGAGATACAAGATAGCCAACCAGATCGCCAGTACAAAGTTCATCCCATGGCTCATGCAACCTTTTGGCCAACCCCTTAGACACTGGAACCAAAGAAGAAAAAATAAAATTAAAATGATACTGCGTTATCGTTATTGTCAGGTGTTTATCCCGATTGCCCTGCATGGGGAAGTGTTGTGTGTGTGTGTGTGTAACAGCCTCCCTCCCTCCCTCCTGATACAAGGTCCACTGATCTGTTTCAACTAGATGTTGACAGACCGCTCCTCCCCCTCACTGCACTTCCATCACCTCCACATTAGAGGGACATTAATGACATCCTACTTATGAGTATCCATCGTGCACTCTGTCGGTGCCAACCATTTGGGACATAGAGCAACAGAGTGGTAATGGTAATCGGATTGATTATTCAATTGGTCGTCAACTGTTTTGGTAATCGATTAATCAGTGTCGTCAAGTAATCACTGAAGCTTTTACCTGTTTATCCAATGTTAGGTGTAGCAAAACTAAAGGGGAGTGAGCCAACTCTCTTCCCTTACAATCTGTACATGCACATTAGCAACTGAAAAGCAAGAACATATATCACAAACAAAGCTTTTGGTTTAGATATATTTTTTAAAATAACTTTTTGGGTTCAGAAGAGTACTGTTGCTTTTAGACTGACATGTAGATATTCTTTCAAATGTATGCAGTCAGGATAACCTTACATAAATCCGTCATAATCTGATGACGGTAAATCAGCCGATGGAATCGATTATGAAATTAATTGTTAGTTACAGCACTATTGAGTTCTGTTCTTGACCACCTTTACTGCATGTCTCAATCCTACTGCCCTCTCTCTCTCTCTCTCTCTCTCCCTCTTCTCTGTATCTTCATTTGATGCTATCAATAAATGCAGTAAAGCAAAAAACAAATCTGAAAGAAAAGGAAGAAAACGGTTTGACAAAAGCAGATGAGCTACATGAGCTCTTACACAACACTGACACATGTTGACTTTCAGATAATGGCCCGAATCATCCTTGAGCTCAGTCTAGCTAATTAGTTTTCAACCTTCTTCATACCAGGACCCACTATATATTCAACATTTTAGCCACGGACCACCTTTGATATTGAGTTTAATTTATTGGAGCCCAAAGCAAGGATTTTCAAATTTACAATTTAGGAGAGATCAAAATAACACCTATTCTACATTTTCTAATTGTGTAGATTCTTCAAAATCAAGTAGGCCTAATTCAGATTAAATCAAATCCGATTTAAAGGTAGGGTAAGTGATTTGAAATTCATGGTGTAGTACCAGCCTGGTGCACTAGGGGCGCCCAACAGTAGCTACACTATGTGAACCTGCTGCTCCATCCTGATTGGAGGAGAATTCACCCTCCACCTGGGGAACTTTTATTAGCTCCTCTGCTAACGTGGGGGAGGGGGAAACTCCATATATGGTTTCCATGCCTTATAATAGAGCATTTTAACAGAAAAAATATATATTTTTTGGGTGATATCTGACAAAAGTGACATCACTTCCCCTACCTTTGAACATATTTCAACACTTGAGAGAGTAATAATGGACCCGGGAGGGTCCATTTGGTTTCATTTTACATTCGACTTATAGCTCTATGAGGGTTCAGTTGGTTACCAGCTGTCCCTCATTTAGTTGGGGACCACCTGGAATCCTCTGAGGGACCACTGGTGGTCCCCGGACCACCTGTTGAAAATCGCTGTAAGACAACAGGGATACATCTGGGTAAAGGGATACATCTGGGTAAAGTTGCCCAGAAAAGGTGGCAGTTTGGATGGCGTCCAGATGAGATTTCTTACTGCGGCGGGCATAAGGCTACGTTGTGGCCCTACGGGCTGTCGTCGACCAGCTTCCACATCATTTATGGGACACAGAGGTTAGCTGTTCATTTCCACATCATCGTCATTGCCGCCTCCCAATGTCTTTATGTGCCAGCAGGAAGGATAAATGACCCTGTAAAATTAATTATAGCGAGGAATTGATGTGCTGACTGAGCGGGTCTATGAGCGGGGCTGCCGTGTTTGATAAACATAAAAATGCCTGGTTTAACCCAGTAAATTGACTAACAACATATTGTAGAAGCAGCAACGACCCGGGTGAGTAGTTTTTGGAGTAGAGGGAAGGTCACCTGCCGCACTGCTGGACTTTATGTGACAATTCAAAGACACTGCATACAGTATGCAGGGTGTTGTTTTTTCCCGTCTGGCACCTTAATGTTGCTAGCGTGTAATTCTTTTTTATAATGGCCAAAGACTGCACCCATTGACTGCACCATTAGGGACTTTAAGAACCCTTGGCAGAAGTACAGTGTGGGCTATGGACGCAATCGCCGTAGCTGTCAAAATCATTAAGCAAACATCTGCAACTGCGTCATGGTTGCCATGGTGTTGCGTCTATGCAGCGTCTGTCATACAGATGTTGTGGACACTATGTTAACTCCCTTATTGCCCTTGACGCTATTGACGCTTTAAACACGCTTTAAATAACTCATGCCCTTGATGCCCTTGACGCTGTGTTGACGCTTTATTTAATCCTTAACTTTTATAACATTCATTTCAGGCGATTAGCATTTTTTTAGCATGATCGGCTAACAGCAGGTTCTACTCACTTAGTAATGGCCAAAATTGCCGTGTGCACGCTTGCATAATCCAACCATCGGTGCGTCATTACAGCTTGATTTGACTTAAATATGATAGAAAACACGATCGCTCCGACGGAGCTCAAGGAGACGATCATAACCCCACACAGTCTGCCTAGCAACAGTGACATGGATAAACCGGAAGTACTCTTACTCTATGACCGGAAATGCGCTTCATTTCCGGCTATCGTCCGCATTACTGCCACCTACTGGGTGTTATCATATAGTATATGATCAACTCTACAAATGACAAGTATTTGGAATCATATGCTTTATTTGATTGGCATTAATTTGATGAATAAAAAATGTGAAAATTGGGGTATATTGTTGGCATTATGAGGAATAGTGGCATGGCCAGTAATAACTCAACGATGGAATGTGGTAGAGAGATGATTTTTTTTTTTGTGTAAACCAGAGACATTCATGCATAAAATGAGATATTTTGTGACATTGTGGTCATATCACAAAATATTATACTGGAATTCAAAATATGGGCCTGGGCAGCTTGATTAATCCATTAAAATGGGCAATTAATGAGTTAAAGTGTAGGTTCTGCCGTACTAGGAATGGCTACTAAAGCAAGCGGGTTCCTAGTGATTTTCCATTGCCGTAGTGGAGACGTCACCGTTGTGTGCTTAAAGTCCCTATTGACTCCAGTACTGCAACTTATCTGCCACCACATACAACAGGGTCTTTTGTTTTGAAGAACCCCAAATTTTCCCCAAAATGAACTGAAAGCAAACTCGCCCAAGGCTGTGTGGCTACTGGCAATTTAAAATTACTTAGAAGCGTTGGTATTGTAACTGTGAGGTAGTGGCGATTTATAAAGAGCCCTTAACATCGCCGTTCTGTTCAAATACCTCAATCTGAGGAGGTTTTCAGAGTAAAAAAACATATTTTTATGGCGGCCATTTCAGGACGCTCATCTCCCTTGCAGTGACACTGATAAATGGTGATATAAAATGTAAAAGACTTAAAAAAGACAAATCTTGTAGCCATTTGGAGGTGGAGCAAAATATGGTTGAAGATGTTCTTGGCAGTGAAAACAAGAAAGCCTTTTTCCTGTTAGTGGTGATTTTAGCCTCGATCTTTCTCTAAAGACTGGAACCATATAATCCAGAATGAACATTCAGCAGAAATTGCAAATGTACAACCTCAGAACATGCTGCGTTGTACAGGTAGAATTGCTATGTTTGTCAGCGATCGTGCAGAGTGAAATCAGGAGGTTCTCTAGTATATGGCCATGGTGAACTCCAGTAAAAATAACTACTGCATATAGGTTTTTATGAGACAATGCTGCAGCGCTGGGTACAGTGTCAAGTCAGCATTCCAGGTTGTACAGGACTACTACAGTAATTATAATGAACAATGAACAGTTTCTACACATATTTGCACTATTTGAGTGCCCTGTTACAGTATATTGCACCATATGTGAGTGCAACACATTGTTACGGTGGAGTATATTCGATCGTAACAAGGGGCTCAAGGGGTTCAGGGGACTATGCAGAAGAAATATTTGAGTTAAAAACAGTTCACTGTGACAGAATATTCCAAGACTTACGCCACACTTTCACAAAAAAAATAAAAAAATAACAGACCTACAAGCTCATGGCATGCTTGTCGATCTGCTCTTTTTCAAATAGCTAAAGTATAACATAATGCTTGGAATACCAAAAAGCCGTTCCCACCCATAATTGATTAATGATACCAAGTAAGAGCTTATGGGTTGTATTAGTTTCGTCCGGATGATTATTGCTCATAATGCAGATTGAGTGAGTTCCCTGTACTGTCAGCAGATTGATAGTGCTAGGAACCGTTCAAAGGCCTGACCCATTTGCTGGTTGAAAATGCCAATAGTTAAAGGACACTTTAACTGGTAAAGATATTTTGAAGCAGACATCGTTATAGCCGAGTCAGAGTGACAGGGCTACACTCTGCCAGACGACTGGCATTCCCATAATAAAAATGTTTAACAGGAGAAAATTACATGTAATTTAAGACCTGGTATTTCTGCAAATGCTACAAATTAATGGTATTCTACGTGGATGCTGAAAGTCAGGAGCGCGCACACACACACGCGCACACAAGCATGCGCACACACACTGGCAGCAGACAGTGGTTGTACAATACTGTGTATGTGTGTGTGCGCACACACCTGTGGAGGAGGCTTCAGAGGTTACTTAGTCCAGGCTAATGTAATGAGCATTGTAATAAAAAAAGACAGAAATAGAACCCCCGCCCCCCTGTTAACTCTCTACTCATTTCTTTAGGAAAAAAGAGACGAAATCCCTTTCTCCCCTGCTGATGCACACACCCACTCACAACTGTACATGTATCATCATCATCACATACATACACGAGTGGATAAACGCACACACAGTATACACTTTACTGGGCGGATGTAACATTTCCCTATGGGGGGGGGGGGGGGGGCAGGAGAAAATGGTATGGGGACGGCTTCATCGCCCATACCATTTACAGTTGCAGGACTTTTATTAGGCAATTAAGCATCAATAACATCAGTTGTTGTTGAAGTTGCAACAGACACGCAGCATGCATAAAGATAAAGGTCTGACTCAGAGTTTTCTGTTTTCAATGATGAAATGCTGCTGGTTTAGTGGTGACACGGCTGTAGTTACTCAGTAGTGTTTCAAATCACTTTAAATATAGGCAATATTTTATTAAAATATCTTGGGTTGTTTTACATGCCATCGTGTTTGGTGGGGCAGACTGGGCATTTACGGGGGCATTGCCCCCCCCCCCCCCCCCCCCCCACCCACGCCTAGATCCGCCCCTGGTGGTGCGTCAGCCTGATCTGCTGCACCAGAGCTTGGCCCAGGCCAGGGTTTGTGTGTGATGCGTGGGACACGGATCACAAATAGACTGAAGCCCTTTCTAAACGTATGGTGTGGGAGATGAGAGGAGCAGAGAGAGGAGAGCTTGTATAGGTGCTACTTAAACCTGTGCTTATCTCTCAACCCCCTGTGACTCTCTCTCCTTCCCTCCCTCCCTCTTTGGATTGGTTCAGTGGTGCTGGTGCGGTTAAAAATGTGTGCGCGCGCGCGCACACACACACACACACACTCTCTTACGTTCCGAGGCCAATTCTGAAGACAATTAATTAATGCTATAGATCTACGCCAATCAAACTTACTTAACCCACCGCCTTAGATCTTTTGGAGCTCCCATCTCAGAATGTTTTGTTCCAGTAGGGCCCCCCCCCCCCCCCCCCTCCAGAAGCAAACATTTGACTTGACAATTTTTGACTATGTTTATATCCAAAATATTTGCACTAAATGTTGATAAATTCTTCAAAAGTAGCAGAGTGAAAGTAACAAAATGACACACTATGAGCTCTGTTTTGGATTGTCCAAACTTTACAATATGGTTGGTATGGTGGTTAAAGGGATTGATAACAGTGTTGTAGTGAGACTTTTAGAAGTGGGGGGACGCGGTCCCCCTGCGTCTCCCCTCCACTACACCCCTGATTGACACTATAAATCCAGAAAGGATAAACGTTGGAGCAGCTCAGAACGGTTTAATTCAGGTACTAGTGCAAGAAATGATTGGCGTTTCAAATCTTGTGATCTTTCCCAGAGCCACGATTGTGACACTATCAACTACGTTTGGACCCCATGGTTTGTTCGTTTTCTCTCTCTCTCTCTCTCTCTGACTCACCCCTCTCTGCCAGAGGTTGTATAATCTGGCCTGCTTCCCTTTTTAACCTCTTGAACAATCCCTAGTGTTCCTACTCTGGGGCCAAATGTTTGGCAAAAAATAGCCCCATCATCTCCAAGCTCACAACGTGTCACATTGTATGCCTGTCCTGTAGATCTGCAGCACACAGCTACAGTACTTCTGTGTTAGAAATCGGCAGAGAAACGAAACAATGCTAGTAGTGCAAATGCAAAAATGAAAAGTAATGGTGGACAAATCAATAAAATATAAGAAAAAAATATACTGTGACAATTTATTATTATTTTTTAATTGCTTAATTCCCAAACCTCCCAAAACTGTTACTTTTCAGCATTTTGTTTTAATTATTTCTGCTCCGGGTTTATGAATCCTCAAATTGCCAGCCATGCTTGAATAACCATGTTTTACACATTTCCTCACACAGACGATTCAATTCAGCAGCAAAAGCATCTACTAGAAACTCAAAATGTGTCAACTTTGCAGGTGTTTTCAGCTTGTGGATATGCTGCTTTTGTGTAACACTTTAGTAAGGTGTTTCTTAGAAATTGATGGCGATCTTGCCTGTTGGCATTCGTAGAATCGCCTCAGTTAATAGGTTTACACACCAACATCATTCCCAGCAGGCCTGTCACAATTCTTAGTCATCGCATAATCACGATTATTAGAGATAATCACAATTCTTTTGATGCATAATCGTCAGTCATTTGCATGCTGTAAAATGCCCATAAGAATATAAGTGGTAAACCATTAGGACAGGGGTTTTCAACAGGTGGTCCGGGGACCACCAGTGGTCACTAAGAGGGTTCCAGGTGGTCCCCAGCTAAGTTGGTTAACCAGATGTAACTCTTGAGAACGTAAAAATGAAACCAAATGGACCCTTGCGGGTCCATTTGCTTTCATTTTTACACTCAAGAGTTAAAATATTCAGCATCTTAATTAGCCCAAGTCTACATAATTATAAGATTGATGGGCATTTTGATCTCTATGTTTTGACTGCTTTGTTTCCCAAATCCACCCTGGAATTGTGGACAAAAGCAAAATAAATCTTTAGATTTGGGGTCTGTGGGGCTAAAATATCCTCAAATGGTGGTCCGTGGCTCAAATCCTGAATAAATGGTGGTCCCTGGGATGAAAAAGGTTGAAAACCCCTGCATTAGGATGTCTAAAAGCTTAATACGCTATACTTACTAAATCAGAAAGATATAAAACCACACTCAATATCTTATTTATATTATAAATGGATAATCTTTCACTCAGTAGGGAATGCTTCTGTCACAAGTTGATGTCCTATGAACTTGAGGTTTCCAGCCCTATGGAATATATGGAATGCATATGCAAAAAAAAATAAAAATAAATAAGACATTCATCCATCTTCATCCGCTTATCCGAGGTCGGGGCACGGGGGCAACACCTCCACCAGAGCGCTCCAGGCTTCCTTGTCCAAGCAAAATTAGTGCCCTCCTCCTGGGGGATCCCGAGGCGATCCAAGGCCAGAGAGTGATGTAATCCCTCCATATTTAAAACATCGATTTGATATTAACTTTAGGAAGTATCACATTGTTTTTTTTTTGTTTTGTTTTTTAACATGCATTTTACATATTCCATAGAGTTGGATCATACATGGACATGTGACATCATTAATCTGCGACAGGAGTGAATGTTTGAAAGATTTTCTGTTAAATAAATAAAATGATTAGGGTGTTTTTTATTTGTTTATTTTAGTTAGTTGCATAATTTTAATAGCCTTTTAAGGCTAATTTGATGACCAGCAATAGCAGTAGTTCCTTAGTTAGGCAAAAGCTCCTCCGTTTCCCTTATTGTCTTAGGAATAAGAAAAAAAAAACATCCATGAATTCAAATTTCCATGGAGTGAGTAATCAATAGAAAACAAAGTCATGCTGGGGCAGAAGCATCCCTTTTTTAGTCCTCCAGTACTGGTGTCCCAACGGTCATGTTGCCTCTATGCTTGTGGCTCGATTAGGCCAGTTTTAATTATTTCTGCTTCAGTTCATGAATGCTCAAATTGCCAGCTGTGCTTGAATAACCATGATTTTTAGCCTGGCCCACCATGCCATTAAGCCACTTCCTCACACAGAGACACAGCAGGGCCGAAGGGTGTCGCAAGGGAAATAATTATTTTTGATTGCACAGCGATTCCAGGCACGGCGCAGAGCAGTGCAGCGGACTTCATTAGCTCGGCCTGGAGATGATTTTGAGATGTCCGGGAACCCGAATAGATTTCATGCCAATAAATCATCCTTGATGTCGGACAGATGACGTGATTCTATTCTTTCACTCGATGGATAGTGGCAGAGACGTTTTTGGGACCCACAGGAATTGTTAACTTTTTTTTTTGCTGCAGCAGTGTGAAATTGACCTCATTTGGTTTGCCGGAGCCAAATATAAATCGAGTCGACTTATGCAGTAATATTATAGTCACACTTGGATGTGTCAGTTTGGTGTTGTCTGACTTTGTGCTGACTTTTTCGGAGACGGATGCGTCAAACTCGAACCAAGATCGCAAAGAATCAACTCGATGTTACAAAATGCTTTTTGTCTACATTTTCCGTTTGACAATACCTGTGACACCTGCTGTCAAAGTCCGCGACTCTTTCAATCCTGTTCAGTTTGAAGTCCCCCATCTCTGTGGGCCTGTCCCTCAGGAAATCCTCTGTCTGAGTTTCTTTTTCTCCGTCTGTCGCGGTTGATTTTGGCGATAAACTGTGATGGGAAATGTTCCTGTACTATCCTTTTAGCAAATAAAAAAATAGAGGGACTAGTCTCACAAGGGTAAATTCTGAGCTGGGCTACTGAATGAGTCGGCGGGGGGCGGGGCCTTCAGAACGTGTGTACAGCGGGCATTCGTGGAATAAAAACATAACCTGGAGAAGGAGGGACCAACATTGTGTTGTTCAGATTCTATTGAGCGCTGCCGCCTGAGGCAAACTCAAAGACAGACAGCTGAGGCCGTTTTTTTTTTTTTTTTTTTTTTTTTTTTTTTGGCTGGTGGCTTCCCATATTTGCAAGGAGAAAAGCAGTAGAATGTGACACATTGTAGATTTTTAGCATGTAACCAATAGATCTTCATGCAAGCCCAATATTAAGTCTTTTTAAGAAATGTCACACATTTTTTCACTGCACATGGCAGGCCTTGTTGGATTTGGAAGAGTTTTTGAAGGTCTGGTTCCAAAAATGAACCAGTATTTAATGTGTAATGCCCATTATATTTAAATTGGAATGAAAGTGTCCAACCCATGGTTGGGCACTGGGGAGAGCGCGAGGCTTATGGGAAGATCAAACTTTTTTTTTTATTTATTTGGTGAGCAAATTGTTGCTGATAACGTTGCTGAAACTAGACTTTATCCAACACAGTAAATTTTATTCACAATCAACATTGTCTGTCTCTCTCTCCTCATCAGGACACACAGAAGGCCAAGCAGTTCCTCCCGTTCCTTCAGAGAGCTGGCCGATCAGAAGCTGTGGTAGAATATGTGTTCAGCGGCTCCAGACTGAAGCTCTACATGCCCAAAGAGACCTGCCTTATCACCTTCCTCCTCGCCGGTGAGTCACTGAACAATATGACTTGTCTCCTTGTTTTATCCCCCTTGTTTATCACTCTTTTCTCCCCACATGATGTTAGACATGATCTGCATGCTTTGGAGTGATTTGCACAAAAGTTTGCGAGTCAAAAAATTTACACTTTGTATTCATTTTGTTTTATTTTTTTTTATCTCAAATGGGGCATTTATATTCACACATGCATTCATACACTTATGACGGTGGAAACCATGCAAGGCACAACCAGCACATCAGGAGCAATTAGGGGTTAAGTGCCTTGCTCAGGGACAAGCCGACACCAACTCTGGGAGAGCCTGGTTTTGAACCAGCAATCTTGCAGTTGCCGTCCAGTGACTACACCTGAGCCACCACCGCTGCCGTCAGCGGTTATTGCCTGAATCAGCTTTCCATGATTCTGTCCGTCTCTGATAAAAAGGTCCATATCTTTATTGAAAAGATTGCACGTTTACATTCTCCAGTAGTAAAATGGCCATTTCTTTAGGGCCTTAGTCGCATTCTGTTGTGAGTTATGGTGCATTCGCACGGCCAGTGGGAAAGGACTCAAAAGCGTTGTGTGGGTTTGATTTGGAGCAGCTACATGCATCGTTGCACCTTTGCTATGTCATTTTGCTGGCTTCCTTTGGCAATGAATGGTAGACTGCAGTGTGATCTGCCCTGTGTGAATGCCAACATCAGGCCAAAAAAGTCATTTACTCCTGAACCAAGGTTCATGTATTAGACTGTAAAGGATGGGTGTTAATTGTATTTCATTTGCTGCTTTCTTTAGTTTTAGCAATTTTAGATTTTGGCAGAGGTTGGGGGAGTTGGTAACCTGATTCCATCTGCGGGCAGCATTGCGTTCCTTCTACTGCTCCCATCTGGAAACACTGGGGCAGACCCAATGTACTCCCATCTGGAAACACTGAGGCAGACCCAATGCACTCCCATCTGGAGACACTGAGGCAGACCCAATGCACTCCGGTCAAAATTTGGTCGGAGCTGTACGCATCCGTACGCGGCTGCTAGAGGCGGGATCAACATGAGACTGATGACATATCGAAGCTGTGCCACTGCGCTAATGTAAACAACAACCTAACAATACTACAACCCCATATTATTTTGTATATATCATATTTTTGTTCCACTGTTGTCCCACATAGTTTGTGTTTGAGAGTTCCCAGATCAAGGTAAGAGGAGGGAATTTGTGAACGCAATACTACCGCAATCTGGCAGTCAGGTTAGGCGTTCGAGCATGGTCCTGTATGTATTGTTTTTTTTGTTTTTTGTTTTTTCCCAATATATGATATCTGTCCGCAAAAGATCACAGGATCTACTGAATGTGACAAACTGGCATATTGAGCCTATTGCACACTGATACATTGCCCATAGCACCACTACCTTCACATTCAGTAGATCCTGTGACCTTTTGTGTGGCAAGATGTAATTTCCTGGGGGTTTATTAGGGCTAGTGTAGCTAATTAAAAAATAAATTGCTATAATATCTTTTTTTGTGCAGAGGTCATACTGTGAACAGTCAGTCCACTAGCATCAGGCGGGGGGAAGTGGAGGGCGCGTAAGGGTTGGTCCACCATATTGCCATACGCAAACCCACCTTCTTGGTGCCCACCGCACCACAGGGTTTGGCACAAAGCGCCTGTGGCCTTTGACCCCACTGCGCCCTGTGGTGGTCCTCTGGCTTCCAGCCAACTCCTAGGCCACTGACCGGCCCACACACTGAAGAGTGTATCCGAGGAAGCAAAGAGATCAGATTGTAGTTTCTGATGCTATATTCTAGTTCACAGTGCTAGATTCTAGTTTCTGATGCTAGATTCTAGTTCCTCATGCTAGATTCTAGTCCCCCACCGTAGATTCTAGTTCCTCTCAGTAGATTGTAGTTTCTGAAGTTAGATTCCAGTTTCTGGCACTAGATTCTAGTCCATGACACTAAATTATAGTTTGAGACACTAAATTCTAGTCCCTGGTGCTAGATTCTAGTTTAGTTTTTCATTACTTTTTCATTTTTGTTTTCATTTTACACTCAAGAGTTACAGATCTATATATCCATTTGGCTACCAACTGTACATCATTTAGCTGGGGACCACCTGGAATCCTCTCGGGAACCACTGGTGGTCCCCACACCACCTGTTGGAAACAGTGTTAATCAATATTACCGGTATTGACCACGAGATAGCAATGGCGTGCAATCAGAGTCGGACACATTCCACCAGTCACCTAGTTCTCAGACATTGAGGGGTCAGAAATTGAGTGCTCTGCTGTTCAAGCAGCCTAAATAGGGAAAAACTGGAGTTGGAAATACATTTTTTCCAAAAAGCCTAGCCCAAATAAGGGCTATTTTAGGCATGTGTGTAACATGATTATTGTTTGTAGTTACAATTAAGTCTCACTGCTCATGTTTCAATAGCATGCAGTATAATGTCAGTATTTGACGATATTCGGTATTCGATATTTTTTTATAGACCCAACGATATTACTCTGTATTGATTTCCAATATCGTGATGATAAACTGTAATACTGGTATATTGCCCAAGACTCGCCCCATTGAAAGTGAACTAAAAGGCGCAATTTGTTATTGCCCATCTGTAAAGCCCCTTACTGTGGTATGTGACCGGTTGTCCGCGCCGTGCTTTTGGGGATAAATGGAGTCATTGAGCTGCATAAAGCTGCCAGGTATTACTGAGAAGTGTAAGCCCCCATAACCTCGGGTATGGATTTTGTTTTGGCTGGAACTCAAAACTGCGTGTTGTTTTCCAAACCAGTTTGTATTGGCTATCCTTTATTGGCTCGCCACCGACGTGTCCAAGAGGGGTCAGGAGCTGGGCGAAAAGTTGAAATGAACCCCGTCGAGAGAAACGCGCTTCGTCTTAACCGGAACCCTTGACATTCGGCGCACTGGGCTTTAGGGCTCCAGTCCAGACCCCATACACAATGCATTGTGTGGTATTGAGGATGCTTTGTGAGGTGGAAATAAATTGATCTTATTTATTTTTTTAAGCCCTGCCCATTCCACATGGTGCAGTATGCAGAGACGTGCACGAGGTCTGGATGGTTTGCTGTGAAATCATTTGTATTTATTTTAGTATTAATATTTTTTACCTAAACCATTGAGTTCTTTATAAAACCAGCAGCAGTATTTGGAAATAAAGCCTCCGTCAGACGTGGAGCCAGGGCAAATATCTTGAAAACTGGAGTGATAAATAGAAAATGTGGATGCGCTACACAAGGACAGTGCGAATATAAACCCTGGCCATGATTCCTTATAGCACAGCTACTCTTTATTTAAGCTGTTCGCTCTTCTCTGACACTTGAAGCTTATAGTAAAGGAAAAAAAAAACATTTAGGCCCTATCTTTGGCAGCCTGTGATGATTTGTATGCATGCCCAGATGAATATGATGGCATAAATGCTGATCCCTTCCAGAAGGGATGAGGCTCCCGTGTTATTGTTGCAATAAAAAAACAAAAACCCATTTCAATCCATCTCCATTTCAGCACAATAATTTGCCAAGCAAACAAAATGCCTCCTTTCCAGCTGGACACACTGCATGTTTATGAAACGTTGGATCCAGTTTAATTGCGCATGGCCAAATTGGAGATTCATTCATTCATTCGTTTTGTAATTTGCCTCTGAAACATTTTCTATAATGTGTTCCAAATGATTATAGACATGCATTGTGTCTGTTTTATTTTATTTTTTTGTTCTTTGTTTTTTGGTGCCTTTGTTCTTTTATTTCAGATACTGTAAGTCAGTCATAGAGAGATGGTAAACTACAGTATGTTAAACACGGTTTAGGATAACCTTAGGAGGCACATGCCCTATTGTAGTTTGAGTTGCAGTCATCAAGCCAGAAACTCCAAACAGGAATCAGAATTACCTGGAATGATTCTTCACTTACTTTTTTTGGTCCCAGCCATAGTTTTACTAAGACCTTGTAAAGTTGCTGCTGGAGTTTACACACACACACACACACACACACACACACACACACACACACACACACACACACACACACACACACACACACACACACACACACACACACACACACACACACACACACACACACACACACACACACACACCTTCACCTTTTAACAGTTCAGTGATCTTGCTATCATTTGGGTAAAATGTCGATAGTCTTCATTGCCATAGAATTGCAGCATTTCATGCTTTCACCTCCTGAAAGTTCTCTCGTCCTCTCCCCATTACGTCAGAGAGCCTATTGTGAGTGATTTCCATTCCTAATTAAATGCCAATTGCATAATGACTTGGAACACAGTCTACATACGCCTCTGTCTTTGCAAATTCTTTTTTTTTTGTTTCGGCTCCTCAACAATATGCTTTGAAATGATCAAGCCAGTAAAGTCATGTAGACGCTATTGGTCACGAGTGTTGCCAAATATTTTCTGAGAGAAATGCATAAACACACACCCACACCCTTACAGTATATCTCATACAGTATACAGTATATGCACTAAGATGATGTGCTTGCAGGTTTCTGGTTTGCTTCTCACTTCAGAGTGGTTTTATTCGATCAAACGTTATGACCCAATCACAACAAACTCATGATGGGGAATTTGGTTGAGGTCATACCTCACCAGTACAGGAATCTGTGCAAAATGTGCTTGTCTTTTTTTTTAGAAAGCATGCTGCACTGGATTAACACCGATTGATGCAAATGATCTGTCTCTCCGATTCTACAGTTTAATACACTGCATTTGTAAATGACATCCTCTCCACCCTCCTTTCAACTGTACATTATGTTCATTCCTTTCAATGAACCGCACCAGGAAACAAAGAGACAGTCCTGCATTTACAGTACTGTACATGTGCCTGTAAACATCTAGTCTTTCTAGTTTTTCATGTTTTTCGCTTCAGGGCTGATGGAGCCTAGCGGTAAGACACGTCATCTAAATTCTCGGTTGAGCCAAGACCAGCGTGGTTTACTGTAACCGTGATTTATACTCTGTTATTCGACAGTGTCACGCAACGAAAATTTGACATCTACAAGCAACGCAGCCAATGATGCAAGTGGGTTGAGAGAGCTTGTCCATCTGAGCATCTCTACACCGTCTTACAGATCTGTTATTTTTGTCGGTGCACACACCGCAGCGTGCAGCCAAGTATAAGTCGGGCATTCGATTTCCCATCCGTGATGTGATCAAGCCCCGGGCCAGAGCCGAGCGCCATTCCTTCATTATCTACTCTCTCTTATCGCTAGGCCCCCCTTGCCTATCTTTCTCCTCCATTATTTTTATTTCATATTTTTTCGCGTGACAAAGTTATCTCTCCGTATGTTTTATTCACCTATCTCCGCCGCGGGGTCCCTGTTCAAAACTGACACTTGGGCATGATAAGGCGGCCACCTCGGGTCTCTTATCTGAAATGTGTGCGAGCTAAAATGCCAGCAGCCCCCTCAGCCCGAAGAGCCCCTGCATTAAACGTAGACTTTGCACATAACCGTAATGATGTCTGTGCCGTCAGGAATCGGATCTGCACACCCCTACGGTTCAGATGTGATATAATGAGGTCAAGATCCGCCGAGTGTCGTTCCGCTGGCCTTCTATAATGGTCCTGCACTGTAGGTGTGAAGGAACCTTTTTCTGGGGAGGATGACGAATGCTTATTGGACGAGAGTATATCTGGCATGCTGTTTCGGCCGGGCGGAAACCACGCATGTCCACAACTGTTACAAGCTCGTAACAGCAGGTACTTTTGTGTCACGCTGTAGTGAAGGTCTAAGGGTATACATTTATGGAAAATAAGGGGACAGTTGAGAGTATGGAGTTGGAAGGTTTCTGCCCAACATTAACACTAGGGGCTTTAGGCATACAACGGCGATGTTGTCCACCAGGGGCGGACATGGGCATGGGGGGCAGTGGCCCCCTAAATACCCAGTCTGCCCCCCCCAAACACGATGCCATGCAAAACAACCCAAGATATTTCAAATTAAAGTGCTTCTATTTAAAATGATTTGAAACACTACTACTGCCACTAACTACAGTTTTGGCACCACTAAACCAACAGCATTTCATTAGTGAAAACAGAAAACTCTGAGTCAGACCTTTAGCTTTGCATGCTGCGTGTCTGTTGCAACTTCAACAACTGTTATTATTGATGCTTTACTTGACTAATAAAAGTCCTGTCTTGCCGCTCCAACATGTTCTCTTCCCCCCCCAAATGGGACATGTTACGTCCGCCCCTATTGTCCACTACGGCAACAAGAATTTGATCAGTGCTTGATTGATAGAACTGCTTGCCCTAGCACTGCAGCTGTTTCCACTATGGCAGGATCTACACTTTAACATAGTGTCTGACGCACGCTGCATAGACACATCATCATGGTTTCCCGTCTCCGCCACGGCGATTGTTTCATAGCCCCTGTACTTCCGCCAAGGGGATCCGTTGTGGAAAGAGTCCATGCTTAAACTGCCTATTATGTGAGAGTTTGAGCAGCCTCCAGAGTATTGGTAATTTAAATGAAAGTCTCAAGATGCAAAACTAGTTATATAGATAATTGAGTAAGTAATGAACTATCTATTAAAACACTTCTCAACGGCTCAATTTAAATCAAATGATCAGAATGCCATTGCACTGTCTAATGTATACAATAAATTCTAATTTATACTTTGCCTGCCTGGTGGAAGAAAATGGGTTCGAAGTGAATTAAACAAATACAAGTTCCCTTTAAGTAAAACTCACTTTATTATAGTCTCTTTTTACATTACACCTTTGACATCAAATAGCTTTGATTTACAAGCAAAACATTTATGGTTAATTCCACCGAAACATCAAAGCATAATCTGCACTCACAAATACTGCATATATAAGGCTTTAATGTACCAGAGTACATACAGAACAGAGATTCAAACACTAGCCTTTGAAGTAGTTGATTCCCCTGGGTGTTCATCATGACCATCAAAACTGACATCAGCTGGATGGATGGATTTCCCCCGACAATTTGATTATATTCCGTCCTACAACGACTTTAGGTTGTACAGCAGCTTAAGTGGTTAAAATTCATTAGCGTGCCTTGGTATGGTAATTGTTCAGTTGTGTAGATGTTGGCTAATCAATCTCCACCTCGGCCTCACCTCTGCTCTCCGTCAGAGAGGAGGAGAAGGCAGAGTCTTCTAGACTGACTGCTTCTCTGTGATGTTTGATCCATGAGATGACCTTCTGCCGAGAGGTTGTGTACTCTGCATCTCCTGGCTCTGAACTGAAATCTGTGGTTAGATGTGAAAATGACTATGAAATACAGTATCTGCCAGTTCTAATGTACCACATTGAGTGAAGGATATCACACGCATTTGTAAAGGAAAGACAACTTCTTTCTACCTTGTCCTGGGGACAGGAAACTCATCAGAGCGTTCTTCACATCCTCCGTCAGTCTCACTTCACGGCGACTCCACTCTCTTTCAAATAGCTGCTTCCATTTTGGTTTTAACTCATTGGTGCGGTCCAGTGCCGCAAGCATATCTAACAATTGGAATGGACGTTTTAAACTTTTAAGTGAGACATGAATATGTAGGATTAAATCAAAGGGTATTGTTACTTAAAGTTGACGCGGTCCCTTATTAGAAAAAAATATGTTAAATTTCAAGCTCACCAAATGCTCCTCTGTCCTTTCTGAAGTATGCCTTCAGGCAATACTCCATCAGCTGTGGTAAACTCAGCCCTTCTGTTTCAAACTCTTCTTCCTCGAGTGAATCCTGTGGCTGGAGCTCTTCTCCTGGACGTGTCTTTGTTGAAACTGCGAAATACACTCCATTATTGATATGGCGTATATTAAGTATACAGTATATGCTTTTAACACTTATTTTCTCCAAATCATAGAAAAAAATCCACTACAATTGTAATACCTACATGTTATAAGGTGCCTTAGGCTCCGATCTGCATGTGTCACATGCTGCACAGTTCTTGTGCGTATTCGGTTCATCATGGCTCGCCACTCTTGAACGTCCCATTGCCAATTCTTCCGGAGGACTTCAAGCAGGTCTTTGAGCAGCGCATCTTCACTTTGATCCGTCTGTGTCTCTTTGTCCATTGGAGGTGGGATCTCCTCTGGGGGTTGGAACGCTGTGCTCGGATCATAGGGAAATTTGCTGTTGGCTGCAACCATGCCACTGATGAGTTTGACCAGATCACCGATCTCGGGTTCCTGGTCTTGAGTCAAGTTGTCGAAAGCGAAGTATCTGTGATTGCACTTGTCCACCAGCCACCGGAGAGAATCTCCTTCACTCTCAATGTGCTCTTCAATGGTGTACTCCCCGAGCCACTGAGCATCGGTGAAAACCAAAACGGTATGATCCCAGACCTCTTCGCCTAACAGCCTCATGTTGTCCTCTGTGATCCGCCGCTGTTCTTCTGTGAATGCCGTGGCTGCCGGTATCATCAGAAGGAACGCATGGGGGTATGGATAACACAGGCTCACCGCTCTCCTAATTTCAGCCTTGACAGAGTCTGAAGTGTACTTGGCTGGGAAGAACTTCCACCAACCCGGCGTGTCCACAACAGTGATTCTCTGATTGCCCACTCTTCCTCGTTCCTTCACGCACTTGACGGTTTGTTCTTCCACTCCCAAGTTGTTAAGGATGGTGTTGCGGATGATGCTCTTTTTGGAAAATACCCATCCCAGCAACATGATGTTTAAGTTGTGTATGGGTGTTCCTAAGAATTGAATGAGCATTTTATAAATACCACACATGACATGGCAAAACAAGTAGTGTTCATTATTTATTTTATCTGACATGACAAAAAGTACCAAACTAATGTTATAAATGTATGAATTATGTTTTTGCATATTTTATTCAAGAAACATTTTTATTAACTTGTATATCAACGTGAGAAATAAAATAAATAATAAATAAATAGATAATAAATGTTGATATAGAATGGTGTTCTGCAGGGAAACCAGAAACTAATTATTGGATAAGCGCTTACGGCCCTAGTGAAAACCTACCTTTCGAAGTGTTTTGTTTGTTCTGTTCATCCATCTTTCTCTGTTGCCTCTCCACCACCTTCACCTTGATGGCCTTCCTCTCAGAGATGAGCCGTCCCAGCAATCCAGTGTCCATCTCAAAATGGCTGCCACCGTTTGCCTCCAACATCTTGTCAATTCCCCTCATTAATTCTGCTGCCTCGTGATCCGAAAAGTGGCTCTCACTTTTAAAGTCGGCAAACCTGTGTTGGCATTTCTCTAGCAGCCACTCCAGAGTCTTCCCCCCTTTTGCAATGTGCTGATCAATAGTTTTGTCTTTAAACCCACCTGTGTAGCTGAACAGCACGAGCGTGTTATTCCACGCGCTCTCTCCGAGAAGGTTCATGTGTTCCTCGACCGACCTCCTGGATGCTTCTGTGAACGGCATGTCCACCTGGACCACCAGGATGAAAACATGGGGTCCAGGGGGGCAGTGGGACACGCTGAGCATGATCTCCATCTTGGTGACCCGGGTTGTGTCGCATAGTCTGTAAGCCCTGTACCAGGCAGGCGTCTCGACCAAATGAACATTTCGACCACATATGTGTCCACTTGTGCATTTGCTGTGAGCAATTCCTTTACCGGGTTTCAATTCTTCTCGCCCCAAAATGAGGCTTGCGGTCGATCGGGCTTCGTACGATTGTGATCCCAGTAGAACAATCCTGAGGTCTGAAGGGGCTGCAAACAGAAACACATACAAGTACACCAGGATTAGATACAAAAATAAGAGTTTTGCTTTTTTTCTGTTATGCCAACCATTTTTTTTCTCAGAAGTCCAAGTCCAACATAATTATTCATTTAGATGAGTACACTGCAATGCCTGTTTGTTAAAGATTAAACCAGTTTTAGCATTTGCACACAAGGCTACTTCATGCCTTTGTTCAGATTCTAAGCAATTTTTTGTTTTTATTTAGCATAATCGCTACTGACTGATTATACACAACAAGCATTTACAATGCTGTTAGTCTGCATTATACAGTTCAGTAATGTGAAATCGAGCACAGTGCAATGGCATTTAGTTCACTTGGACACTTTCTGTGAATAATTGCTTTTTTTTTTCTTTTAATGGTGATTTGCAGTATAATAGTTTTATCATATGGATATAGAACTACACATAAGGGGATATATACTGTAACACTATTTAATGCCAATGCTTAATTCATAACTGAAGACTGCATACAGTAGGTAGTGTACGACCACGTTCTCAGTCATAAAGTCACAGCATATTTTTATGTATTTTTTTTTTTATCTTTCTTACTCACCCTTTTGGTTGTCAGGTTCCATGTTTATCGTAAAGTCTTCTTCCTTTACTGAAATGATCGTCACAAGTTGCATGAGGCTGTTCCATTTACAGTATGTACTTGGCTAGGCTGTCAACAAATGGCTCTGCGGGTGTGCCCATGTAACCGACTTATTATCAATGCCTGCGAGAACCGGTGTGTCCTGTTTTTTTCTATTTTTAATCTTTTTGCTTTGTCAGGAACACTGCCTTCACTCCATTCCCAGCACTTCTCTTTCCCTGTATTGCTTAATTTATGATCTGTCGCACAACGTTGTGTGCCAAACGTATGCAATATAGAAGTTCACAATGCATTGCGTCTGCAGCACATTGTGAGCTTGAATATCTGCAGTTTTCAGCCTGTAAAGCAGTATTAATCGAGCTCATAACCTATTGTAGGCCTTGTTCTCATTGGCATATCATTGTTCACGCCCACATTTAAGGCATTTATTATTACCGCTATGAGTATGTGGGATATATATACGTGTGTGTGTGTGTGTGTGTGTGTGTGTATTTATTCATTCATTTTAGCAGCAATTAGCACCAAATGGACCATAGCGGGTCCATTTGGTTCCATTTGTACCCCCTTAGGAAAATGGGTTCTGAAAGAAAAATTAACATTTTCACCATTAACATGGTGAAATGCATCTTGATGATGTCATCAGATGTATTTCACAATGTTAATGATTTTTTCAGACCTCCATTTTTTTAGGAAATACATAATTGGGGGAACTTCTGTAATACCTTTAACACTGAATAGAAGGGATGTGCCAATGAGAGATATTTTGGTCAATCGATATCTTAATCTCCCATCACGAGTGAATAGCGATGGAAATCAAGAATATGTGCAACAGAATCAGATAAAAATATCTCAGGCAATCAGAATTGTTATGGGATTCCATTATCAGTGGTTGAGTTGTTTGCTCAGCAGGTAGATCTATATTTGCCATGGTGTTATATTTATTTATTAACAGCGGCAAAAAGGCACAATATTCAAATTCCATTGACCTTTCAGAACTTAAAGGACAACTTTTTTTGTTTTAGGAAATTACATATGGCCACAAAAAGATTGCAAGATCTACTGAATGTGAAACTGCCATATTAAGCCTATCAAAACGGCTAAAGTACCTAAAATTAAAGAAAGCAACAACTGAAAAACAATGCAGACACATATTTTACTTTCTCCCGATATCCACCTAACACATGAACCTTGGTTGAAAAAACAGCAAAGTTGCCCGTTAACAACGCCAAGTAACAATTGATACAACCTTGAAAGATTTAAATATCTCACAAGGTTATGTAAATTGTTCCATGTGCATATTTGCAGTCAGTTGTTGGGTATTCAAACAACATCCACCTATTCACATTGGTTGCTGTGGTAACATAGTGAGAACAATGGCTTGCATACAGCACCTTCAAGAGCTAGAACAGTCAAATCAGTTTTGATAATGCTGCTACTCTGAAGCTTGGTTATTCCTCGCCTTGTTTTAACTGTTATGTATGTTTTGTCTTTGTTTTGGCCTTTCTACCTGTGGCATCGTTAGCATAATTGCTTATGCAATATAGAAGTTCACAATGCATTGCGTCTGCAGCACATTGTGAGCTTGAATATCTGCAGTTTTCAGCCTGTAAAGGAGTATTAATCAAGCTCAAAACCTATTGTAGGCCTTGTTCTCAGTGGCATATCATTGTTCACGCCCACGTTTAAGGCATTTATTATTACCGCTATGAGTATGTGGGATTTTTTTTTTTTTCATTCATTTTAGCAGTAATTGGCACCAAATGGTTTTTGGTTCCATTTGTACCCCCTCAGGAAAATGGGTTCTGAAAGAAAAATCATTAACATGGTGAAATACATCTTGATGATGTCATCAGACGTATTTCACAATGTTAATGATTTTTTCAGACCTCCATTTTTTAGGAAATACATAATTGGGGGAACTTCTGTACTACCTTTAACACTGAATAGAAGGCCTGTTTAGCTAGCCTGGCTAAAGCCAGACCGATCGGCTCTAGGCAAAAAAAAAAAAATGGGGTGGCAAATTCAAATATCTTTGCATACTGTGTCATTATTGGCACCCCAATTTTCTGGCGTGGGAATAATTCCAGGCCAATCTGCTGACAGCCAATTTTCTTTGGCCAACAGCTGATTTGGTCCGGCTTTAGCCAGGCTACCGTTTAGCCACAATTTACTAGGCTACTTTACTTTCTTTGTCCTCGAATACACCCACGGATCCCTGAACTGCCTGCTTTGCTTAAAAAAAAAACTGGTTTGATTGTCTACACCGGGGGAGCTGAGGAGATACCGCAGAATATTTCACTCTGGCTCTGTCTCTCTAGTCTCCCCTCTTGACCCCTTTCTCTCATTCTCTGGTTCACCACAGGGAAACCTCAAAGACATCACGCATCTCCTCCTTCTCCTCCCCATAGTCTCATTTTTCATAGGAGGCTCTCCTTCACAGTTTGTCTCCGATGGCAGGGTAGGGGGAGGGTGAAACATGAAGGAACATCATAGAAAGAGAGCAGAAAAACCTCCCTATTAAATAGGTCTGCGGGTCTGGGATTGAAACAAAAGCATGTGAATCGTGCGTCACGTCGCGCTAGCAAATCAAGGGGAATGTAAGAAAGGATATACTTCCATTCATAGTAATGCTGCACTGCTGCTGCTGCTGGGTCAAACACTGAATAGGAAGTAGTCCACTGGGAACTGGGAATGAAACCCGAATGGGTATTTCCACCACCCTTTTATAGGAACTCATGTTCCTAGGCAGCGCGTGACCTACATGTTCTCACATGTATGATTTGTGTGTTCTCCATGTACAGTAGTGATTCTTTTTTTTACCCCCTTTTTTTTTAGATAAATTACACTTAATATGCGCTCATATGGCAGTACATTTCATGCTCATAGCTGCGCACTTAAAGTGGCTCCACTGCGGATTTCACATTTTAAGATTTATGGTGCTTTTAACCATCCCCTGCGTATTTTTACACCCCCAAAAGTTGTTTTTTCCCAGCCCTATATTGAGATATCAGTGACCTTCTGTGCTTGTCTGAATGGGGGCCGAAATGGGCACTCTCGGATACTCTCGGATTTAGTGATGACACTAAAACATGCCAATTTTAATAGTCCTTTTCTCTTTAACTTTGCCTCCACCCTTTAAGTCATTGGTATGCATTGTATCTACACCCCCTCTCAAAGAAGACCAATGAAAGCGCCTGAAACCAGGCACATCATGTATATTCTAATGAGGAGGGAGGGAGGGACTGTATTTGTGAACATGTGGACGTATAAAAATGCATTAAATGGCAAAAAATCATGGTTGAGCCCCTCAAATCAGTGGTTTTCATCCAGTGGTCCTTGAGAGGGTTCCAGGTGGACCCCTGAGCTAAATGATGGCGATTGGTGGTTGGTTAAACGGGTGTAACTCTGTTGAAATATTAATCTAAATAAGCACCACTTAATTAAGAGGTCACAATTATAGAATGTAGAAGATTAATGGTCATTTTGACCTGTTTGCCTGTTTTTGTTGGCTAAAATCCAGCCTGGAATTGTGGGCAAAACCAAAAGATACATTTTTAGTTTTTGGGGTGAAAATGTCCTCAAACGGTGGTCCGTGGCTCAAATACTGAATCAGTAGTGGGCCCTGAGATCATAAAGGTTGACAACCACTGCTTTAAATGCACAACAGAAGGTTTGAAGATCCTGAAACTTATCGTTCCGTGGAGGAGGAAGGAGGGCAGAAAAAAGTCTCAGGCAGTTAACAAGCTGCAGGCGCGCTCTTGAGTGTGACAGTGAGCTCCCCACCCCGTGTATGTAATTGACTCGGGTGTCACACTATAGCTGAATACAGCATTCCTTCCCCAAAGTGCAGTCATGCTCGCACCTCAAACAGCCTATCCGGCCTCACATAGTTTATCCTCCTTCCCAGGGACGGATCGAGGCATAGGTATGGGGGGGGGGGGGATGCCCCCCTAAATGCCCAGTCTGCCCCACCAAAGACGATGGCATGCAAAAAACAACCCAAGATATTTCAAATTAAAGTGCCTATATTTAAAACGAATTGAAACACTACTGCTGCTACTAACTAACTACGGTTGTGGCACCACTAAACCAACAGCATTTCATCATTGAAAACAGAAAACTCTCTGAGTCAGAGTTGGCTCTCTGACTTAGCTTTATGCATGCTGCGTGTCTGTTGCAACTTCAACAACTGATATTATTGATGCTTAATTGCCTAATAAAAGTCCTGTAACCCAAAAACTGTATGGGTGCGGCTTCATCGCCTGTGACGCTTCGCGCCACGGGCGATGAAGCCTCACCCATACCATTTTCTCCTGCCCCCCAGCCCCCAATTGGGAAATGTTACATCCGCCCCTGCTCCCTCCCCACACCAGGAGAGAGTGGGGTAGAGATGCCAGAACAGTTCTGCCCAGTGTGAGCCCTCAGAGCCCTATAGCTGCAGCTACTGCTGCCGAACACGTTTGCATGTTGGCGTCGGGAACTGTGGAACAGCTGGAACCCCCGGAATCTCATCCATCACATTTCCGCCACGGTACCTTGATGTGTCTCGATCCCAGGCACCCCCACTAGAGTTGATGTCAAAGTCTCCTTGAGCGAGACGCTGAATCCCTTAATTGCCCACTGATGAGAAGGTTTGAGCCTGACATATGGTTTCTCCCCCCTCCGTCGTCGGCGAACGCAATAATCACTAGTAATCTAAAACAAAGAGCCGGCCAAAAAGTGCGTCACACACCCTGTGCCACACATTTTGAGCTTTTACAGCTATTTTCAGCGGAGAATATTTGGTGTAGTGGGACGGAAGGTATGGAAGAGTCCATGGAGCAGTAATGATATGCCTCAGTGGTATCCCTCTGCGGATAGGTCTATAGATAGACACTCTGAGGGCTTCGCTCAATTACAGTGAGTAGGCTTTAAGTGGTCAACTGCAGTATGAGCATTAGCGCCATTTGTCTTATTTTATTGGATATTTATGCCTGTGCGCGTGTGTGTGTGTGTGTGTGTGTGTGTGTGTGTGTGTAGTGGTGTATACTACACGCATCCTCTTCCCCTCGGTATCCTCGGGTTGCTTTTCCACTTCATCCTGGGCTCGTCATCGTGCGTTGGGCCAAGAGGGAAAACTTCAGTGTTTTTTAAGCACACACACACACAAGGCTGGGGAGTCCTTATGAAAACCTCTTAACCACTCAGCAAGATGACTGGAGGCGGAATAAAGTGCTCTTCACCCCCACACGTATATACAGGAACCGTCGATAGCATCTTCTTCAAAAAGCCCCCTGTGGACAAGCGTTGTATATTAGCATTTCACTACAAACGGCACAATGCATCTGGCGCTTGCACATAATTCCAGGTTGCTCCAATGCTATCGCTGGTGTTGAATGAACTAAACTTTAATCACCTAGCTGGAGGGAGAGAGAGAGAGAGGGAGGCAGGGAGGGGGCGGTGGCGGTGGAGAGAGAGGGAGAGGTGTAGTGTGGAGATGAAGTTTGAGCGTTGATGAGCCAATCCTCCTGGATTAAAGATTAAAACCCTGGGCACTGATGTGCTTTTTAGGGGGAAATGGTTGTAAGCTGAGCTAAAGCTTCATCTGGGGTAATGGAGCCTTACATTAAAGTGTGCCGGCGAGAGGAGAGCAAATGGATGGACGTCACTGACACTCCCTCCGACTACCCCAGAACTCTCCTTCCCAGCGAGACTCCTCCATCCATTCCCCGCAGTGTCTCTATTTTTAATTTTATTTTGTAACCACCCACCTCCATCATCTGGCCCTGCTCAGCTGGTATACCCAGAGAGGCGTAAAGAGAAGGACTAGTCGGTAGGTAGGTGGCGGAGTCGAAGAAAGTGAAGGCCAAATGCATCAAGGGGGTCGGAGAAGGATGGTCTTGGGTTTCAATTATCATGACCGATACTGGAAGCAGTATGAATCTTGTCGATGCCCGCCGCGCAGAGGTGATGGTCCTGTCCCAAGTAGTTCAAAGCAGCAATAGATGCTGATGCCGGTGACAGCATCGTACCCAGAAGTTATGCAGGGATGTCTACTGATTGGCGCAAAAGTGCTTTCTGACCATGGCAGCCCAAAGAGAGAATTCTCCATCATTGCAGCTATACGGGAAGTTTACATTTTCATCTGTCTGCACGGATGAAAATTTTTTTTTTTCTTTCTTTTTTTTTTTTTTTTTT
Source organism: Benthosema pterotum (assembly GCA_039105355.1). NCBI lineage: Eukaryota > Metazoa > Chordata > Actinopteri > Myctophiformes > Myctophidae > Benthosema > Benthosema pterotum. The sequence goes on from CM076987.1 coordinate 19,552,085, forward strand.
TAAACCAGTACCGTAGAAGCTGGCGGGTCCAAACCTCCTGCCAAATGGGCATTGAGCAGTGGTCCCCCCTGCATTGCTTCTCTTAAAAACGTTGTGCTGCATTATGAGATCTCAGATAAGCTATTTCTGTATATATGACTTTAAGTGTTGAATCAACATGCATTCCTGATTGTTCTCCTTGATCAAATAATGCCCGCTTGAGTCATGATTAAAAGATGACTGTTGTTGCTTCGCATGCTGATCATTTTTAGAAGTGGTAATTCATGTAATATTTTAGCACAGGGGATCCGGAAAATAAAAGGGACCTTTGAGTGCATTAACTTTTGACTCCAATAATGTAAGATTTGTGAAGCCTTTTTTCATTTTAGAGCTTTTTGAAGTTAATAATCTGACCCCTAATAAAATCTTTAAAATGGTCCCCATCTGTGGAAGCAGATGTTTTAAGATTTAGTGCTTTCAAAGTATATCAATTTGCTCCCCCAGATAAGACACATAATGTAGCCATTTGTGATGGAATCTCCCTTTGGGTGTGTGTTTTTAAGTTTAGATCTGCATAGATTAGACTATCCGGAACACGGTTGAAGATTAAAATGCCATTCTGATAACCATATTTGATTTAGGATTTTTAATCCTTTACTCAGACAGGAAAATGGTTTGTATGCAAGTAGAACTACTTGCAAAGCAGGAAAGACCAAAGTACACTAAAACGATCTGGATTATGTTCTCTCCAGATGTCTCTCAAGCTCCTTACATGAAAAGCTGTTTAGTTTGGGATTTTTCTGTACTCTGAGAGTCTTTTAATAGTTCTAATGTGCAATTGATCTTTTTTTTTTCAAGCTTGTAGATCTTTTTAGGGCCTTTTCATAAAAACATGTCCCGTTTTAAGCAAACCAAACTGCGTCCTCTTCAAGTGGAAGAACATAGAAGGGAATGTCTTTGTGCTCACATTTTAGTTCACCTTTAAAGAGCGCTCAGATTAGTTCAAATATGAGGCTTTTTTTTTGTTCATAGAAATTGAAATTGAAAATCAAAAATAGCCTCCTTAGTCCTCATCATTGGAACATGGGAAACGGGTCTCAAAGGCACTTGTTAGGCGACAGCGAACAAAGCAGTTTCAATCTTAAATGTAGCTCAAAATATTTTGAGTTACATGATGGAAAATGTAACTACACAACTCAAACCTCTACCATAGTGTAACATTGCTTTTAAACTAACTTGATTGACTTGAATTTACTGTGTACCGTTGCAAACAGTGATGCACAGTGAGAGCAGTAGTCGTCATGTCTAACATGACATGTCTGCCTGATACATAAGGTTGACCTTTAACTGTAATTCACCGGTTATCTGTTATGGCAAGTGGCAGGGAAACTGTTTCTGTCTGTACCTGTGTATCTCTCTTATGATGTTGGCTTGTATCTAGGTCACTGCAGCAACACGATGACAAGGTTTCCTGAATAGTGCATACAGTACAGTACAGCTACAGTATTGCAAGTTCACATTACTCTACTTCCCTCTCCTTATCCACTTTTAACTAGACCATGTTTTTTTCCTTCTTCTACTTTACATATTTTCTTACCCACAACTCTGTTTAAAAGTGAAACCCCCTGAAGTTTATCTTGTGCAGATATCTATCGAGAGGGAGAGAGAAGGAGGGGGGAAGGGGAGGAAGAGAAGAGGGCAGACAAATAAATAGTTGGAACAGAGAAAAAGAGACATCAAGGAACAAGAGCGAAATGGGGATGAGCAGGATATGGTGTGAGGCTGCAACCACTCTTATTAGTTTTCGCTTTAAAATGCATATCTTTTATTATGTTTGTGTTTAGAACCCACTGTGCTTTTGAACCCCCAAAACAAGAAGAAAAAAAAAACACTGCTGATGCATTTTTGTTGTGAAAACCGCTAATGACTATATGAACAAGTTGGGGGTAAGGGTTTAATGTTTCAAAAGCGGCCCATACTCTACAAGCTTGTATTATATTTCTCTATTATATTTTTGCCATTCAAAACCTCCATACTGCAAGCTACAAAGTCATTGTCTGGCATTTGAGTACGTAATGACAAAAGTGAAAGTCCTTGTGAATCCACTTCACCTCAACATGAAGGGAACACAGAAGTGTTGTGGCACAGAATGTTACTTTTTCCAAGTATGTTTTGAAATGGGTGCAACACTCAAATGTGACATGCCTTCTCAGGCACGTAGTATGGACAGAAATTTGTTCTGGAACATTTGTTCCACCAGAATACTTTTTTTTTCCATCTTCAAATGAAAAGTATGAAAGTAATAGTTTGGATGTAGCAAGGGTGTTTCCAAGGTTTTGCATAAAACATGAGTGTTCTTAAACCTCCCTCCTAGCATTCTTGGGGATCTTTGATGTAGCTGCTAGTCTGCCTATGGATGCCTCGGTCAGTTTATTTTGTACCAACTCGGGTCCTGCGTGTACTTACAAGGAGTATTTTATGAACAGGAAAGGCGTTGAGGCGCTGCCAACAAACACCTAGAAAATGCTGGACAGCAAAATATATATAATACAATAAAACCCATCCTCACAAAAACCTTAGTGTGCTCCAATAATAGTTGAACAGTTGCTGTTCTGCCGGCTATTATTCCGGTCATTTCTGTGGACCATGTCACATGCCTTCAGGCATTTTATTTTCTATATTTTCTCCGTTGTAAACAATACCTTGGCCTCCTACTGTGATCGCCCACTTTGTGAAAACCCGGCAGTGTCGAGTTGAGCGCCTCCGTGAAAAGCTGAAGTGATTTGAACTTGAGGTGTTTCAAAGGTGGATTGCCGTTTAAACTAAAAAAAGAAAGAAAAACCCAGTGCTGACAGGCAACCATTGACCAACAATTCAAAAAAACCCAGACTGCTGCTCAAGAAACGAGATGCATGGTAGTGGACATGGCATCTTGAGATATGAGAGAGATAGATGGTGGGCTAGTGGCTGAGCGTCGGCGGATGCTTTGGACCTCTGCTGGAGAAGGAGAGCTCGAGTGTAGGCGTGCCAGCAGGCTAAGAGGAGTAAGACAAAGGAGAAATATATATTTTTGTCTGTTTGAGCGCGTGTGTGTGTGTGTGTGCGAGGAGGATTGGGTGTCTTGAGTTAGACGGTTAAAACTAATGCCCTGGGTCTGGTCTGCTCCTGAAGAGACAGTCTTATCAGAGATGGAGATGAATACCAGAATATTTTTCTCTAGCCAATGAAATTTTCATATTCTCACCGGGATAGGAGGCGGGTTTTGCAAACTTGGCTCGGATTGAGCGTTGTCCCAGGGTGAGGGTGCGTAGAACCTTTTCTTGCAGAAGGATTTTTTGCTTCGTGCAGACACTTCTTTGTCTGTCTTTACTTTCCTATTATTCCCTTTTATTCAGGGAAGCACATTGAAAGTAAGCTATTTTTTTCCAAGATGTTTATGATTTCATCCTATAAACAATGCATATCATGAAAGACACGCATTCAAACCACATTACAACATCACAGGCGCAAATTAATATAGAGTTGCATGAATCAGGGGGGTCACTATTATAGTAGCTGTAAAAAGAGAGTGGCGACACACTTTGATCTCACGCTTCACGCCTCCTGTCAATGCAAGTGGATGGGCGAGAGTGGTTTGTTTTGTTTTCAGCCAATAGCCGTCTCTTTTCAGCCGTAGCATTGGAGTCAACAGGAGTGTCGCTACTCTCTCCCATTACAGATACTCTAGTCACTCTGCAGTGTGTTAATAAAAAGCACCCTACAGCACATAGGGTTTCTATTGAGATCAGTCAAACCATTTTCATTGCCAAGAGGTTTGCGTAATGAAAAGAAGTTTTTCCTCCGCCGAGAGTCTTTGTGTCCAGTAACTAAAACATCTAAATGTGAGTGTAGGTATATCCATGTAAAAATCATATTCTGTCATGCGAACATTAACTGTGGCACACATTAGTCAGTTGTGTGTGCACGAGCATTTGGTCAGAGCAGTTGTGACCAAATATGGTCAGATAAGACAGATGCTGTAGCCCAGATGTTTCATCAAAGTGTGTGAGAGTTACTCATCCAAATGGCGATGCTTTGTAACTCCGCTTGGATTGATTTTGAATTCAACAGGGGTAAGACAGCTTTTACAGCTTTCTCTCTCCATCTCTGCGCTCTGCTCATTTGGCGAAATACAAAACAACCAATAATTCAGCAGACAAATGGAACCCAACAATCCCTTTTGGCTTGTGTAAGACAAAATGTGTGTGAAAATACTTTTTCATCAGTTTTATTCGACAAAATCAAACACTGGACTGGTTCATTTTGCAAGCAAAGGGCATCCTCTGCACAACATGGCAGAACAGCGGTTGTCACGCAGCCTCTTCTGAATGGCATGGCATACATGGAGCGAGTATAAGTCACACTACGTAGTAAGATATGCAATTCATGACTCAGGACTGATGCAGGAAAGGATTGAAGCAGGGAACAGATTTTTCTGTAGCAACTACAGTATATGCTATCTATATCATATCTATAGGAATACAGTGTTATCATTTACACTTATGAGATGGGATACATATAGACCAGTTATTTGTTTACAAACATTGGGACTGGATGCAAGTTTGAGTGTTTCATGTAATCAATTCGCTACAATCAGTTGTTTTTGGAGCGCTGGGTTCAATCCATTCAACCTCCCAGCCTCCTGGCTAGTGAGTAGCTCTCTTGGAGACATTTATACTTCTTCATGCAAACAGTATTTGGCACGGAACAGCTGATCAAGTTCACGTTGCATGACGTACGTGACAGCGGTGAGCTTAGAGGGCCGTGTGTGCAACATCATCGCAGGACACAGCATAAATTATACTTGGCGGTAATTATACTTGGCGAGCACAAACAGACTCTGCTGTCGTGATCATGAGTACACCTCACGTTCTTATGACAACTGTGGTTATGAGGACAACTGTTTTGATTTGCTATTATTGTTCAGATAACAGAAACTTTTAGGATTATAGATTTAATTCGTGAGTAGAGTGACAACTTTTCCATTGCATGCTATGAGAGGCAGGGTTCTTCTGCAGCAAGGCTGCGCACACACTGGTGTTTATCAGTGTGACGTCTGTTAACATTTGTATATTGAAATGTTGGTTGCTTCATGTAGTAATGGCAAAATGAACGTGTACCGTGTCACAGGGTTTTTTCAGGGGCATAGTAAAGGGCATAGTAATTGATTTTAAAAGAGGGGGTAGCCCCGGGCAGGGAGGGTTGGCACGGGCAGTTCAACGGACATGGAGTGACAGGGGGGTGTAGTCACGGCTGCCCAAGACGAGAGCTGGACTGTGGTAAAACGTTTTCACGGCTGAGGCAGGCATTGACGGCCAGACGTGTACGGCCAGACGTGTACAGCGTTTCAGAGGAGAGGCACAGTGCATCCCTGTTCAGTCAAGTGAGATCGCAGGTGTTGCACCAGATTAGCCGCGTATCCCTCACTTTGGACTGTTCTAGAGGCATTTGTGGAGCTGACACACTTTAACAAGGCTGCATTCCAACCCAGAGTATGCGCAGAGTATGCACGATCCTGTGTGCACCCTCCCTGCCTGCCTGCCTGCCGTGTGCTTGTTTTTATTTTTATTTCCAATTCCGCGTTTCCCTGTCATCTTACGCCATCAGTGTCCTCTCTACTCTCTACTCTTTGACGTTCTCATCCCTTGTCCCTCATCTCACCTCCTCCTTGTTCCGAGCTTCCAGGAGGTCCCACATGGAATCCCTGCCCTGGTCCACTTCTATAAATACTCCGCTGTGATCTTGACAATGTGCAGCAGTTGTCTCCTCTCTCCAAGGTGTCCCCGGCTAAATAAATAAATAATTGAATACAAATAAAAAATGAAGAAGAAACTTCCCCAAAATAATCGACTTCAAAAGGGCTAATTTCCTTCTTAATCACATGCACCCGGGCATCCCTATTCTGGCGGCGAAAACATTGAATTGCCACATCGGGAACAATTTGGCAGATAGCCGGCACAGATGCTTGTTCGTTTTGTTTTTGTTGTTATTTATTTCCCCATTTTGTGCCAGGGCTGTGAAGACTTAATAAATCTTCATTATGGAAAAAAAATAACGCTTTTTAACGTCTTTAAGCTCTAAAATTGAAAAATTACTATGATCGGGACTCAACTTTTACGCAAACCCAATAACACTGAATGACATATTTAATTGTTCGGCTGAAATGGCAATCTGACAAAATGTGAACCTCTCTGCTCAGGACGCCGTGGGCCATTTAAATGCTAATCCTGGACACTGCGCTATTTACTGGCTATTAGGAGCTAATGGACTTGTTGTAGTTGGCCTCTCCTGGGAAAAACCAACATGCTCTTGTCGTTAGAGGACGTGTGCGTGCGTGCGTCCGTGTGTGTCAGTGCGTCCGTGTGTGTGACTGCTCAGGTTCGCCCACTTTGCATTTCATGGTAAGTAGCCAATGGCAGTGAGTGTGTGGACTTTATTTCCCATGGTGCATTGTGGAGCCCAACTGATGTACTGTATGGGTGTGATCAATAGACCCACCCCCCAACGCTCACTACATGGGATGTTTGATTACCTAATGATAAATATCAGCTTTAACAAAATCTTACTTTTACAGATCCATTATAAGATATCATCCTTTTTTTTCTTTCCAAGGGGACATTTTAAAACTTTCTTACTGCTCAAAGTGTTTATTCTGCTTCTATTATATTTCATGCCCTCTGTTCATTGCGGTTGGCTAGATCTTGAGAATGTAGACAGCACAGTTTTTGTGATTATTTTTTTCATAATTTCTCCACTACTCTAATTCGCCAAACTCAACCTAGAATACACATGATTGGTCAGAAATGTACTTTATATCCCATACTGACAGACTATTCGACACCCACTTTGCAAACCATTTTGACTAAAGCCAGCAACTTGTTCAATCTTCTTCTTTTTTTTGGGTGAGCCTAAAAGAACACGACTTGGTCTGTGGCACAAACAAGGCTCTCATAAAGAATGAAACAGGAACCTACAAGTCAAAACAACAGTCTGTCTGTGTGCTGAGCTGGTGCATTAACAATGAATTAGAAAGCTACATTTGGGTCGAGGTTTCCACTGGGAGGTAGACGGAGAGTTTTCGAGAGTGCTGTTGCTTTGTTGGCACAATTGTCCAAGGTTTTGTACCTCCCCACCTGAAAGACGGCACGCAGTTACTCTGCATAAATCAATACAACAAAGCCGAGATGGAGAGGGAGGGAGAATCTCCCCCTTCCATCTACTGACTATGCTCTATTAAGTCATGCATACTCTGGATCAACATAACACTACAGTATGGTGGTCAGGCTTTTGCTTTTGCTTTTTTTTTTTTTTTTTTTTTTGCAGTGGTGCGTGTAGCAGAAAAACATGTTTGTCATACGCTGGCACTCTACCCAATGTGCTATAAACCCCTCACCTCAAATCATCCCTGTGTGTGTGCTAAGTGCTGATGACAGCATAGAGGCAGAGGCGCACCATCTCTGTTGGTTTAGCCGCGTTTGAATAAAGGCAGGGATTCCTGCCAGTCAGAATTCATCAGTGCTTAGTCTAAAACGTCAGCAAAGCATAGGTTGCCACAATGGTATAGTGGTGCAGTGGTTTTCAGCCATTTTCATAACAGGGCCTACTATTTATTCTGTGTTTAGCCACGGAGGTCCAATCTGATTGAAAGATTTGGTGTTGATTGAAAGATTTTCAAAAAAAATTCCCCACACAATTTCCCACAAACTGGCCAAACATTGGTCAAAATAACTATTCTTCTATCCTTACTAATTGCATAGATTTGTATATCAGAGTAGTAAACCAGATGTTTACATGCAATATGACTATTGGGAGTGTAAGATGAAATCAAATTAACCCTACAGGTTCATTTGGTTTCATTTTACAGTCGAGAGTTACAGACTAATAAGGGTCAATTTGGCTACCAACTGTCCATCATTTAGCTGAGGACCACCTCAAGTCCTCTAAAGGACCACTGGTGTTCCCCGTATCACTGGAATAGTGTGCCGTTTTTTTCATCACCTAGCCATGCTGCGACACAAACTCATAAAATGAATGTGTTATGTGCATTTGTCTATTGCCCGCAAACTTGAGAGAAACAATGGAGGTATTTTTACATACTGTGCAGCCACAGCACACAACTGCAACAACACAGAGGTATGTGGCAATCGGATATTAATGGGAAGCCAAATTAATTGAGAATGTGCCGCTTGTATGCAAGTCATAGAACAGCAGCGCTATTACAGTGTGCTGCCAGCTTCACTTAGCTGTTTGGTAAAAACTCTCCAGGTACTGGTCGTCCATGGCAGACAGCTCCCCTACAGCATGTGAAGGCAGCAGACCTAGGGGGGATCTGTACCGGCTTCTTCTCTCAGTTTGTCCTTCCTTCTGCTATTTAAGCCGACGTTCATAGACGGGCGGCTCCTGTGATCTCCATAACATTTCGTAGAGAGAGGAAGGCGAGGACTTGTATAACTCTCAACAAATTGGTGCGTCATCAAATGTGATGAGTGGGGGGGAAGGCATCAAAGAGCAGAGATCTCTGCACCGGCGGTGATGCGCTCGGAATGCAGGATGTGCATCTCAAAGGGTGCTTTAATGTATATTACTTAGAACTTCTGCAAGGTTGATATACGTCCTCCACACACACCCCCGTGCACGCACTCACACACCCACCTCCCTCCCGACCTACATTAAAATCCACTCACGATCACACTCGGATACATACAGTACATTATCCTTGGTGTACATCCTAGGGATGTACCGCAGACATTCACTTTTTCTTTAAGCCCTAAGCAAGCTCTGTAAAGGGAGGAAGAAGCAAGAGAACAGTACCTTATGATCCAATGGTGAGCCGTTGGATAATCCACTTCCTAGTATGCACTCTCCACTAGGAAAAACACCAAGGTCTGGGTGTCGTATGTCGGCACCAGCAGCTATTCAACACATTCAACGGTTTGTACTAGAGAGAGGCATTCCACGCACTCAGAAGTGACCCCCGGTGACCGGTTATCCCATTCAGTGCTGCAGCCATGGCGCTTGCTGGCCAATCTGCGCCGCGTCGCTGTTGTTTCTCCGTCTGGCTGGGAGTCTAAATTATGGTTTCCCTCTAACCATTAAGAGGGATGAAAAGGTTGGCTGGGGCCAACGTGGATCGAGGGTAGTAGGGATGTGATGGAATGTTCATTGACACTTCAGCTCAGATTGAACATACAGGTTAGTATGGCGACGTGGCTCTGCTCATGCGATGTTCTGACGATCTGTGAACCGAGCAGTGCCGAAAGTACTGTAACAATGCTTGGCAATTACACATGAGCGTCACATCCAGCAAGATCACATACAATCCAACATATCCCCCAGGATGCTTGAGCTAAGAACTACATGAGACCGGGGGAAAAGGGGGGAAAGTTTCACACAGAGCTGTTACCGGCATGTAGAATGACTAGCGAACTGAGGCTGCCTAACTCCAATACGGCCCTTAGCACTTTTTGGTGATCGTTGCGATAGTGATCATCACTATTGCAACGATCGAGACCGACCGGCTGATGATCATCATGCTGTCATTGCCTGGAAGTTATGACCTGATGATTTTGACCTGATGGTTTTGCAGACATTTCTGGCCATCGCCGGCATTTAGAACATCATAATGGAAAGAGCAATCAGTGATATATTTAATCATATACTTTGTTTGATTGGGATTCATTTGATGAGTAAAAAAGAACGAGCAATTAAGAATAATGGTGTGGGCCATTAGAGGGTTAAGAACCCTGTCTGAATTGATCTTTAAGAAATTGGGTGTGAATGAGATAGTTATGGCGAATGCGTGAGGAGGGAGATGACCATGGGAGGCAGCTGATTTAAGAACTGAGCTATGTAAGACAAATTAATTGAATGCGGAGGGGAACTTACACATTGATTGCATCGTACAATTGTATAATACCAATAACTGTCTGCCTTCTCCATGAACTATGGCTTCGCTGGATCTGTCTGACCGCGCCGTGCACTGTGCTTGTGCTGTGTTTTTGCCCAGGTATCGAGTGTCCACGCAGTTCCAGAAACATGCCGGGCGGCATGCAGGTGGCGGAGCCATTCAGTGACGAGGCCATGCTGTTCACCAAGGAGCTGGTGATGCAGAGAGAGGTAAGGAGGCAAGGCCGTTTGGGCTGCCCATCACTACCGCTTTACAGTGTTCATTCAACCGCTCGTATTACATGTGGGGTTGTGTTGTCTTCGTATCAACACATCAGAGTATTATCATGTTGGGATATTACTCTGCCATGTCCAGAATATGTGGCATGTGATAAAATAATGTGGTTAGCTCTCACTCTGAGATACCTTGCAGCTCAGAAACTCGCCAGCGTTTTTGATATCAGTTGAGTTTTATTTTGTAGTACGAGTAGTTTTACTTTTAGTTGTAGGGATGGACTATTTATTTTTTATTTTTTATTTTTATTTTTTTGCCCCAATTCTCTACACTCATTCTGTAGCTCCAAGATGAGGTCACGTCAAAAGGCAAACGGCATGCATGGTTTTACACAATACACGATTCATTCACAATTCCTTTTCTGCACATTTAATCCAAGAAGTGAAGGGCCAGAAGCACTTTAAACTAGTTTACCTTAACCCTGGTCCAGAAAATCCAAGTCTCTACATTAAACGAGTGGCTAAATCGTGTGTTTAGATGCCTCCTCGTTTTTCGAGGAGTTCCTTCCCGTGAGCGTGCACTTGCACATCGTCGACTGAATTGAAGTCGGTTGGGAGCTCAGACACACACACACACACACACACACACACACACACACACACACACACACACACACACACACACACACACACACACACACACACACACACACACACACACATTTAGCATTGAGAACTGAGGGAACGTATTGAGGCTAGGATTTTATTAACTATCCCAACCCTCCTGTGATCACACCAGATTTAATTTGTTAGACAGCCTTGGTTGTGTCACTTGGTGTGAGTTGATCACACACGTTGTTGTTGAGTTGAATTTGAGACGACTGAATAGTTTAGTGGTTCCCCTTCCTTCAACATGAACTGTTGTTGAACTGCGGTGACAACTTTGGCTCCAGGGGGGGAAGCAGTCTGTTATGTCCACCGGGTACAGTACGTTGCGTTTTTCCCCACTTGTAGAGCGCCTTTGTCTGGCATTGGAGTGGTTCTCGACTGAGCTGTGATCCATCACTTCAGCTGGGATTCAAAACCACCCAACTGAGAGAATGCCAGACATGGGGAGAAGGAGGAGGAGGACATGTGCTATTTTAGTCACCTTTTTAAAGAAGGGCCCAGTCATAGTCGGCCACAGTAATGGATCTAAGCATGGTTTCTCTTTTCTTTCTCTGTATGTGGCAGAGTGCTGTCAATAACCTCCATTATGCCATTTTCTGAGCTCCATTTTCACTGGATCAGGGTCACACGAAATCTTGGGTTCGTGTTTTAGAATCAAGGCAGGAGAGTGTGTGTTTTTACTACTCTAGCGGAGATTTAACTCGATCGTCAATGCTGCTCTGCGGCATGACAAATTGCAGGTTTTAAGGACTGCACTGTGACATTGTGCAGTTGTGAATTGAAAGAGTAGACACGAATCAACCATCACAGTGTAAAATATATACAGTACATGGGAAAACATCTATTTGTCACGCAAGCAGCACAGAGCGATCCTTCGCATCTTTGAGCATCCGATACCTTCAGCCTTGAGAGTCCATTCCATGCCCCGAATTCTCAGGCATGTTCATAATGGACTCTATCTACAACAGCAGGGCAGAATGAAGCCCTTCCGGTTTGCTGGCTCTCGCAGAACTGTGGAATCCGCACCACCTCCGGCTTCTTAAGCTCCATCCGTGTCGTGTACTGGTTTGCGTGTGTTTGGTGCACAGACCAATAATGGATCTACAAGTTCACCGTGCATTTGCAATCCCCAACATACTAATCGAGTATAGCTCGGCTATTTCCAGAGGATTTAACTCCTTCCGGGTTTGTGTGTGTGGTGTGTGCGTTTAGGTCGGTGCCCCGGGGCTTTCAGACAGCACGGTGTACTGTGTGGCTCTTCATTCACATGCTAATGGCTTTTTATAGAAGGCAGTGGACTGACCAAAGCTGTGATGGAACTACTCATAATCCTGGGACCACTTATCCAATCTCTCTCTCTCTCTCTCTCTCTCTCTCTCTCTCTCGCTCTCTCTCTCACTCTCACTCTCACACACACACACACATATCTTGGTAGAAGAGAGTTTTTTTCCCCTCTATGCCGGGTGCTTGACTCCACCACAGCCGTGTGGCTCTAATTGTCATGGAAATGCATTTTTGTGTGAGTGTGTGCGTGTGGCCATCCAAGAGTACAGGTTGTAATGCAGCGCATCTTGGTTGTGAAATAATTGATGCTAGTGTGACACGGTGATATTGAGTGACAGGGACCCGTACACACTCGTGCGTGCAGCACATAGCCGCAGGTACACACACACATGCTTATTAACTTTATTTTTTTGCAGCGCTCACTCGAGAGTGCGCACATCTCTGTGCACGCATGCACACACACGCATACACGCACACACACACACACACACACACACACACACACACACGCACACACGCATACATGCACACGCACACTGGCCTTGTACAGCCAGTGTCAGTGGTGTCAGCATTTTTTCCAGGAGTAGGTGGGTGCCAGCGGGATGGAACCATCTAATGAGACCGGAGTGCCTGCTTGCCCGCATTAACCTACTGGTGTATGTGTGCGCAAGTACTGGAGCACACTTGGGCTGTTTTTCTTTTTTTTTTAACCCCAAAAAGTTACATGTTGTCCAATTCAGCTGTAGCAAAAAAACAAACAAGCCAAAAAAAAAAGAAGAAAACGCATAACGAGTTGTTGAAGATTTGCATTCTGAGAAGCACTTGAGGGAACAAGCTCGCGAGGGCATTACAAAGCAAAACAAAAAAAAAAAAACACATTTTTATTCTGACTCCTGTAATGGTAACCTCTGTAACCCTGATGGAAATAATCTCCCTTATTCATAACCATTTCCTTTCTGATTCTGCTGTGTCGCTTCTGCGAGCAAGCGCACACGTACACACACACACACACACACACACACACACACACACACACACACACACACACACACACACACACACACACACACACACACACACACGATGGCGTAACATTCTAGGGATGATTGATGGTCTAGACAGTTGTAAATGGGGTCGAGTTGAAGTGAAGTCCACGGGACGAGAGCGAGAGAATTAAAGATGGAGTCAGACGCTCTGTGAAGTCTCTCTGCAGTGTTCATTTAATTCTGACAATTTGGGTCGTTTTCACGCTGTGGGGAATGAAATTAGCGCAGGTTTTTTTTCACGGTGCGGTGACGGGGGCCAAAGGAAGGATGTGGTTCTGACACATCCTCTACCACGTTTTCTCTCTCTACCTCCTGTTGTGCACTTACGCACACACACTTTTTGAACAAAACACCGTTTCTGCTGTCAATCACTCGCATCTTAAAATAATATCCCATGTTATCAGTTTTTCTGAACCCTCACAACAAAATAAATGAATAGATAAATAACTATCATTGACACATAGGCAGTTAGTCAGTTAGTTAGTTAATCCAAACTAGTTGTGGAGTAACTGATTTTATACCAGCCTTCGGGATTATTTTTTGAGGGGGGCGGGGGGGGGGGGGGGAACAATTTCACACTCTTGAGATCATACTAAAGGTAGGGATGTCCTGATACTTTATCGGTATCGGAAAGAAGTATGGCATCGGCCCTTTTTTGGTCATATCAGTATCGGCAAAGACTGTATTGGAAAAGTATCTGTATCAACGCTTATTTGTCATTATTGGGTCATATTGGTATTGGCAAATATGCCAGTCCAACTGCAGGTCTGACACAGGAGTAAGGGGTTGACACTATGGTAGTTATATGAAATGTTGGGTCGTGTGGAGTTTTTGCACATTTCAGTAAAGAGTCTGCTATTCCCAGTTGGTGGAGTTCATATAAGATCTTTTTTTTTTCTTTTATATTATATATTATTCTCTGGTATCAGTATTTGGTATTGGTATATTAGCTAACACATGAATTGTGGTATTGGGATCAGAAATGAAAAAAAGTTACTTCGGGACATCCCTACTAAAAGGGGTGAGACCAGCATTATCCTTTTCTATTAGGGGACGTATACAGTGAGGAAAATAATTATTTGATCCCCTGATGCTTTTGTAAGTTTTCATGATTAGAAAGAAATGAGCACTCTGTCATTTTTATGGTACTTTTATTTAAACAAATAGAGACAGAATATGAACAAAAATGTCCATAAGAAAGTAATATTTAAAGGTTATAAATTAATTTGCGTTAGAGCTCGTGAAATAAGTATTTGATCCCTAAGCACAACCTGACTTAATACTTGGTGGAAAAACCCTTGTTGGCAAGCACGGAAGTCAGAAGTTTCTTGTAGTTGGTCACCAAGTTTGCACACATCTCAGGAGGAATTTTGACCCACTCCTGTTTAGATATCCTCCCCAAAACCTCAAGGTTTCGAGGCTGTTGCTTGCCAACTCAAAGCTCAATCTCCCTCCATAGATTTTCTTTAGGATTAAGGTCTGGAGACTGGCTAGGCCACTTCATGAGCTTAATGTGCTTCTTCAAGACCCATCTTTAGTGCTCTGGCTGAGGGAAGGAGGTTCTTGTCCAAGATGTTGCAGTGCATGTCTCCATCCATCGGCCACACAATGCGGTGAAGTTGCCCTGTACCCTTAGCAGAGAAACAGCCCCAAAGCATAATGTTTCCACCTCCATGCCTGACGATGGGGATGGTGTTGTTAATGATTTGAAGTGAGCTGGGGCCACAGTCACCAAGAAAACCATTGGTAACATAGTACACCATAACGGATTGAAATCCTGCAGTGCCCAGTCATGTCCCTCTGCTCAAGAAGGCGCATAGAGGCCCGTCTAAAGTTCACCAATGAACACCTAAATGATTCAGACCAGGCTGCGGGGAAGGTGATGTGGTCAGAAGAGACCAAAATTCAACTCTTTGGCATCCATTTGACTTGTCGTGTTTGGAGGGAGTGAAATGCTGAATACAAACCCAACAACACCATCCCCACCGTCAAGCATGGAGGTGGAGACATTATGCTTTGGGGCTGTTTCTCTGCTAAGGGTACAGGGCAACTTCACCGCACTGTGTGGCGGATGGATGTGGCCATGTACCGCAGGATCTTGGACAAGAACCTCCTTCCCTCAGCCAGAGCACTGAAGATGGGTCGTGGCTGGGTCTTCCAGAATGGCAACAACCTAAAACATACGGCCAAGGCAACAAAGGAGTGGCTCACAAAGAAGCACATTAAGCTCATGGAGTGGCCTAGACAGTCTCCAGACCTTAATCCTATAGAAAATCTATGGAGGGAGCTTGAGCTTCGAGTTGGCAAGCAACAGCCTCGAAACCTTCAGGATTTGGAGAGAAGATCTAACCAGGAGTGGGCCAAAATCCCTCCTGAGATGTGCGCAAACTTGGTGACCAACTACAAGAAACTTCTGACTTCCGTGCTTGCCAACAAGGGTTTTTCCACCAAGTACTAAGTCAGGTTGTGCTTAGGGATCAAATACTTATTTCACGAGCTCTAACACAAATTAATTTATAACCTTTAAATATTATTTTCTTATGGACATTTTTGTTCATATTCTGTCTCTATTTGTTTAAATAAAAGTACCATAAAAATGACAGAATGCTCATTTCCTTCTAATCATGAAAACTTACAAAATCATCAGGGGATCAAATAATTATTTTTCTATTAGGGCACGTGTATGTACTGTATCTAGACTGTTTTACCAGAGGTGTCTCAGGAAACAAAAACAAAACAAAAAAATCCTCACATAATTCCTTGGGCCATTGATATACACAGGGTGATGCATTGTGTAGAACAGGCTCACCTCACGTATCTCCCAACAGCTTACTTATCAGTATCAGACACACGTTGATTCAGGTTAAGTTAAAGCTAAACAATGCTGAAGCCAGCCAAGGTCCCTACACCCCCCTGCTATGTCTCTTGATTAAATGCTATGTCAGAATAGGTTAGGCAAAGTTTATGTGCTCATTAACTGCCAGATTAAGTAATCAAACTAGTAGGTTTTTTTATTGTTTTCTGATGTTTTAAGCAGCCACTGAATATTTCCCTGCGGCATTTAGGATGAATGTTCCTGGAGAGGTTCAACCTGTGCATGCCGGTAGGCCGGTAAGGAGGCAGCTACAATAACTGTGTTGAAATGAGCACACCAAGTGTCAAGTAAGCTAAAATTGGAGCACCACTCTGAACATCCATGAATGGGGTCTCATTGGATCTCATTTGGCTTACATTGTGCGGCTGATTGAGCCGTGAACGGCAACTGATTGCAGGAGGGCTTTAAAAAAATGCTCAGGAGACGATTGAGCCTCTGAGCATTGCGTTTAGAATAGATTCTTTGATTTGGTGTGCTTTGTTTGTGATTGCAGAATGCCAGACGCTGACGCCGTGCCTTTAGCTCGACGCCGTCTGCCGTCTCTATTACATGTTGCCTTGAGACTTTGTTCAATGGCAGTGGGTATTTTACTGTATGTGATTTTAGACCGAGGAGCTTTCTTTCCCTTAATTCCCATAGTTGAGTAACCATAACCTGATTTCAGTCATTTGGATTCCATAGAAGCCAGCATGTCTCCCATTGCTCAGCGGAAATAGGCAGTCAACCTACGCAAAACAAACGACATACAAAGATTGTTTTCATCCATGATATCTCTGTCCATGTCTGTCACTCTCCACTCCTCTCCATGTGTACCTCCCAGTCTATCTCTCTGTCTTGTTGATGCTCACACCACCACATCTTTATCTTTTTTACTTCTGCAACTTTCTTCCCTTGTTCTGTCCTTTCTACTCCACGGGAGCGTTTAATCTATGAGTGGCATTTGTCTTCCATTCAATCTATCCCTTCTTTCCCTCTCTCACTCCCTCTCTCCCCAAACTGCCAAACAGCCGTGTCTTAATTTCTCCTGATGCAGACACGCATAATTAATGTGGCATGCAGCAAGAGGAGAGACCCCGATTCCTGTCTTCTGTGTTTATTAATCTCTCTCTCTAGTGTGCTCTCTCTCTCTTTCTCTCTCTCCCTCCCTCTCTCTCGTGTCAAGGTTTCCTGTTCGTGTTCTCGCGTTCCCTTTTTCAAAAGAAAAACGCTGCACTAAGCTGCTCTGTATTCCTCTGTTTGCTGTATCTGTCTACCTCCTTCCTGCTCATCCTTCCATCATAGCCCCTTGTCTTTCACCTCTCTCTCTCTCTCTCTCTCTCTCTCTCTCTCTCTCTCTCTCTCTCTCTCTCTCTCTCTCTCTCTCTCTCTCTCTCTCTCTGTGTGCAGTCTTAATCGCTGTCAGACCTGGCTTCCGTACCCAGCGTGAGCTCTGAAATAAGCAGCAGCACAGTGAAATCTGTGTGTTCATGCATTTGTGTGTTTGTGTGGGAGGAGGTGGGGGACGACTACAGCAAACGGCCCTCTCTGTGGAAATCCTTTGCTTTTTGATGTCTTCATTTTTATTTCCGTACCAGCCCTTCCATCATCTCAGCCCCAACCTGACTTTCATCCTCGTGAAACGTGACGTGAGCACTTCCTATGGCCACCAATGCGCTTTGTCGTTTCGGTGGGTTCCGGCTGGGTACTGAGCGTGTTTTTTGTAGGAATTATTCTATTGCGGTGACTCAGCGGCTGGGCAACTTGCGTCAGTCACAGCGCTCTGTGGAGAAGTGTTGTTGGCCACTGGTTAGCAGCCGAATGAATGCAGCTGATAGTCATGGTGTCACTCACACATGTGCACACACACAAGCACGCACACATGTGTACTCTTCCATTGAAGTACTAGCCTGGTATCCAGTCTGATATTCGGCCTGCCACACATCTGAAATGTAACTGGCCAGGCTCCCAACAGGTAGGCGGGGCATGTCAAGGTTGAAATGCAGCCGAGAATTCTGATTGGTCTGTGGTTCACATTCGTTTGCACAGCATCCAATCAGAAACAAGATGGCTGGCTATGTAACGGGTGATTCAGGGAAATGCAAGGCAAGCAGGCTCTTACCAGACTGATTCGCGAAGTGACATTTTGGATGTGTGGCATGCTGTAAATCAGGCTGGAACCCAGTCTATTGAATTACAGCATTGGACGCCAAGATGATTGCTCTGCGGACATCAGACTAAAGCAGGGGTTTTCAACAGGTGGTCCCTGAGAGCTCTAGGTGGTCCCCAAGCTAAATGATGGATAGTTGAATAAGCAAATGTAACTCTTTGAGAGTGTAAACATAAAACCAAATGGACCCTGGAGGGTCCATTTGGTTTTATGTTTACACCCTCAAGAGTTAAAATATTCATCTGCATCATCTGCCCAAGTCTACAACACTAGAGAATGTAGAAGATTAATGGTTATTTTGGTCTGTGTTTGCCCATTTTGTCTCTGAAATCTAGCCTGGAATTGTGGACAAAAGCAAAAGAAATCTTTAGTTTTGTAGTCTATGGGGCTAAAATGTCATCAAATGGTGGTCCTCCGTGGCTCAAATGCTGCATAAATAGTGGACCCTGATATGAAAAAAGGTTGAACGACTGAACTAAAGCAGTCTTCCGTGTTTATGCGTTTCACTGCACTGTTTCAGCTGGAATTGCAGCCGTCCATCTGTCCACGTTAGTAATTCACATACCGTTATTTGTACATTTATTTAATTTAGTTGGACACGTAAGTCGTCCAAGGCGACCATGCCCTTGAGCAAAAACACCAAACCCTGTCTGCTGCTGCTGCTTGCTGAGCAGGTGGCATTGGTTCCTTCCACAGTAGCTTTGTGTGAATGTATCGCAGAGACTATAAAGCAGCGCTTTGAAGAAAGAAAATGTAATTGGACCATTTACCATTTAGGCATGCACAAATGGCAACCGGCTTTATTGTTCCCTGTGTTTGTTTCTCCCGTTTATTTGACAGGAACAATCTGCACAACGTATTGCGCCAGAAATGATGCAAAGAGCTTATTTACATCTGCAGTCCCTGGGCGGCCGGCGGCGGCGGTGCATATTTCAAAGCGCAAAAAAAAAAAAAATAACATGCATGGTGCATCATTTAAAAATGCGTAAACAACATAAAGTGCTGTGTGACATATGCTCCGCCTGGATGTGTTTTTGTAATTGCAGTGATTATCCTTTAAAGTAATACTAATCCCCCGATTTATCCGTTTATCTATTAAAGGACAACTTCGCCGCTTTCCAACTTATCTTCATATAATTGGTCCTCGCTAACGATCGTGATAAAATGGCACCCTTTTTCTCTCTGTCTCATAGGGGCGGGGGACCGTGAGCAGTGACATCATCGTAACAATTTTAAAACGAGATTTGTTTCAAAATCCTGCCCTCTACCATCAGAGGTATAGCTGCCTGTAATCTGTTATAATTGTCGGCAAATATAATTAAATCACATGTTTGTTTACAACGAAAGCAGGGAGGGGGGCTAGTGTACAACTCTTAAGGACTAAGTACTGTATTAATAGGTTTTTAATGGTTTCATACGTCCGACATCACACCATTGTTTGTGCCGCTGTGGTTTGCCCCACGTGGTTTTATGCCTTTCCATGAAGTTTACACAACAGAGGCCATTGGAATGATTGACCGCTCCGCTTCTCGTTTGGCCTGCGTCAGGCTGCCTGCACACATGCCTGCGTGGGTTGCAGAATGCAGCCGTCATACATGCAAGGGTATCTAAACTACTTATTTAGCCTCGCAAAGCCCCCCAGGATGGCAATGGATTTCCCTCCCAGCATCCACCATGCTCCCACATTGATTTCCGATCACAGCAAATTATTTTGGCGTGTGGGCCGATTACACGCAAGTGTTGCTTATCAGTCTTTCACCACATCCTACACCTCTCCACCCTACTCTCTCAACATGTGGGGATAACAAAAGAAAAAGCAGGCTTTTTTATCATATAGTACAGGGGTTTTCAACCTTTTTCATCCCAAGGCCCACCATTTATTCAGCAATTGAGCCACGGACCACCAACTGAGGATATTTTTAGACCCACAGACCCCAATACTAAAACATTTCTTTTGCTTCTGTCCATGACCATTAATCTTCCAGTTGTGTGGATTTGGACTAATGAGAGTGTAAAAAATGAAACCAAATGGACCCGCCAGGGTCCATTGGGTTTCATTTTTTCGTTCTCAAGAGTTACATTTGGTTAAAACAACTTAGCTGGGGACCACTTGTGGTCCCCGGACCGCCGGTTGAAAACCCCTGATATAGTAGCTTTAATGTAAATTGCTCTCAGTAACGGCACGTTTGATTTTGGCCCCATAATGATGAAGTCATCAAGGCACCTTACTTTGTTTAATTCCTGCTGTTCTTCAGTCTTCAGCTCCGATTTTTCATTCCCACTGTTTACAGTGTCCGACATTGTTGATATCCCAAGCTGGCATCCCATGGCATGGGGACAAGTCTGGTTTTATCTAGCATCAGTATTGTAATGACTCAAATGTAAAATAGTCTTCATATCAGTGGCATTGTGGTACTGCAGCTAAACTGTCCAGAAAGAAATGACAAGTACTATTATATCAGAGTGGAGCTTGAGGGACATGTACAATATGACATTATGTTTTATAAACAATTTTTGGAATGCATGTTTTTTGCACTTTATTAGTTCCATTTGTTGAATATAACAGTTACTGAAACCTTAGCTTTCAGCATTTCTTAGTGATGCATGATGTAAATATTTCTACAAGTTGCAATTGTGACATTCACGTTTCTCTTTCCTGTCCAACTGGCAACCCCCAGGCAGTGTCAGGGGAGTCACCACTTTAAAAGACCCACTTGTAAACCCTACAAAAGTACTTCTCTAACTTAAAAGAAAAATGTTTTATTTCATTATCCCTCTAGCTCTTAGAGTTATGGACCCTGTAACATTTGGAACTCCCCTAAATAACCCTGGGGTTGCCTGGACCCCACTTTGAGAATCACTGATATATTAATTTCGGTCCAAGGGTTGGTGCTGTAAACTACTTACCAAAAAAATGTTGCAGGCATATGGATGATCCTGCCATTTCTTTGGCTCTACAGACAACTATAGACGCAATCAAACACGTGAAACGGTAATCATCAGGCTGGTGAAATCATTGCCACGTGCCAGATCTGGTCACAGTCGGCCCCTAAAATGTG
Source organism: Benthosema pterotum (assembly GCA_039105355.1). Classification (NCBI taxonomy): domain Eukaryota; kingdom Metazoa; phylum Chordata; class Actinopteri; order Myctophiformes; family Myctophidae; genus Benthosema; species Benthosema pterotum. Next base: position 19,573,301 of record CM076987.1, read on the forward strand.
TTTATGTGAGAGACGCCATCATGTCCTTGACCCGCCGTAATAAAACTGTAGTTGAATGATGAGACAAAAAACACAGAACGAATGAGGGCTGTCGTAAAGAGTTCATTACTCCATCGTAGGACAAATGTCACCCATAAAACAGCAAAACAAACAGTTCAGTAGCGTGTGATAATTGGATGTGTCCCAGGAAACGAGATGCTTTCACCACATTTCTTACCACAATCTTTTGCTTAAATGATGTAGATGTGTGCAAGGCCAAATTCATTGGTTGCTGATATGGCAAATATTCGAATAGAAATCTACTGTGTGTACATGCCTTTCTGTGCGTTTGTATGCACATATGTCAAATAGCCATAACCTCAGTATTAACTGGATAAAATAAGCGTGCTTGTGCACTCGCGGGCGTCCAGCAAAACGATATATACGTTCTCCCCTTCTTAGACGTTTGAGTTATGGCCCGAAGGCGACTGGAATGGCCCACATAAAGTCTGTCACGGTCATCGTAGAGAGGGAGAGAGAGATTGAGGGGGGAGAGAGGGGCCTGAAGGGGAGAGATGTAGGGGCAAGAGAGGTGAAGATGGCTGGCTCCTTTATTGGCTCTTGTTCACAAGGAGAGTGGAGAGTGGTGGTACGATAGAAGGATGACCAAACCATGGCTTCTGATAGGTCGCGCGGACACACACACACACACACACACACACACACACACACACACACACACACACACACACACACACACACACACACACACACACACACACACACGTACACCTGAACCATTCCTCAAGTGAAGGGCACTGCAGCAGAATCGCTACTGTAAATGGTCTGATGCACCTTTACTGTACACTGCATTCGTCTTGGGCAATATACCGGTATTACCTTTTAGCACGATATTAGAAATCAGTACCGAGTAATATCGTTGGGTCTATAAAAATATTGAACACAGAATATCGAATATCGAATACCGACATTATACTGTATTCTATTAAAATATGAGCAATGAGACTTTTAATTGTAACTATACAAACAATTTCCATGTTACACATATGCCTAAAATAGCCTTTATTTGGGCTAGGCCTTTTGGAAACAATGTATTTCCAACTCCAGTTTATCCCTATTTAGGCTGCTTGAACAGCAGAGCGCTCAGTTTCTGACCCCTCAATGTCGCAATTCTGAGAACTAGGTGACTGGTGGAATGTGTCTCTGATTGCACTCTGATGGCCATTGCCAACTAGTGGTCAATACTGGTAATATCGAATATCGAGCTAATTGACACGTTATCAATCGTGGTTCCTCACTTTCTTCAATCTCTCTCCCTCTGTCTCTGTCTCTGTCTATCTATGTCTCTGTCTCTGTCTCTCTCTCTTCCCCCCCTTTACTGGTTCATCCAGCTAGTTTGAACGTGTCCATAGTTGTATACTGTCAGCCACAGCTCCAAGTGAGGGTGAGAAATTGACAGGGTGCAGACAAAGAAGAGCACGGTGCAAGGTGTAACACACACATGTATACACACCTTACGCTGTGTTGCTGGGGTTAACAGATGTACACTTGTCAGACAGATGAGAGATAAGCTATCAGTCAAAGGGAGAATATACCTCTCTCCTTCTGCCCGTCTCTCTGCAACTGAGGTTGTTAAAACCGTGACACAATCGTCTCATAATCATCAAACGAATCGTATTAGCAACGAACCCTTCTGCATGCCACTCTCTCATCCTCTGTCTTTCATTCTTGTCCTCTCCATCTCCCGGGACAAATCAACAAGCACAGAGAAGATTTTTCTACCTGCTTTTTCTATCGTTGGCAGATTTCTTACCTTTTGTCTCATCTAGCACAGTCATCCGTACTATCGTCTCTCTTTTCCCTCTGGGCCGTATCATTCTTCTTTTGCGGTCCCTCAGGGCTGAGAATGTGGGCACCATGGGTTCTAGACGAGCTTAAACTCAGTTTGAGTTGCCCGTATAGCAATGTCACACCGAAGTGACTTATCTACAATTCACAGCATGGCCACTAGTGTCTTTTTTTTTTTTTTTTGTATTGTTAATTAGTTTGATTAAAGGCGGCTTTGACTGGTGGTCACTGTCGGTATGTAGTATGCAGTTTTGTGATTGGTCCTAGTAATCAAGGACCAATCGGATGTGTCATTTCCCCTGCAACCGGTACTTTTCGATAGAAATCATATTTAGAACGGGCTTTGAGGGCTGAAATTCAGGGAATGGCTTATGTGACATATATGCAGGTCATGATAGATATGACATTTTAAATGTTTTTTTAAATGAAAAAGTTATCTAGTATACCTTTAACTCTCGCGCCTACTCCATTAGTCTATTTCTGTCTCTCTCTCTCTCTCTCTCTCTCTGTCTCTCTGTCTCTCTCTCTCTCTCTGTCTCTCTCTCTCTCTCTGTCTCTCTGTCTCTGTCTCTCTCTCTCTCTCTCTCTCTCTCTCTCTCTGCATGTACAAGACTGCGGCTGCTGTAAAGTGTTAGTCAGTTTGTTGCTAAGTGACTGAAGCTGAGTGGGCCATAGACTGGAGTGACACTAATGACATGCACATGCACTACATGACTCTTCAGTCTTCAGATGGCTGTGGTGCGCTTCACACTGCACTGCTTTTTGTCCCTTGTTATGTGCCCATTAATGGTAAGAGTGCAAACACCCCTCTCAACCAGGGGCTCTCTCTCTCTCGACGATGTCCAAAAACAAACAAACGGCGGTAGGGCAGTGAGTGGTAGTGGTGGGCATTTAAATTTGCCGACAACCTCACGATCGATCAAATAACAGTCTTAGACCACTGAGTACAGTAATTGTTATAAAACTTTAGCTGCTAGTTACTTTAAAGGGGACTATGTCATTAATATACCTTAAAAATGTTGTATGGACATGATCAAAGTCTGTATTTCCTAAAATTGGAGGTCTGAAAAAAAATCATTAACATGGTGAAACACATCTGATGACATCATCAAGATGTATTTCACCATGTTAATGATTTTTCATTCAGACCCCTTTTTCCTGAGAGGGTACAAATGGAACCAAATGGACCCGCTAGGGTCCATTTGGTTGACATTTGTATCCTCTCAGGAAAATTTTGAAAATGGATGGAATACCCCTTTAAATACTTTGTAGATTTTGATTACTACAGATGTTTGACGAATGTACTGTCCAAAATGTTAGTTTACAAATTAATTTGAAAATATTATACAACAACTTTTAAACAAAAAGCAAGGGGAGAGAAGTTTTCATGGATACATGCAGAAACTGATGGGATATTTCCTGCAATATCGATATGCTGCTATACAATTATCAATAACGAAGCAATTTGATACGGTTATTGCCATAGCGATTAATTTAACCCACCCCTAGTGAGTTGGGTAATCCAGGGCTACAATTAGCAATTACAATTAAGTCCCTCCCCAATCTGTCTGATTGTCCAATAGGAATGTTGGCTTGACCTGCATAGCAACATTTGCTAAACTATTTCGATTGTTATTCGACAAAAATGAAACAGATTCGACTTGCTCTACACCCGGCCCTAAAGGGTGGGGTTTAGAGAGGGGCTAATTGCTTGGTTTGAACTCTGTTTAAGACAGGCAGAGATGGCACACACACACATGTTGTTTTTTGTGTCAGTATTGTCTTTGCCCCACATGCACTGCACGCTCAGTTTCGCCTGTAATTATTACCATTTAAACCTGGCGGTGTCTTAGTTGTTTTAGCGCCATTCTAGTCCAAAAAAAACTTGGCGGACGCACAAGTGATAAATCGTGACACAATGTCACCCGTTAATACACTGCTGCCACTTCTCAGCATCCCGTCTTTGGCACGTGCACACACACACACACACACACACACACCCCTGCTGTGCCTCCCACTGAGCAGGTGCCCGCCAGGAGAGTGTGAACCCCGACGTGAGCAAGTGTCTTCCCGCTGTGACCAAAGGATATTTGATTGGCATCGGAGGTGACATATCACGGTCCCACGCTTATTATCCACGCTCATTACCACAGAGACCCCCCTGTCCTAAACACCCCCACCACACACACACACACACACACACACACACACACACACACACACACACACACTACCTCTCGCCAACCGCCACAAAAACGACACCCTTTACGTCTTAGCGTTGCGTCTAATAGCAGAACAAGCACTAATGGGATGTCAGTGAACGCGCTGGGTGAGTAGCACAGACGTGGAGTTGCATTCGCATGGCGTGAGGATAATGATTATGTTATGCACGCGGTCGGCGGCGGTGCAGGCTGATGTATGGCGTATGTATGCCAGAACGCAAGCTATACTGACACTCTGATCAATCATTGGCTGATAACTTCACATGGTTGATGCTGTTGTAGGGCTAGACGCTCACCAGGGGTGGGAAGTCAAGTGACATCTGTGAGGCATTTACTGTAGTGTACTGCATGGTTTTCTCCACTGCAATTGTTATAAAACTATAAAACTGGGAGGAGTTGGGGCCTGGGTTGATCCATCTATACCATTGACTTAAAAGGAGACAAAAAAGACAATTAAAATTGTTTTTTGGGGAGGGATGCCACTAAATTGAAAAATCCGAATTGGACCATTCAGAGTTCAGACACGACCACACATGTTTAATGAAGGTCTGACTTAAAAAAAATAAAATCAAGGTGGCACCTAAAAAAAGACGAACATTTTGAGAAATATCAATTTTATGCTGGAGCCCCTTAAAACATGGTGGCTGCTATGCTTGATAATCCCAAAGCTTATTGATACACTACATAGTTGCTTAGTAACTGCACACACATGCACGCGTACATATGTGTACACACACACACACACACACACACACACACACACACACACACACACACACACACACACACACACACACACACACACACACACACACACACACACACACACACACACACTGTGTGTGTCCTGCTTGGATTTAATTGCCACATGAAAGGTTGCATTGGAGTGTCATTAACTGCAGCTCTGCATGATTCTGTGTGTGTGTGTGCGCATGTGATCGTTCCCAGTGCCCACCAACATGAACACTTACTAGCAGAGGTGTCATTTCGAGTGTGTTGGCGTACAGTGCACGTGAACTCGGAGCAGTTATCAGCCTCTCCGCGGTGCCAATGGTTCCCTTGACAACACAGCAGTTGCTGCTATACTGGCAGGATCCTCGCTCTTGGGTTAACTGGCACTCTCTCTCTCTCACACACACATACACACACACACACACACAGACACACACACACACACACACACACACACACACACACACACACACACACACACACACACACACACACACACACACACACACACACACACACACACACACACACGACAGCTGCCATGTTGGGAATGGCCAATGAGCTCACAATCTCACACTTCTTGCTTCTGTGTCCACCAGAATTTACATATGGAATGGATAGGCCACCGACCGCACCACGCAGACGCACAGAACGCAAAAGTGTGTTTGTGCGTGTGTGTTTGTGTGCGCACGTAAAAATGCAAACCTTGCTTTTCTTTATTTTTTGTCCGTGTGTCTCAGTGTGTTGGTTTGAGTTCAGTTGTCACATTGTGCAGTTTAGCGGTGCCTTGTACAGTCTAGTCTCTCCTCGTCTCCCTGTCACTCTCACAACATCTCAAAATGTCACCGTTTTCACCGCTGGGAAATGGGAATCCGCCCGTTTTTATTTAAAGAAGAAAAATAGCAGGGCACTTTTTTTTTTTGTATTCCGTATCGTCAGAATCGGATTTGTTTGCGTTTGTACACATGCTCAAAGAGCATTCAGAGCCTGATCACATAGTTTTCATGATCAATATCCCAATTGGTTTTATTTTTGATTTCTTAGCCGCCTTTGGAGTTGCATCAATGCAGCATCTGTTTAAAAACAAAATCATCTGTGATTGTGATAGTCCCCTAAAACTATGCGTAACCCTAATCTTACGCTTGGTTAAAACTAAGGCTGTTGAAAATAATGAGTTGATTAGTTAAAATAATTGCACTGATTAATCTGATTAAAAGTTTTAATGCAATTAACTCAAGTGCACACTGACTCAACCCACTGAGCATTTTCTCATCTAAAAAAAAATGTGTGAGTGTGGTTTTACAGAGGTGGATAGCTGTGTACCGTAAATCCTCTTTTATAATCCGGGGCTTTTATTTACTCAACCGATTTTTATACCAGGCGTTTATTGGAAGGAGGCTGCTATAAGAAGAGAGGCCTATATTACAATGTTTCAATCCAATCATAATGAATAAAACATATTGTATACTCTGCATTATCTCAAGTAATATGCAATAGTCTAAAATAATGCTGTTTTTGTAAGGCCACTAGATGGCGTCTGTATATAGGTTTAACACTCATTTCACCATAGGCTGGGGCAGGGGCGGATTGGCCATCTAGAGTAGGCTACAGGGAGTTTTCTCAAAGAGTTACATCTGGTTAACCAGCTGGGGAAATGTGCCAATCCGCCCCTGTGTCAAAAGTGAAAGTAAAAGAAAAAGACTAGATAAAGTTATCGTATTTAGTTGATGTTTAGGAATGGTTGGCAGGCATATTCAAAGGATGGAACGGAGCTATATCTGGACAATGTCATGGATAAAACTGGAGGAAATCTCGCATGGTTATAAGTAGGCCTACTACGAAAGTATTGACAAGGCTATGCGATCGTTACAGTCAGTCAGTCCGTCAGTCAGTCAGTCAGTCAGTCAGTCAGTCAGTCGATATAGGCTAATGGATAACGGAAGATTCACCGGGATTATAACCAAATATGGATGGATTACTTCATTGGTGTACATATGGCTTCTTCACATTTCAGCTCACAGTAAGTGCATTGGAATGCGATGGTGCGCTCTGTAAAAATGGACCCTCGCGGGTCCATTTGGTTTCATTTTACGATCTTAAGAGTTACAGATCTAAAAGGACCACTAGTGGTCCCGGACCACTGTTTAAAACCAGTGGTTTATAGAGAGAAAAAAAGGCGAGCAGAATCGGGAGGAGGAGGAGGAGGAGGAAGCGAGAATTGAACTGCGCATCGCATAATCCCACACTCGCAGAAAATAAAAAAACAAAACAAAAAAAAATACCGGCTAATACAAGGAGGCCGGAAAATATATGTTAAATCCAACGCCGTTCCCGGAAAATAATAGGAGGACGGTAAATAATAGAAAGGCGGACTATATTAGAGGATTGCTGTGTATGTCCCTGTCACCAGAGCCATAGAGTATAGTTAGATATCTACACGTATTGGGGACTTGTAGATCACATAATTTGGTGAATATTTAAGAAACAGATCTGTTTTCCCAGATTTTTTTAATTTTATTTTATTTTTTCAAATCATGTAAAGGAAAACTGGGATAGTTTGGACATGGCTTGAACGGTGTTAATCATGATTAAATTAATTTTGAAGCTTCGATTACTTTGAGTCAAATATTTAATCATTCAACAGCCCTAGCTAAAACTGAACTATACTCAAATCCATGCTTGCGTTTCAACTGAGGGTTTAAACGCGAGGGTTGTTATCCTGGTTGCTGTGCCGAGAGAGGCCCATGCAGGTCAAATGATTTGAGGACACATCACGCGTACAACAGATCAATGTCCATTTGGAACTCTTAACCCGTTGGGTTCACATACTGTACATTCACAGTAAAATATACTTTAATAACAAATGTTCCAAACCTCAATACATTACCAGAGAAGCACTTTGAGCTGGTATTAATAATGTCACATTAACCTTGCCTTTTTTAAAGCCTTGTCAAGCCCAGATTGATTTGAACAGTCTAGCCAAAAAATGTTCCCCCTGGTGCATATATCGATTCACAAACAAAACGCAGACAGCCATGCCATCTTAAATGTGAAATGATGTTCTGGCTCAATTAGTGAGACGAGTTTGGCGGTGTTTTCGGTGTGACTTTGAAATATGTTTTTTATATTCTTTTATGTGCACATTATTACAACCAAAGTTTTCTTTTCTTAACAATAAGAAAGCTATAATTTTACAGTAACCATCGATGGAGTTTGTCAGCTCCAGCTCTGTGATGTACAATTCACTATTGTAGTAATTATATACATCATGGCCAAATTTGGGGAAAAGAATGCTTGTGGTCCCTGAGAGGATTCCAGGTGGTCCCCAGGCTAAATGATGGAAACCTGGTTAACTACATGTAACTCTTTGAGAGCATAAACATGAAACCAAATGGACCCTTGCGGGTCCATTTGATTTAAAATATTCATCGTCATTCATCATATTCATGTAAATTAGTCTAAGTCTACACAACTAGAGAATGTAGAAGAATGACTTTTGATGTATGTTTGACTGTTTTGCCTGGAATTGTGGACAAAAACAAAACAAATCTTTAGTTTGGGGTCTGCGGGGCTAAATTGTCATCAAATGGTGGTCTGTGGCTCAAATTCTGAATAATTGGTGGGCCCTGGTGACAAAAAGGTTGAAAACCCCTGATCTAAAATATCCAAAACGGCACATTACACACGCAAAGACTCGCAGGAAAGCTTTCCAAATCTTCTAAATGTCATGGCATCTATTTATTTATTTATTTGGCAAAACATAGAAACGTCCTGTTAACTACTTTTGCCAGTTGACCCCAGAACTCCACTTTGAGAAGCACTCGTGTAGAAGAGAAGGGAAGACCCCAGAAATGGGATGAATGAAGGAATAATCCTGTGCCAGCTTACCCTCACATCATACAGTGACCTCCTCTCTTCTTCTTGTCGTCTTATTCCCTCTTCTCATGTCTCTCCCACTTCCTCTGTAACCCCCCCCTACACACACACACACACACACACACACACACACACACACACACACACACACTCTCACACACACACACACACACACACACACACACACACACACACACACACACACACACACTCACACACTCTCACACACACACACACACACACACACACACACACACACACACACACACACACACACACGCCTCTCTATCATCTGAATCTCACTCTGCTTCTGCTTCATCCGTCTATTTCTCCAACAATATGAGAGGCCTCAGCTAATCTTAGCGCCTTGTGTCAGCCATCCCCTCTCTTGCCCCCATTTTTATCCCTTTTTACCCTCTCTCTCTTTCTGCCTCTCTCTCTGCCCCCCCTCTCTGCCTCTCTCTCTCTCTCTCTCTCTCTCTCTCTCTCTCTCTCTCTCTCTCTCTCTCTCTCTCTCTCTCTCTCTCTCTCTCTCTCTCTCTCTCTCTGCCTCTCTCTCTCTCTCTCTCTCTCCCTCCCCTCCATCCGTCTCTGTCTTCGAGCCGAAGGACAAGTCTTGCAGAATGTTTTCATAAGCCAACGGGGATGGGACTGGGAATAAAGACGGATAAAGCTAACACTAGAGTTGTCTGTAGAGTGGGCAACAGGGAGGTGTGTGTGTGGGTGTGTATCTGTGTGTGTGCGTGTGCATGCCGGGGGGAAATACTTGCCATAGCACTGCTGCAGTTGCTTTAAAATGCTTTCGCTGCCAGCCAAATCCCTCTCTTCTCTCTCTCTCTGCGCGTGGCTGGGCTAGTCAGAATGGCGCGGCCACTCCTCTGCATACTGATCAATACTTTCAACAGAAGATGTCGTTGCCTTTGATGGACACGAGGTCTTGAGAGAGTTGTTGCGTTCCTTTACCCGCGCCGCTGCGTCCGTCCGCCCGCCGCCCGCCGCCCGCCTGTCCGTCCGTCCCTCTCCAGCGTCCGAAGAAGGGGAGGCCATCAAACATAATTGCTGGGAGAGAGCGAGCATACGGCTGCTTGATGTTAATGAGGCTCTCCCGCCGCGTTGCGCAGCTCTTGTCTTAACCTCGCCGTAAATGGCAGGGGGCCCTATTTAGACCTCCGTAACAGACTGCCACACATCATGAGACGCTGAGACATGCTGCAGAAAACATCTTTATTTCCTTTTGCGTACACATGCGTGCACCGCGCACACACATCACACACCAACAATGCGAAGGACACTGACACTGTCTAATATATTATCTGCTTAGTTATGCTCTGCTACGACGTGTTTGATGAATAATTACACCACTAACATTGATTCATTTAAGTTTTAAATACCGTTTTGTTCTATATTAATGCCCTGCCGACACCCAGAGTCTCAGACACTTGTTGGCACCTTGAAGTTGTTTTCCGTTTGTTTGGTTTCTCTCCCTCGCCTCGCCTCGCACACAAACCGGATTATTATCTCCTGGAACAATGCTAATAGCATGTACCACAGTGAGCAAACAGTCAGCGGCTCCGCTGCCAACCCCACCGTGTGTCTGTGCCAAGTCTCACCTCTCCGCCAGCTTCTCCTCATGCTCACCACACTTGATCAAACTTGTAAACGCCTGCCTCACTCCGAGCACTAACTCTTAACACCGGCTGTACCCCAGCGCTCATCCTTTTGATCTGGTGTTCACGCTCCGTACACATTGTGTACTCCCCCCCCCCCCCCCCCCCCCCCCCCAAACTTGCAGTGTAATCCATCAGCTAACTAACACTTGTGGATTAAAGGTTGTAATGATTGATTTAACCGTTAGGAATTAACCCATTTGGATCTACGCTTACCAAATAGAGTTATGACTGCTGCCATTGCCAAAGAGCTACGGCAAACTTTGATTAGGAGCGCTATTGTTTACGCTTTCCTCCTCTTGCCAGCTAAAGGACCTGGATAAGAGACGGACCGGAAACCAAATCCTGTGCAGCGATCTAAAATGTCTGACCAGAAACATAGACCGAAATATGAAACATGATTTTTGCATGGAAATTGCTGGCTACCTCCAAAAAATGCTGGCACAGTAAGACTTAATTAGTCAGGGTTCCCCCCGGGATCTTAAAAAGTCTTAAAAGTATTGAATTTACGAATTTGAAAATAATACCTTAAAAAGACTTAAAAAGTCTTGATTTTTTATATCTAGGTCTTAAATTTTGCGAAGTTTGTAATTTCTTCGTGTCACATTGCTTCTCAAAATTTTTATTTATCAACCGCATGTTTGGTTTAAATAACGTAGCCAAAAAACGGCGGCGTAAACTTATCAATCATCAAGTAAACGATTTCTCAGTTATGCACCGAGAGAGCAGAAAACTCTCTTGAGTCAGACCTTTAGCTTTATGCATGCTGCGTGTCTGTTGCAACTTCAACAACAACTGATGTTATTATTGATGCTTTACTTGACTAATAGAAGTCCTGTAACTGAAAATGGTATGGGGGCGGCTTCATCACCCGTGGCGCGAAGCGACACGGGTGATGAAGCCGCACCCATACCATTTTCTCCTGCCCCTCCAATTGGGAAATGTTACATCCGCCCTGGGTATTATGTTTTATATAAATTGACTTAAAAAGGTCTTAAAAAAGACTTAAATTTTACTTTAAGAAACCGGTAGGAACCCTGTTAGTATTTTTTTTTTTTTTTTTGATATTTCTTGACACAGTGCCTGATGCATTGACGGGAAAGTGATGTGTGTGTGCCTTGTCTCCTGGTTGAAGGCTGATGTATATAGAGGGATATAGATTGTGATGTTTGTGCCTCATCTTCTGGAAGCCGTCTTCTTGCAAACTGGAACATGACATGCTGCCAACGGGCAGAACATATATCAACGGGTCACCACATTCGGCGCTCCACACCCAGTACATGCAGTTCACACAAACTTCACAAAAAAGCTCCAGTCGTCAAGCTCTTATGTTACATTGTTGCACGTTCATTCATTACTTAATTAGGTCTGCAGGTTTATGGTGGTGGCAAATCAAAATGCATAAACAAATGAGATTCAGGCTGCTCAGAGCAACTCTAGGGACAATCGTTTCTCTGCCGTATTCATTGGAGGGATTGGGGCTAAATGAGGTCTGTATTAATCTCACAGGAACATCGTAGACATATTCTTACGTAATGCATATATTCTGCTACTATTTTCTGTCTCACGAAGAGTTAGACGGAGCAACCAAATGATTGTTGTAAACCTTTTGCTCTCTTGACATACCGGTAATCTAACTTGCAATTGTACTCGGTTCCTTCATTAGTGTGAGAGATGAACAATGTTAGGCAATGAACTACAGATCTCGTTCTGTGATGTGTGTGAACATACAGTTTGTCAATGTTCCTCGACATGTTTTGCATAGAAAAAAGCAGAGATGCCAGATGATCGGCATGATTTATTCAAATAATTTCTTGTTTAAAGTTTTAATAGGATGTGTCAAGCTAGCAATGAAGCAATGACATACATACTGTACATGTTCAGAAGCATCTTCCATAAGACACTAGAAGTCTTGGATATGTTTTGCTACTGACTGTTTGTCAAACAGCAATAATGTAGGAAATGCCTAAATGCACATCTCTACATATTGAGCTAATCGTTTCGGGAACAGAGCTCTAATTTGGGACTATTTCTGTGACACTAAGAGGGTTTGGATCTTTGAGGATTTTAATGATTCCGGTCCATTAACAAATACCTCTTAACGGTTCCACTCCCTCAGCTGTTCCCTTTAACGATTCCAAAAGGGTCTAAATGGAGCCTTACACAGGGCTGTAACTGGGAATTTGCACGAATGGATGCAAATGGATTCGGTCCATTTGTACACTTGAGCTGTAACAGCCGCCTGTGATCGTACTCGTGAAGCACATCGTGAACGTGAAGTACCACCGTAACCACAGTGCGACTGACGGTGTGATGAGAGCCGGTTCCCGCGGAAACTACTCTGAACGTGACTGAAGTTGTTTCTGTTGTTCCACCGGCTCCAGTCCCTGGCTGTGTGTAGGTGCTTGTCTCCGGAAATGTCTCCATATGGCACGACGTGAGTGCCAGCATCTCCACCACCATCACCACCACCACAACCACCACCATGCAGGGCATTCACAGGGGTCAGAAAAAAAAAGAGCAGTGTCTGTCATCTTCCACATAAACCCTGACTGATGGGCGCACACACATGCACTCGCACATGCGGCGTGCCTTTTGATGTGTCCTGTCGTCTTTTAATTATCTGAAGCCGGGGATGAAAAGGCGTCCTGAGCGGAGGTTGTTAGATCAGAGTAGAAAGCGCCTCGTCTGTCTGTCTAATTATCGGCGCCTCCCGCTGGGCAGGTGCATGTCTCCATTACCATATCAGTTGCCAACCATGAGACGTGATGAAACAAATAAATAAATAAATAACAGACAAAAACGCCGGGGGAAACCGCAGGATGTTCTGCTCATCTGGTGTAACCCTAGCCATTGTGACCTTGACTGAAGCTTCTGAACATTTCCATCAGTTTTATTTCATTTTTATGTTTTCATGTGGGTTCCTTGTGCTAAAACGTAGTGGTTTTAGCAAAGTTTTGGATAACATTCTGGAGTATCTGTTTAAAAATACATAAATAAATAGTCAAAGCTATTTGTTTCTGTCGGCCGCGTATATCCATATTTTAACCATGTTTGTTTTATTTTGTCCATTTATTCATTCATTTATTTTCATGAATGAACGCCATACTTGATCATACTACTATGTCACACACAACCATCAAATGGCAGCTCTACAAGCTTTCCTGTCTATTTTGCATACTTTGACTACTGAAAAGTAACACGGTTTTGGGCATACATTTTCAAGGATTTAATCCGGCACAGAATGGGTAAATCATGTCCTTTTTAATGTCGGTGTATTACTTTGTAATGGCTCATATCAAGCAAAAAAAAAAAAAATCATCTCTATGAGCAACAGACATTTCGAGTTTCACTATTATCCCATTCCTTTTGACGTTCTACCATAATTTATACATTCCACTGTAACTTTTACTCTCTGTCATTTACCTTTTTCCCATAACCTTTTGAATGCCCTTCTTCAAGTGTGTGTGACAGATTTCGAAAGTTTAACAACTCAGATCTGGCTCACGTTTCAATCGGTAACGTGGGAACGCGCCACATGGATAAATAAACATCACTGCATTCGGATGTCCTTGAAATGAAGAAGTTACACATGGAATGTGTCCTGCTTTCTTGCCTGATAGGTCCTTTTGATCAGCACATAGGCACTGGCACATATACTGTAGACGCTCACAAAGTCACCTTCATCCCCTTTATATATATATATATATATATATATATATATATATATATATATATATATATATATATATATATATATATATATATATATATATATATATATATATATATATATATATATATATATATATATATATATATATATATATATATATTAGGCCCGGGACTTTAGCGCGTTAATTGAGACTAATTAATTACAGAAAATATAGCGCGTTATAAAAAATAACGCATTTATTCGCACCTTTTCTTTGTCCACCATTGGAACGGAACGTTTGTCACTGATGGCCCATTCACACCATTGAAGTGGAACGTTTCTCACTGTATCACCGTTTCACACCTACCCAATATGCTAACGCACACGGAAGCGGCAGTCCACCCGGAGTCACGACATTGAGGAGTCAGAAACTGAGCGCTTGAGCGCTGTTCAAATGGCCTGAATAGGGACAAACTGCAGTTGAAGTCAATGTAGAAGAATCGCCATTGGTCTACTAGCTCTATGGAGTAAACGTAACTCAGTCTATACTCTAAAGCTCCGTCCGCCTCGTCGTCCTCTTCCCCCGCAGCAAAAACAAAACAAAACAACTCGCAACATGAACAACAAACCAGATGAGCAAGCATTACTCGGCCCCGTTGATGGCAAATTTAGATTTAAGCAAAGAACGGATGGAAGCGTGGACAAAAAGGCAGTTTATGCAACAAAGAATGTGCATATCATCGCAGCAGTTCGAGCCTCAAATCACATCCAACATGTTGGAGCTAGTGTTACTGTCCCCGTTTCGTAGAAATCTATGTAGAAGAGCCGCCATTGGACTGACCCCGTGAAGAGAAGGGAGCTTGGGTAAGTCTTTCTGCATTCTGGCTAGTACCAGAGCGACGTTGAGGTGTCCGACATTCAATGGCTTGAATAGGGACAAACTGGAGTTGGCGACCGGCGCTCATCAGTGCAGCTGGAGTCGAGTTCATATTGGCTGTAGCCGTGTGTGTGTGTGTGTGTGTGTGTGTGTGTGTGTGTGTGTGTGTGTGTGTGTGTGTGTGTGTGTGTGTGTGTGTGTGTGTGTGTGTGTGTGTGTGTGTGTGTGTGTGTGTGTGTGTGTGTGTGTGTGTGTGTGTGTGTGTGTGTGTGTGTGCTCAGATGATCAACTGACGTGGGCTTTGGGCAAACGGTTTGATCATAGTAGCCTAGTTCAGAGTAGTTCACTTCACTGTGTTTATCTGACACTAAATTGCATGATAATAATGACTGCTAAATGTACGCAAATGTATGCTCCAGAACAATCAGCGCTGTGTGTGTGGCACTGCCAGTATTTTATTTATTTTGCCCCAGAGTCAATTATTGTACTGGACTGACTGAGAAATGCTAACGTTTGTACTTGAATTTGGTAAATAAGAAGAAGAAAAAAAGAAAAGAGGAAAGCTTTGGAATTGGGGAATCTTTTTGAATCGAGAATTTAAAAAAAAAAAATCTAGAAATCTAGTTTTTGGATCGAATCGTGACCCAGAAAATTGATACTGAATTGTATCGTGGGACACCCACAGATTCACAGGCCTAGTATTCAGTTCATTGCTTCACTCATTCAGTTCATTGCTTCACTCATAATATAATAATAATAATAATAATAATAATAATAATAATAATAATAATAATAAATTCAGTTCAAAAATGTGCTTTCTCACTTTTCTCAGGTAAATAATAATATGCGATTAAAATGAGATTAATTGAGATTAATTAATTATTGAGCCTCTAATTAATTAGATCAAAATTTTTAATCGAGTCCCACCCCTAATATATATATATACATATATATATATATATATATATATATATATATATATATATATATATATATATATATATATATATATATATATATATATCATGTAAAAGCCCAGCCCAGCCTAGGTTACGTTATTGAAACATATTCCTGACACATTAAACAAAGGTACATTACGTTATTTTAAAACACGATTAAGTCATCTCTCCTGTACTACGTCAAAGTGCTACCACATCCATTTCAACTGGAGCATCAGAACTGGAGCATATAAGGACAAGAGGGCGATTCTTATTAATAGACTTTTTCTTTTTCTCCTTTCCCTTTCTTTTTGGTAGCTGCTGGTAATTCAGACACTGAATCACCAGAAGCTAGACCCCTCATTCCTTACTAAGGATTCACTGCATTTTAAGCAGGCACGTTTGGAGGCCATTTTATTCGGGGGGATCCATTTAAAAAGTGTCCCTCAGATCACCCTCGGTATCTCATAAAAGTAGTATGCGCCTTTCCACTCCACTCCCGTCTTGATGTATTGAATTTGAATCCAGGATCTTATCCCATTTATATTAAGTAATTATGCACAGTCCGATAGCTGGCCAAATGGCCTCTACTAAATACTAATGAATGCCTATAGCGGGAGAGAAGAACAAGAAGAAGTACTCCAATACCCATGGTGCAGTTAGTGGAGAGCCATGCTCTGCAAGAGGGAGAGGTTGGCTATTGATTTGCATTTGATCTGCAGTGTTTACAGCTGACCCTCTCTCTCACACACACACACACACACACACACACACACACACACACACACACACACACACACACACACACACACACACACACACACACACACACACACACACACACACACACACACACACACACACACACACGGAGGTGCATTGGCGCACACATTCTGTACTGACTGTCCCCCATTGAAAATTATTGTGTCAAGCAACGGGACCGATTTAGGTCAAATGGTTCAACTTGATGACCGTTTACAATCTGTCGACTTGGTAAACTGGACCTGGAGTGGTCTTTGTACACGCCTCTCCTCCTCGGCAGACTCCTGTTCCGCTACACCCGGAGGCCCTTTTGACATTAGCTGAGTGCTCGTCACGATGGACGAGTCCAAATCAATCTAATAAACTATATACCGGGGCCGGCCGGTCCCCTTGTATAGAGCTAATGTGATGTGCTGTCCGTAGTGATGTCACTTTACCGTGATCGCGTCTTCGCCCATTCATGGCTGCTTCCTACACTCCCTGTCACTCTCACACACACACAGAGGCATGCACACACCAGTGTTGCCAACTGCCAAAATCCAAGATGCACAAGTGGCACGGTTTGGCATAGAGCGGCAAACTGGCCATCCTGACCTCACATGGTCTGCTGCATCGTTAGAAGGATCAGGCAGTCTGGGGATCACCAGTGGTCCTTGAGAGGGTTCCAGGTGGTCCTCAGCTAAGTTGGTTAACCAGATGTAACTCTTGCGGGTCCATTTGGGTTTCATTTTTACACTCTCAAGAGTTAAAATATTCATCATCTGAATTAGCCATTTTGGAATGTTTGTTTTTGTTTCCCAAATCCAGCCTGGAATTGTGGACAAAAGCAAAATAAATCTTTAGTTTTGGGTTCTGTGGGGTTAAAACTGTCCTCAATTGGTGGTCCGTGGCACAAATCCTGAATAAATGGCGTTCCCTGAGATGAAAAAGGTTGAAAACCCCTGAACTACACACATAAAAAAACACATTTTCTTTTGTTGTCTTCCTCGTCATCTTTCTTTAACACATGCACGTGAATGCGCACACACACAGAAGTGATACCTGTGGTAGCTCAATGTTTTGCTTGAGTGAGAGAGATAGATTTAAGAACGTTTTATTCATGAATACAAATGCTGTGTGTGTGTGTGCACGCGTGGGTGCACGCGCACCACGCACCAGGCCTATAAATCCGAACAACAAGCGGTGAAGTTAACGACCAATGACTTCATTCTCCGCAGCATTCTTTCTTTTTTTCGTTGTGCATCCACCTAATTGGAGGCTCCTCATCTCACTGAAACTTTACCACCACCACCACCAACCCACCGCCACCTCACCCGACCCCTAGCCCACCTCACCTCACCCCAACAGCTTGCAGCTCTCATTGCAACATGATTTAGGACACGTACTGTACACACACACACACAGACCACACTTCAATCTCAACAGCTAGACAGGCATCGTAAAAGGCAGAGCTCGCATCTCTGGATGCTAAGAAAACGGACACATTTTTCACCCAGTAAAAGGGGCAATAAAGCTGATACCCGCCACCACCCACCCACACCCACCCCTCCTTCTCCCAACCACAGGGAATAATACACTCTGCTAGTTCTCCTCAGATGACAGAAATAGCTCACAGCCCACCTGACGTTGGGCCTCATTCTTTGCTGTAGCAAACAATCGCTGTTGGAAACTCCTGTGCCATTTCCTACACCCATTTCTCTCTCGGCGTCGATACCCCTCTCTCAACTCGGCACAAGGCTGTTTCCTTTTTAAAAAATGTCAGCTCGACAAAGTTTGCGAAGCTACAGTACTACTACATATACCAGAATAACAGCCTTTGGCAACTTTTGACCCCGGCAATAACGAAGCATAACAGCGGCTGAGCGACTGACCTCATGGGAATCGATGTGAATAGCCATTTTCAATGCCTAATGTACCAGAAAATATCAATACTTGTACCTCTTATCACATAGGCGTTCCAAGAGCACACACTCTCTCCCTCTCTCTCTATGCACTTTGATTGATTCATTTAATTTGACCAGTTACAGAAATGCAATAATATATAGTACACTACTCCACCGTAACCACCCAGATGCTAACAGTGATTATTTGTGGCATAGTGGAGTCCTGAATTTGAACTTAGAAGAATTTTCTTAATCTACTCTACTGTGACCACCATGTTTACCCTCTGCAATCTGAATCTCGTTGCATTAATCTAGTCGATCTACAAGCTCACAATGCATCACAGCACGACATTGCACAACCACAGTTGTAGTCAGAATTTCCATAGCACTTTCCATAGAAGCGGTACGTGACCTTTATGACGATCGCCTTTAGCGTTCCACAAATAATAACCCTACATGGTTTACTGAAGTGCATCACAGCTCTATACTAGGTTTGTCTTGGTTTGTTTCCGCTCTACGTGAAATATCTTGACAATTTGGAGCTTGTCAATCTGCTATTTTGCAGAACCGTTAAATCCAGGAAAGTGTGTGTTATCTTCAACTCTTTTTTTTGGTTTGTTTTTGTTTTAGCCAAAGCAATTGTGCTTTCTGTAAATATTCCATTGGAAACGGCAGGCTGGTGGAAGTGGGACGACACTGGAGCGGCAGTATAGGCATTCATGTTAACGTGGGAGTAGATTGTGGCTGTTTCTTGCCATCTCCTGGCGCCTGGCTTGAATGGAAGTCAAAGTGTTACTCATAGGTCAGCAATGGTCATTTGTAGTAACGGAAAACACAATCATCTAATGTCGTCTATGGCAGAAAAAACGAGTTAAGTGGTTACTAAGCTAGACTGGATGTGCATTCCTGGTCAAAAAATGAATATCCACAATGGCAGGAGGCC
This sequence comes from Benthosema pterotum, assembly GCA_039105355.1. Classification (NCBI taxonomy): domain Eukaryota; kingdom Metazoa; phylum Chordata; class Actinopteri; order Myctophiformes; family Myctophidae; genus Benthosema; species Benthosema pterotum. Next base: position 19,592,704 of record CM076987.1, read on the forward strand.
ACACAGTCCTGCCTCTCGGTGGCATCACGGCTCTCTGGCCCTGACTCACGTTGGCTCACGCTCCCAGGCCTGCTCAGAATAGCCTCTGATGCCTAGTTCCACTGGCTACTACACAGACATGTGCACAGCAATACACGTTCATGTATACATGTCACCATGTTACTTAGTACACGCACAAATCCTCACTCTCAACACACACATGAGAACACATGCAGTTCCTGTTAGCTTTAATGTATAATCATTTAACCCGGCGTTTCTCGTTTGTACTTATTATATACAATAGGTACATTTATTTAGATTCTTGTCGTGACCTTGTCAAGCCATGAAGCTCTGTTTTATGATGGTGACCCATTTAGAGCTTTGGGTATTTGGCTATTGGCTGTGCATCACATGTTTTCATACAAGCTGCTAGTTCTTCAGATCATTTCTGACACAGCCAGACTGCTTTGCTGTCCTGGCCGAGGTACAACTGTGCTTTAAAACCAGTAGTGTTAAACCAGATCTGCATTACATCCATTTAAGAATAACCCCATCTAAAAGCTTGTGATTGCAGATCTGCTATTTTCCCAAGATTTGTATACATTTTTAAAACATGGAAATGAGACATTCTACATGAGACTTTTGGTCTTTTTGAATACATGTTGAAGTAAGTCAGTATTGTTGTTACTATGTAAACAACGTGAGATCTGGCTTAATTTGTTAATGTATGTTTTGTAATTTCTAGCTTACAAAGTAACTACTATGGGTTTCTTTATATAATTTAGCCTATAGCGGGGTAGAACTACAATATTTGGATCCGAGATGTAAAGTAGAAGTGAAAGTATTTGACATTTTAGATTTTTAAGTGCAGATACCTCAAAATGGTGAATGCCTTCTGTACTGTTACAGTGCTACATACAGTACAGTACAATACAGTACAGGCCTATTGCTGTTCGTATGGCAGTTGTTTCACGATGGCATGAAGGGGAGAGGAAAAAAATGACTGACTTTGACCTTTGACTTTAATGCAGTGTCCTCTTGATCACCATGATGGCACACACGCGACACACACACACACACACACACACACACACATGCACCCACCCACGCGCACGTGCACACTGTCATCCCTGCGGTTCCATTTGCTGCTGTGACCTCACGATCCGCCCCTCCCTCCCCATCATTCTCCTCTCATCGCTTTCCTTCCTCAAGTACACCCAGTGGTCCCGTCTATTACTGGTGTATCAGCAGTGTGCCATCTACTGTAGGAGCAGCCCCCTCCTTACCCCTCTCACTCTACCATAACCTCCACCCCCTGCATCCGGCACATACACCCCCCCCCCCACACCCCAACGCACATGTGCCTCCTTATAGGTACTCCCATGTGTCCCTATCCTCCTCCTCCAATGTGCTTGACTATATCCTTTACCTGCATTAGTGTGCCTGCACATTTTAACAGTGGTGGTTTTCAACCATTTTCATACCAGGGCCTCACTATTGATACAGCATTTGAGCCAGAGACCAGCCTTTGATGACATTTTCACCCCAAAGGCCCAACTAATGATTTATTTTGGTTTTGTCCACAATTCCAGGCTTGATTTTGCAAACAAAATGGGCAAACATAGATCACAATGATTATTCTTCCACATTCTCCGAATGTGTAGAATTCTTAATTTAGTGGGCTAATTCAGATGAATATTTTAACTCTTAAGAGCACTCTTACTAGTCAAAGTAACAGATTCGCTCCCCATAAATAGAACACAAAATCAGATCTCGGGTCAAAATGGATTAACATAAATGGTATCTATCTAATCATATTGCATATATCTACAGTAGTATAGCACCACTAGCTATATATTTAATATCTAGTGTCTCAGTCTATTTCCATACTATTTAACAGAACAGTGTTAAGTGGTCACATACAGTAGGCGGTTCGGGTGAGTGCTTAATGGTTAATCAATTCATTTTTTTTTTGTTCCGGATCAGATCAATGTAACTAACTTAGCATGCCTTAAGTACTTATTCATCGCACGGAAACACTCATTCTTCAACATTCTATGACTATTTTTTTTTCTCCCCCCTCCATATTAATGCAATATCAATCAAAATGTAACGCAGCGTTGGCTGTGTGCCCGAGAGCCGTCCACCAATCACACGACAGAGAGAGGGAGAGAGAGGGAGAGAGAGAGCCATGCATGAGCTGCTGGTCTATATATGCCCAGTTCTATCTGTAGCTGGCAGTCTTGCATCACATTCTGCGTCCTTCTCCTCAGCTCTCTCTCTCTGTACTCTTCCCTCTCTCTTTGGCTCGCTCTTCTCTCTGCATCTCTATGCACATTACCCCACTCTCTGTCTTTGCATTTGTCCCTGTTATCCTTCCCTGTTTTTTTTTAGTATAGGACCTGATTCTGATTCTACAAAGGCCTTTTGAATCAGTAGTTTCACACACCACAGTGTCAAAACATTTCATTACATTCTTTTCATACAGTATGCACACATCCATCTGATGTATGTTTTTTTTTTTCTCGAATAGCCAATGATACAGTCTACAACAACAACCGATGCTTTAGCGGTTTTAATACCCCCCTACCCTCCTAACCCCCACTTTGCTCCTAATTTCTTACCATCTCTTCCGTCTCTCCCTCCCTCCCTCCCTTGCTTCTTCCCTTCACACAGATAGCCATTTTCTCTGTGTCCTTCCTACGGTGGTAGTAGTGGTGCTTGTTACAACGCTTTCCGTCCTATTTAATCTTGTGTGCACTCTCACTGTCTGTCGTCACTCGGCTCATGTACAGTAGCGTTGACGACACATTTCCCTTTCTGCGTGTCTCTCTCTTAGCCCGTCCCTCTTTGTGTTCTGTTTCTCTCACTTTAGTCGGGTTCCCTCCGTCGTCCTACCTCTCCTAGGGTTGTCCCTCCAGCTTGCTTTCCCCAAACCCTTCTTCCTGTAAGCTTCTTGTAGTGTTTCCCCACAACCCCCCGCAGCCCCTCTCTCCCTGTCCCTTGCTTTTCTTTGCTTTTCCTGAACTGTGACATTGTTTCCTCTTTCCAAATGGCTTCCTAACTGCAAATTAAATGTGCCAGCGCGGTACTTTACTCTGAGTATACTGCAGTTTACCGAGGTACCATTACTGGACGTAAATAACACATTTTCTTCTATAAACATTGCACAACATTACAGTCATTTTACATTATGCACGCTTGCTCACTCACTCACTCCTTTAGACTTAGATGATTGTAAAACATACATTATACTGAGGCTATTTAAAAAAATATAATTATGTGCTTTCTGCTCTGTGTGCTATCGCGAACGTCGTCTGTGACAAACCGCCGGTTCCCCACGTAGACGATCCTTCCTGTCTCCGTGGAAACGGCGTCATCCTGACAACCCCTGCCCGCCCGACACTCACTTATCCAATAATGGCTTCCCTCGTAATAGCACCCCACACAGGCCCGCGTGTTAAATTAACACCAAGAATTGTTAACAGCATAGATTGGCCCTCCCAGACAGGCACAGGAAAAAATAACATGTCAAAATCCGTGCACCCGTGGTCGAATGCACATCAAACACATCCACTTAGACTCATTCACTTGATTCATTCTCTGTGCTCTGACCAACATTGTCTCTTTCTCTACGCCAAACCTCTTTGCCAAAGAAACGGACACCCTACAAGCTCACAAGACGTTGTTTTTTGCAGTTAATGCACTCAATTGCTTTCCATGATTACTGCTTCTTCCCCTGCCGCCTTCCTCCTTCTCAGCAGATAAACACACGCACATACACGTGCATACATACACGCAACCCCCATAGCCACGCGTGCTGACTGCGTTTATTCCTCGCGGGCCTCCGCGTTCTACCTGGTGTAACTGTGCTCACGTTGTCAGCACACTGAGCCGGTGTGTGTGTGCTGGTGCTGGTGGATGGATGGGCGCTGCGTGTGTGTATGCCTGATTGGGCCACTGTCTCATTTTGGTATGTTTTATCCTAAGTGACCAGTTTTGATGGCTCTGGGTGCACTGCGGCGGGTTATATTTATCCCAGTAGGATGACAGAAGAGGGAAGGGAGGGGGTGGAGGGGGGGTGGATGGAGTGGTAGACAGAGAGAGAGAGGGAGAGAGGGACTGGGGGAGGCAGATAGATATAGAGGGAGGGGGGAGAAGGGAAGCAACGGAGGGGAGGATGAGGGAGATCTTCTAGGGTGCCATGCAGTGACACCAGCGACTCTTAACGACACGAGACCGTACAGTACAGTGCAGTGCAGTAGCCTCACATAAGCATGGATGTGATGGTGCTCATCGTTTACCACCGCACATGCACATATATGCGTACTAGCGGTGTGTGGACAGCATGCGCAGTTGATGCTTGTTAAAAAAACAAACATTTAAGCTTTTCTGTTTACCTTTGCTGACTGTCAGATTTTTCTGTAGAGTCCACAGCTATCCATCTATCTGTCTATCTCTCTCTCTGTGACTCTCTATCTCTCTATGTCTCTATCTCAGTGGCTTTCAACCAGTGGTCCCAACTAAGTTGGTTAACCATATGAAAAGTTGGTTAACCAGATGTAACTCTTTAAAACATAAAAATGACATGTTTACACTCAAGAGTTAAAATATTAATCTAAATTAGCCCAAGTCTACAAAACTAGAAGATTAATGGTCATTTTGATCTTGTTTTGTTTCCCAAATCCAGCCTGGTATTGTGGTGGTCCACAATACCCCACAATAGTGTGGGGCTAATATGTCCTCAAATGGTCGTCTGTGTGGCCCAAATGCTGAATAAATAGTGGGCCCTGGTATCAAAAAGTTTGAAAACCACTGCTCTATCTCCATCCATGTGTGTTTACAACATGTGTGTGTCGCCTGCCTGTTTGAAACAAGCATTAAGCAACATGCATATTTGCGTTCTGAACTGTGCTGTACGTCTTTTTGGAATATTCCACACATTCAGCCTGTTGGCTGTTGCCGTCTTTTCGTAGTGGAGCTTGTTCGTTTTTTTCTTGTCTACATTGTGTATCCGTGTCCCTTCCTTTTATACTACCGCCTTTTCTTGGAAGAATACGCCCGGTTAATCTCGTCTATGCGACAACCAACCGCAAGCGATTTTTGATTTTCCAGCCGCGTCATCGTATTCTTTTCCCCGGCTGTATAATAGTACAGCTTGAGGGACAATAAAATATATAAAAAATCTTTTAACAAGCGCCATCCCGCTTTTTTACAAGACTTGACCCGCATCCAAGGAAACTGCAAAAGAAAAAAAAGAAACCAGCACACCGGCAGCAGCAGCACCCGCCTCCCACCACCACACCACACCCCCCCCAATTCCCACCACAGCAACCAGCCAACCATACAGTACCTTCCTTCTGTCCTCGCGCCTCCTCCTCCTCCTCTCTACCTCAGTTTTCAATCGTATATTTCTTTCCATCCTCCCTCCGTCCCTCTCTCCCTCCACCACCACCACCTCCTCCTCTCTAATTTGTCAGTGTCTGGAGTTTGTCACCTGTCACAAACACCAACATAACTCTCCCCTCCTCCGGGTGACAACTTTGGTACTGCAGGTTAAGTAACGTCCTGAGCCCTCTGAGCGCTGCAGCTAACCTCTTGTCGCTCTCGTCCAAACCATCCGGCCAGACGCTCTCCATCTCTCTCTTTCTCTCTCTCTCTCTCTGTTTCCATTTATCCTTCGTGTCCACGCCATCAACTACACCAGTGAGTTTCAACCGTTTTGATACCAGGGCCTACTATTTAGTCAGCATTTGAGCCACGAGTCATGGACCACTAAAAACTAAAGATTTCTTTTGGTTTTTGGGCACAATTCCAGGCTCGGATTTCAGAAATGTAACGGGCAAACATACAGATAAAAAATGACCATTAATCTTCTACATTCTCTAGTTGTGCATACTTTGGGCTAATTCAGATGATGAATATTTTAACTCTTGAGAGTGTACACGTGAAACCAACTGTTTTTTTTTACACCCTCAAGAGTTCCAGCTGACTAACCAACTTTATGTAGCTTAGCCAGAGGACCACCTGGAACCCTCCTAAGGACCACTGGTGGTCCCCGGACCACTGGTTGTAAACCACTGAACTAAACCATTAGGATGACCGCAAGGAAAGCAGGAGTGCTAGTACTATAATGCCCGCCCGTGGCTTAGGCATTCTTTGGATACCCTGGCCATCTTTTCTTTTTCCTCCTCGACTTGCCTCTGTTCCATTAACCACCTTTTTATAAGCCCACTGTACAAGCTCACGACATGTTGTGATACCACTGCTGCCGCTTTGTGAGCTGGCAGATCTTTCTTTCCTAGTCCGTCATGACATTACACAAACACACACACACACACACACACACACACACACACACACACACACACCATAGCTCTCCTCTCTCCTAACCTGTTTTCCAAGTGTGTGGAATGAATAGTCTTTATCTGAAGGTGGGGAACGCCCCATACATATACTATAGGTTGGGCAGGCAGTAACTTATACGCCAGTCACATCCATCCACCACCTAAAAAAGATCCCTCGGGAGGCTGCCCCTCATCCTCAAAAAGTCACCCTCTCTGTCACTCTGCCCAGTACCTTGCCACGCTTAGAGCAACGTTAATGCCTTTTCACCGCTCCCGATCTTTCCTTTCTTCACTTGCCACTCCTCCCTCTCCTCCCTCACTCACTCATTTTGTCCTTTATGTTTTTTTTTTTTCCTCTTTCTCCCCGCCTTCTTCCCCTTATGGTTTGCATTTCAATGAGGTTCCAGGCAGGCAGCTATGCATCCCCTGGGTGGATGCATAGTTCTGAGACTGCTCTAAGGCGCACGCATGCACTTAACATTTACACACACACTCTCTCACACAGTCTGTCCTGTTTTCGGAGACAAAGCGTCCCACCTGTCCGCGGCTGTGGACAGACGGACCTGCCGACCACAGCCGCTGCACCCCTGCACACCGTCGCTCTCCATTAGACGGAGGTGTGATTCTATATTATGATTGAGGGTGCTATATTGTCAACGGTGAGGAATGCACGGTTAACAGTGAGACCGGTAAGCATTTGTCACCATAAAAAGCCCACCCTCCTATACCGTACACCTCACCCCCCACCCGGACCCGCTGATTGATGAAGGTAGAGCAGCTGTGGGGATGCAATGAAAAGGGAAATGGGGCTCTATATATTTTTTTGGCAAAGTGTGTGACAGCCTTAATCCCTACACCCATGCTTCACCTGAATTTGTCATCCAACCTTTCATTCATTAGTCGCACGATTAATGACACCAGTTGAGGACAAGGGAAAAAAAAGAGAGCCATGTGTCACACACGGTCGGCTTACATCGATCTGAAAGCATACAGGCTAGCGCAGCCCTCCCTGCACCCCCCAACCACCCCCCGGTCCTCACTTAATTAACATTAAGATGCTATGACAATGGTGCTACACTGTTCTACAGTCCTCCAGTAAACACTCTCTCACTACGCAGCAGCAGCAGATCCCTACTAAATCAGTTATGCCGTTCCTGACGCATTTGTTGGAACTTTAAAAGATGACCGCAAGCCAAGACCCCCTCTTTTCTTTCTTTCTTAACAGCCTTAACGCTGCGTTAAAACCACCTCGTCAACACGAGCCTCGAAAAGGCACACGAGCCCCTCGTGTGTCCACCCTTTGCAACATAAACATGCATCAGAGGTGTTTTATAAAAAGAAAAGGAAAGAAAAAAAACACCACTGATGGCACAGCGTGCACTTCTGCACCATGATTCACTCTGCTCCGAGTCATGCAGCACACACAGGGTTAAAGCATAGAGCTGCAGCGTCTTGCTGCAGTGTCTAAAGCGTTTGGCTTATCGCTAGCACGCCAGGAGAAAAGGGGGAAGAGAAAGAATCTCTCTAAAACGCTTCCTTTTTTCTTTTTTTCTTTTTTTTTCTTCCAAAAATCCTTTTTATTGCATTATAACATTTGGCACAGTACAAATTCATGGTGCTTTTACAAGATAAACCTGTAAAGATCGACACAGACCTTTTTTTCTCTGTATTTTGATAAAGAAAGTCTTCTCGGTATAAATTTCTTTTTTTTTTTCTTGTTTTTTTCCTTGTTTTTGAATCTTTGCACTGCATTCTCTGTAGCATCATGGGTTAAAAATCACACAGAATGCCCCTTTTTAAACAAGTCTACCCTCATTTGTCAAAGTCAAGACAGCATCTTAAACAACTCGTATTTTTAAATAGAAGTTACAAGTTAGAAAATAGTTTCAATTTATTTCTTTTTAATATAATATGCTTCTATCACCAGCCCATGGTAGTTTCAACTTCTCCATATATATATTTATTTATAAGCATGTACAACAAGAAATCATCAGTCTCTTAAGTTTGCACTTTGTACAAAAAAAAGTAGTTTTTGTCCTTTTTCCCCCCTCCTCTTTTTTGTTGTTGTGCATTCTATTGCATGACTGTATGAGAGAGGAGGATTAGAGAGGTTTTTTTGGGGGGCAGGGCAGGGCAGAGAGGAACTTATAGGTGGTTGTCAGGGGGGTGGGGAGGGGGTCCTTTCGGGGTGGGGTTGGGGGGTGGGGGTTCAGTTTTCTAAATCTGAGTCTCTTGGACCTTTTCCTTGGTGTGAGTTTTTATGACAAAGGGCTCAGGCATGGCTGTGGCGCTGCTGCTGCTGCTGCTGGGCAAGGTTCGAGGCAGAGAGTTCCCCACGCTGTTCTCTGTCCATTTGGCCCCGTGGCCCTGCGGCTTGTAGGTGTTGTATTTGGGCTTCAGAGTGCTATAGTCCGCCTTGTTGTGGGGGCTGTAGTCCACTTTGTGGGGGCTGTAATCCATCTGGGGTTTCTGCTGCGCCAGGGGGCTGAAGTCGGACTTGAACGCGCTGTAGTCCGGTTTGTGGGGGCTGCTACTGCTGAAGTCTGTCTTAAAGACGGTGTAGTCTGCCGCACTCTTGTGGGTGGCGTAGGGGTCCGGGGGCATGTAGGAGCCACCACTGCTGTCGGGTTTGGATCTCTGAGCACTGTAGTCCGTTTTGGGTTTGGGCTGAGTGCTGAAGTCTGTTTTGAAGGGGCTGTAGTCCATTTTAGGTCTCGGGTGTGTGCTATAGTCGGGCTTAAAAGGACTATAGTCTGATTTTGTTTTGGGCTGTGTGGAGTAGTCCGATTTCAGCGGGCTGTAGTCGTGTTTGGGTTTTGGTTGAGTGCTGTAATCTCCTTTAAATGGACTGTAGGTGGTTTTCTGTCTCGGCTGAGTGCTGTAATCTGGCTTAAACGGGCTGTACTCCGTTTTAGTCTTGTGGAGGCTATAGTCCGGTCTAAACGGGCCGTAGTCGGCCTTTCTGTGGATGCCAAAGTCTGGGGGGGATTTGTGGGCACTGAAGTCCATAGTGGGTTTGTAGGTGGTGTACTCGGCCTTGGGCTTGTGGAGGGTGAAATCGGGTTGGGTTCTGTACTCGGCCTTGGGCTTGTGGAAGCCAAAGTCGGATGTGTGGCTGATATAGTCCAGTTTATGGATGCTGTTGTGGTCCCGGATCTCGGGCAGTGTGAGGGCTGTCTCCTGGGTGGCGGAGGCCGGCGGCGGGAGGTCCTCCTCGTCCACCTGGATGATCTCCACGGTGCGGGCGGCCGCCACCGTGCTCCTCTGCTGGTGGCGCTTCCTCAGCTTGTAGAAGGCGATGAGCATGATGGCGGCCAGCAGCGTGACGGCCACGAAGCAGCCGATGATGATCTTTGTGGTCTTCATCACCTCGTCCAGGCTGGGGCCCGGCTTGGCGTTCGGCTTGCCGGTCGCCCCTTTGACCGTCGGCCCCGCGACCGACGGCTTGGCCGCCGCGCCGCCCGGGGAGCTGTCGGTGCTCTGCAGCAGCACGGTGGGCGTGGAGATGAAGACCGGCTGGAAGACGGAGGGGGAGGCGGTGGTGGTCGTCGCGCCTCCGCCTCCACCTCCGGCCACACCGGCGGCAGGAGCAGCAGTGGTCGTCACTTTGGGTTTGGGCATCTCCGTGGTGGGCCCCAACACCTCCACGGTCACCGTGGTGAAGTAGCTCAAGTTGGAGGTGTTCAGCTCGGCCGCGCTTACGTTGAGGTAGGCCGAGGCGTTGGAGTTGCCGGCGGCGTTGGAGACCATGCAGGTGTAGGTGCCCGTGTCGGCGGCCAGGACGTTGGAAAAGTTCAGCGTGCCGTCGTTGAGGACCGACATCCGCGGGTGGCCGGATGCGTGCGTCATGACTGTGCCGTTGGGCAGCAGCCACCGCACCGAGGACATGGGCGCCGTCCGGCAGCGGAGCTCGGCCACCCGTTCGGCGGAGATGTTCAGGTCCCTGGGCGCGTCGCCGATGAACGGGGCCGAGCACTGGAGACTGTTGGCCTCGTCCCGGTCCACGTCCACCAGCTGCCGCCCTCTGGCCGAGGCGGGCGTGTGGCAGCGGCCGCAGCAGGTGGAGTTGGTGGGGATGGACTCCCGCAGCCAGCGCGCCAGCCACACGGCCTCGCAGCCACAGTTCCAGGGGTTGTGGTGGAGGTGCAGCTCCACCAGGTACTTGAGCGGCGAGAAGAGGTCGTGGGGCAGCGCGCTCAGGTTGTTGTGGGCCAGGTTGAGCTCCACCAGCGACGACAGGTCGTCGAAGGCGTTACGCTCGATCACGGTCACCTGCGAGTTCATCACCCACAGCTTCTTGAGGGTGCGCAGGCCCCGGAAGGAGCCCGGCTTGATCTCTGGGAAGAGGTTCTCCGAGATCTCCAGCTCCTCCAGTCCCTTGAGGGGGCTCAGGTTGGGCATGTCTCCTCTCACGTTGCACATGCCCAGGTTCAGGTACTTGAGGTTCTGCAGGCCCTCGAAGGCCCCCTCCGAGATGTACTCCAGCTTCCTCAGCTCGCCCAGGTCCAGGCGCATGAGCGAGGGCACCCGGTTGAAGGCGTACGAGGGGATGCTCTCGATGGGGTTGTTCCGCAGCCACAGCTCCCGCAGCTTGGACAGGTACTCGAAGGCCCCGCTGGGCACCACCGTCAGCCGGTTGTCGAAGAGCTCCAGCGTGTTGAGGCTGGTGAGTCCGTTGAACGCGCCGACCTCAATCTGACGTATGGCGTTGCGCCCCAGCTGAAGCACCTCGAGGTGGTGCAGGTGCCGAAAGGAGTCGGCCTGCACCGCCTCGATGGCGTTCTCCATCAGATTGAGGTGGCGCGTGTTGGCCGGGATGCCGGGCGGCACGCGGGTGAGGCCGCGGCGGGTGCACACCACCTTGCCCTGTTGGCTACTGCAGGAGCACTGCGGCGGGCAGCCCTGGGGCCCCGGCGCGGCGGCTGCTGCCCCCGCCAAGGCCAACGAGGCGCTGCTCCACGCCCGCACCATCAGGAACACTACACAGAGCAGGGCGGCTTTCCTGGCTCGACGCACAGCTACCCGCCCCAAGAGACTCATGATGTGGCACATTCATAATTCAGCATCATCCGGGGGAGGATGGGGGTTGTTGGTAGGGGGGAGAGAGAGATAGAGAGAGGAGGGACGTTTTGGGGGCTCTGGGGTTTCAGGGGGTAGATGGTAGGTTTGGTCAAGCTCTTGTCAACCAGGGAAGGGGGAGAAGGGGGTGGATAGGGGGGTCAGTGAGAGTGGCTTCAGAGGACAGCAGGAGGCAGATTTCGAAGCTTACTAGAAGGCAAGGGGACTTGCCCTATCCTGGATTAAGCTATACTTTTTTTTTCCTTTTTTTTCCATGGACTGCGCTCAAGGGCGGGAGGGGATGGGAGGGGGGAGTGGGCTGTTTTTTCTGAAGCGTGTGCATGAGCAGGACATGATGGCAAATTAAGCAACTGAAAAAAAAACCCGATTAGAAGACGGAGTAGGAGGGTAGGGTGTTACAGATTGATGCACATATAGGGGTTGAAACGCTAAGACACCTACCTCAAGTATTTTTTGTGTTTTTGTTTTTACAGGTCCTTGAATTGAGATATTTTAAGCTTTTTTCCTCCTGTGTTGCAAAATCACAGAAAAAAGAGCTGCAGTGTTCAAATCAGCTTGCGTGTATAATCCCCAAGAGCAGTAAAGAGAAAAGCCTTGTTTTTATAAATGTCTGCTCTGTCAAACAGAAATCAATGGCAAAGCTTTTAAACCAAGAGGAACCTTTTTCTGTTTTGTCTTTTTTTTTGTAAATCCATACATCCAAAGAGAAAGATCTGAAGGCCCACTGTGATTTTCTTTTTTTGTTAGTTCCTTTCCTTAAATCAGGAAAAAAAGAGGACGAAAAAAAATCAGGTTTTATAGCGATAAAGAATCCAGTCAGGCTCCAAGCGAGGATGCGTTCCTCTGCTCGCTCCCCATCGGCTCCCGTTCTCTTGCTTGCCCTTGGAATCCGACAGTCGATCCTTCTGCTAGACGCCTTCCCCAAGTCTCCATAGCATAGGCGACCGCACAATATGCACGCACACACGCACACAACACACACACGCACTCACTCGCACGCACGCATGCACTGTTCTCTGCACAGCGAAAGAAACCCGAAGCAGGGGGGTTAAAAAAAAGAATCAAAAAAGAAATATAAGGAAAAGGGGGGGGGGGGGGGGGGGGGGTGTGAAACGAGCTTGAATAATGGAAATTCCACAGTCCTTTTTGAAAATGTTCTTTGCCTTTTGTTGCCCGATGGGGGGGTGGAGGGGAGGGGGTGAGAAAGAGGAGGCAAAAAAAAAGAGAAAAGAAAGCAGCAGCCCCCCTCTCCTTTTCTCCGTTCACTTTTTTTGGTGGTCAATCGCTCGCTCGCTGGCTCACTCGGTCGGTCGGTCAGTCCGCCCCCCCTCCTCTTTTTTTTTCCCTCTCTCCTCTCTCTCCGTTTGATCTCGCCTCTCGTCTTGTCCCTGTCTCTCGGCGTTAGTGTCCTTTTAATGTCCGCTCGTGCGTTATTCTTTTTTTACGTCCACCCCGCTCCTCCTTGGTTGGCGGCGACCGGTCCGTCCGTCCTTGTCGGTAGAGGGGAGGAAAAAAGCGCCGGCTCCGGGGGAAAAGAAAAAAAAAAGACTCAAGCGACCGCCGCCGTGCGCTGCTGCTGTCATATGCGTCGCTCTCTCTCTTAACTAGCGCTGTGCGCTCTCTCTCTCCTCTCCTCCTCCTCCTGCCTCGGCAGTAGCGGCAGCAGCAGTAGCAGCAGCGGACGCGCGCACGTGCCCGGCGCGCACACTACTCCTCGCACGTCGCACGCACGCTGCCGAGCGCGGACCATCTCTCGTGTGCAACAGCGGCAGCAGAAGCACCACCACCACCACGCAGCAGCAGCACTAGTAGTGGTCGCGGCAGCAGCAGCAGAAGCGGCAGCGCACTGCACACACAGCTGCAGCCTGCCTCTCGCACACTTCCCAATAATCTGTCAATTTCTGCTCGGATGAGGGGCGGGAGAGGGGTAGGGGGTGTAGAGGAGGAGGGGTATATGGGGGCAGAGGGGGGGGTTGTAGCAGGGTTGAGTGAGGTGGGTTAGAGGGGGGGGGACGGGGTGGTGGGGTGTTGAGGGAGAGGCTCTTCTCCACAGAGAAACGCGATAGCAGCCTTGGTAGTTCTAGCAGCAGGAGGAGGAGGAGAGAATGAGCTCTTCTCTCCTCTCTCTCTCTTGCTGTCTCAGTCTCTCGTTCTTCCCTTCTCTCTCACACACTTTGTCTCCGTTCTGCTTACATCTCCTTGTTTCTGTTTGTATTTCTTATGCTTTCCCAGTGCATGTCCGTTTTGTGCTTCCTTTTTTTATTCCGTTGGGTTGTTTTGCTCTTGATTTTTTTTCTTTTTTCGCCACTGTGTGTGTGAATTGACTCCAATCCAACTCCCCCTCCTCCCCTCCTGCTTGCCACCGTATATAGTGTCGGTTCTTTCTGGGGGATAGCGGGACGCGGTGCGAAGCAGCACAGGCTTGAGAGAGAACCGTGACGTTACCAGCAGCGTTGGTGTGGAAAGGATCTGTTGTAACAGAGAGAGAGAAAGAGAGAGAGCACCGAGGCTTGCCCCCTCTCTCTCCCTCTCTCTCTCTCTCCCTCCCTCTCTGTCTCTCTCTGCAGTGTCCTGAGGTAGTTGGGTGAGCTCAGAGCACTTTCCTTCAGAGCTCTAGTCCTTCAGAAACCCCATTCTCCCCCCACCCCCCACCTACACACTCTTTTCTGCTCTCTCTCCCTCCCTCCCTCCCTCTCTTTCTTTTTATTTTATTTGCTCCGTTTGTTGTTTCTTCTCGCCATCCGGAGACTTCCAATACAGCTCAGGGATTTGTAGACATACAGAATGACAGACTGACTGGCGAGACAGATGATAGATTTTTATTTTATTTTAACCCCCGTCGTCGCTCTGGTCTTTTCTTCATCCTCCATGCATTCACTTTAGTTCCTCCCTCCCTCCCTCCCTCCCTCGTTTCAAGCCTGTGATTCTTCCACTTCCGATGCTTTCTGTGTGTGCGACACTGTAGTGAGAGCGAGTACGGTGACATGTAATGGAGTGAAGTCACCATACAGTTTAATTATGGAGATAAGAGCTTACTGCCTGACGGCAACGATACAATCGTGATGCGTGTTGACTGGTCTAATGGTGCGTTTTGAGTTGAGTTGTGTGAGTTGGCTCTCACATACTCCAGGGGGAAGTGAGTTTGGCTGAAAGGGGTCTTCACTGAGGTGTAGGTTTTTTAAAAGGGTTGAGGCTCATGCAAAAAAAGGCAGTGGTTTTAAACCAGTGGTCTGGGGACCATCAGTGGTTCTTGAGAGGGTTCCAGGTTGTCCCCAGCTAAGTCGGTTAACAAGATGAAAAGTTGGCTAACCTGATGTAACTCTCGAGAGTGTAAAAATTAAACCAAATGGACCCCTAAGAGTTAAAATATTCATCATCTGAGTTAACCCAAGTCTACACAACTACGTAGATAATGAGAAGATAGTCATTTTGATATGTATGTTTGACTGTTTTGTTTCCCAAATCCAGCCTGCAAAAGATTTGAGTTTTGGGGTCTGTGGGGCTAAAAATATCCTTAAATAGGGATTCTTCCATTAATCCCTGCCATTTCATTTTTTTTGTCCCCCTGTCAAGTGCGTGTGTGTCCTCATGTAACCCATTAACCCACTATATCAGTCATCAGCTTTCTATTTTGTTTGTGTTGGGAGTGGAGTGTGTGTGTTGGGAGAGTCTTAAAGTGTGGAATACAAGGAGAGCGAAGGTACAAGATGATAAACACACTCCTGATGAATGATTGTACTATTTGAAGCACCTCTCTCTTACTCTCTCTCTCTCTCACCCCTCCCTCGCCTCCAGAGTGCCAGAGTGCTCTTTGATCCAGACAGACTCAATCCGTCTCTTTCGCCGTCTCACTCTTTCAGTTTCTCATGCAGTCTGCTGCTGCTGCTATTATTATATTTTTGGGTGAAGAGCCAAATCCGGGCCTCAGATTGAGGCAGCAGTCGTCCTGAGATGGCATGGCACAACACCACGCAGTGGTCGCTGTCCGTTTGACTCCATGTGACTCCATTTGCACACGAAGTACAGGACAGTAATTTCTGGACTATAAGCCGCACCAGCTAAATTTGGGGCAAAATACTGATTTTTTTTTTCTTGTATAAGCCGTACCTGACTATAAGCTTCATGTTAGAGCAGTGGTTTTTAACCTTTTTGATCCCAGGGCCCACCATTTATTCAACATCTTCACCCCCAAAAAATGAGATGACTTATGACAAAATGAACATGACTTATGACTTGAGTGGAGCTAATTTAGATGGTAAAGATCATAACTCTTGAGAGAGTGAAAATGAAACCAAATGGACCCGCAAGGGTCCATTTGGTTTCATTTTTACACTCTCTAATAGTTACATCTGGTTAACCTGGTTAAACATCTGCTTAACTTTCCATCATTTAGTCTGGGGACCACCTGGAACCCTATGGGACCACCTGTTGAAAACCCCAGCTACCTGTAAAAATCCATAGATTGGCCGCACCGTTGTATAAGCCGCAGGGTCAAAAGCATGTGAAAAAAGTAGCGGGTTATAGTCTGGAAATTACGGTAATCGTGTGGATGATTGAAGGAGAGTTCTGAACCCTTGCCTGGCTTTGCACACTTTTCATTTACAGAGGTCAGTCTGGTTCTGTGGATTAGCCTACAGACAGTGTGGGTCACTTTCGAGGATTTGCAAATGGTTACTTTTAACTGCACCGATGGTTGGTTTACTGGAGACGTAAATAGTGCCTTGTATGGAAAAAAAATCATGCAATCAAGCAAATTGTAATAGAGTTATGATCTTTACCATCTAAATTAGCTCCACTATTATAACTATTATAACACTATTACAACTATTACAACCCTGCGGTTGTTGTGGCAACCGCAAGGTTGCCACAACAATCTATGCCTGATTTAATAATGACAAAGCTAAGTGAGTTGACTTAATTATAATTAATTGTAATGCATGCACTAGTGTATACATATATACAGTATATAATTAGATTTTTCTGGCTAAAAAGTTAAAGCTAATACCTTTAATAAAAACAACAAAGTTGAGCAGTTATAATTCCATGATATTATAAAATAAATCATTACCTCATACTTTCATTGTCTTTGTAGCAGTATCTAATAACTTCTGTTTTATGAATCCAGTGATAAGTCGTTGAAGCCTTGAGACGAGATAGATATTTCAAAACAGGGCCTTGCAAATGAAAGGGAATCCACTCCTTTGATGATTTCGGAAGATACTAATAAAAAAGCACATTTGCGGCGGCGCTTGATATGTGTCATCAATATTGCTGCAGTTTTTCTTCTTCACAAATGACATCTCTGTCTCTCACTCTCTCTCTCCACCCCCCCCACCCTCTCCTCGTCATCTCAGATGGTTAGAATCCTCTAAACGGGGAACTGCGAACTTTGACCCTCCGTCTCTGTGTAAACGGCTCCCGTAAAGGTCGCGTCGGAAGAAGCCGCCAAACAAGCAGCCATTTTCCCTTTTACCTTTTACCAGAGGGCAGGCAAACACACACACACACACACACACACACACACACACACACACACACACACACACACGCAGACGCACACACACACCTTCCTCCCATTGGTCACCTCCTCCTGCACCAACGCTTTTTCCTGTATTACAAAACGGCAGGCATTGTGGGTAATTCATGGATGGTCAGACCAACTGGGAGTGTGTGTGTGTGTGTGTGTGTGTGTGTGTGTGTGTGTGTGTGTGTGTGTGTGTGTGTGTGTGTGTGTGTGTGTGTGTGTGTGTGTGTGTGTGTGTGTGTGTGTGTGTGTGTGTGTGTGTGTGTGTGTGTGTGTGTGTGTGTGTGTGTGTGTGTGTGTGTGTGTGTGTGTGTGTGCGTGCGTGCGTGCGTGCACATGAGAGGGGGGAGGGGGTGGAGGTCATCATGCCTGTAGCCTCGTACGCTATTCCCACCAGCACAGGGGTACGGTGCATGGCCCTCTCTCTCTCTCTCTCTCTCTCTCTCTCTCTCTCTCTCTCTCTCTCATACAGCACAAGCTCCAGGAACTCACGCGTGCACACTCTTTCTCTCGCGCACTCGCACACTCACACAATCTTCCAGCTCACTTCACAGCACCACTGCCACAGTCGAATAGGAACGGGGGAGAGCTCCGTTGAAGCGTACGTAACGAGCTGGGCATGTCTGGATGGAGAGGAGGGAGATGTGTGTGAGCGAGGGAGGGAGGGAGGGAGGGAGACGGAGGGGGTTTTCCTGCATTCCTCTGCATGGGTTCCATAGGGAATTTCCTGCTATCAAACCGCAGGCACCCGGGAGCCTCGTCAGGGATGCCACGGCGACGAGAGGCATGCGAGCAGCGTGCGTGTTGGATCGTGCGTGCGAGTCCCACGCGCTCGGCAACGTTCGCATACCGCTGTGCTGCCGCGTACTCTATGACGACTGGACTCTGTACTTGCTGCATTGTGAGCTTGTTATAGAGGACCTTTTTTTTTTTTTTTTACTGAATGTTCATCTAATCAAGACATGCCCTGTAATGAGCCCTTCTCTAAACCCCACCCTTTGTGGCAGGCTTTAGTCACTGTCCAATGCCAATCTAAATAGTTGCTATGCAGGCCAAGCTTTCCTGGTCAAGCTTTACTCTACTAACATGCCTATTGGACAAGGACGGATTGGGGAGGGACTTTGTGAAGGGCTAATTGTGAAACTACTCACAATCAGAGATGGGTGTAGCTACCAACTAGTCACATTATTAGTTTTCTCTGTAATGTGAGTAATATGAGATTACATACTATGAAACAGTAATGATATTACAGTTACTTCTACTAATATTGCTAGTTACTTACATGGATGAAGTTGCATGCTGCTGCTTTCACCACTATTGCGTTGGTGAAGGGAGATGATCTAATGCCACTATACATTGACCTAAAGTGAGATGAACAGCACCCTATTAATATTGCAGTAAGACTTACAAAGCCATCTAGTGTCAGAGCTCCGACCTTGAAACATCAAGAAAGATCTTGTGTAAGTGCTATTGTTTTGCGGATAGGTCATGAAAAAATATGCTACATGGAAGTAATAAGTAATGTGATAGTATTACACTTCTAAAGGGGTAATAAGTGATATTTTACACTCCAGTGATATTGCCCAACACTGCCAATGCACTAGTGACCCAGAATGGGCTTGGGTTGTGTTCTATATACCCTCTCACTACAGTCTGTCCACTACAATCGTACCAGAATGGTCCATTGACCTTTTAGATGGGAGCATGCCTGGCAGGGCCCTCTCTCTCTCTCTCTCTCTCTCTCTCTCTCTCTCTCTCTCTCTCTCTCTCTCTCTCTCTCTCTCTCTCTCTCTCTCTGTCTCTGTCTCTGTCTCTGTCTCTCTCTGTCTCTCTCTGTCTCTGTCTCTGTCTCTCTCTCTGTCTCTCTCTCTCTCTCTCTCTCTCTCTGTCTCTCTCTGTCTCTCTGTGTGTCTCTCTCTGTCTCTGTCTCTCTCTGTCTCTGTCTCTCTGTCTCTGTCTCACACTCTCTCTCTCTCTCTCTCTCTCTCTCTCTCTCTCTCTCTCTCTCTCTCTCTCTCTCTCACACACACACTCACACACACTCACACACACACACACACACACACACACACACACACACACACACACACACACACACACACACACACACACACACACACACACACACACACACACTCACACTCACACTCACACACACACACACACCAGGGGTCATCTTGTGTCCTCACAATCAGCTCGTTTGCACCTGTGTTGTGCTGCCCAGCGAGTGTCCAGGTGCTCCTAATAGTGTGCCTCTTGCTGCCGCATATCCAAAATGGCCGACCTCTGGCGTCACCGGCTCTTGCGTTGCCCTGAAATGGCCCGGGCCGTTTGTGTGTATGTCAGCACCTTGTTGTTCTCTGCAAAGGTTTTTCCAAGGTCCGCTTGCCCAGAGGGACGTGTGTGCGTGCGCTGCATTCCTGACATTGTCCTAACAAGCCAACAGAATCACTCTGCCTATCTGGCACCATGCCCCCCCCCTCCCCCAAACTATATATTTAATTTGTATTGTCTGGAACAAAATGTTTCTGTTGACTCATTTGTGCACTCATCTTTATCACAGCGAGTGCCACCTAGCGGACAGTAATGGTGCCGGTTGAGTACCGCATGGCGAGAAGCATTGGCAATTTTAAGAGGTCCCGTCTGTCTTGCACCCAAAACTAATGATTTTCGCATTTTTGTTCACATGTCCTGTTTGTCGCCATCTTGGATGCTAATAGCAGTAGCACCGATGCTAGCGAGCTAAGGCAGGGACCATCCTTGCTCCTAATAACTCCAATGGTTTAACAGCGGATGCTGAAATGACTCAGAAGATGAGCAGTCCCACCTCTCTTGTTGTTGCCGTTGTTCCAGAAATGGATTTCCCATTCATTTTCCTCATAGACTTTTCAAAAATGATCTATATAAAGACAATTACGCCACAGACAAAACCAACTCGGATCTCAGCAAATCATGACAACACAAACAATGTGTGTGTTGTCAGCGCTATCGTTTCTGAGGCTGTGGCTGTTTTCCAAAATATGAAAATAGTGCTGCATTCTTTTTTCAATAATAAAGGTCTTAGCATGAGTATACTCGGCTAAATCACCTCACATACTGTATGAAGTTAATATAGAATTGCCTCCCCTTAACGTAAAATGTGTTAGGAATTGACATAATAGCTGGCGTTGCCAAGAAAAAACGTAATCAAAATACAAAAATGCACCTCACTGTAGTAGGAGATTGGTGGAACCAATCAAACATACCTCATCAGTACTCCAGCGCTGTTTAGAGGTCATTTGAGTCTATATTCATGAAATGTTTATTTTATTTCATTAACTAACTATTTCGATAACTTGTTATGACACAAATATTGTCTCCGGGGGGTGTCACTGGCACAACACAACTGCCAAATACAATGTCATTTGATGGATCCACGGCACATGCAAGTTAGGATAACCACTGATCCAGTGTACAATGCGTATGTAGAATTGTCCTCGGGTCCTAATGGGGAGGGTGGTGAAGCAGTGAGCAAGCAGGTCAGAGCCTGGGAGCGTCGTGCCGCCACACGACATCACGACAAGGGTAGCCTGCATTGCGCTGGTCTGACGGTCGCTCGGTCACGCAGAGGCCAGGACTTCTCTTACCTCCGGGAACGCGCATGACCGAGGGCCCGGACGTGGCTGTCACGTACCAGGCCACCCGCCCTCCTGCTTGCCTGCCTGCCTGCCTCGCCCCGAGACCTCACAGGCCTTCTGCAGCGCCAGGATTGGGCAGGGTTGGAGGGCACCGGCCAACCTAATTTTGTACGGCTGGTCTGTCAGTCAGTCGCCACGTGGGCGAAGGTTTGCACAACTGTGTGTGTGTGATGCAGGGGCGGATCTAACCTTTCCCAATGGGGGGGGGGGAGGGGGGGGGGGGGTTGGGAGCAGGTGAAAATGGTATGGGGGCCGCTTTGCGCCACGGGCGATGAAGCCGCACCCATACCATTTTCAGTTCAGTAAAAGTCTGACTCAGCTTTCTGTTTTCAATGATGAAATGCTGTTGGTTTAGTGGTGACAACATTCTAGTTAGTTAGAAGCAGTAGTAGTGTTTTTTAAATATAAGCACTTTAATTTGAAATATCTTGGGTTGTTTTGCATGCCATCGTGTTTTGTGGGGCAGTCTGGGCATTTAGGGGGCATCCCCCCATACCCATGCCTAGATCCGTCCCTGGTGTGAGGGAGAGAGCAAACCGTACGCAAACCGGCCGCCTAGGGTGATTGCGGGCAAATCTGGGATATGGCCAGTTGCATGTAGGTCAGTCGCGCACGCACGCGCGCACACACACACACACACACACACACACACACACACACACACACACACACACACACACACACACACACACACACACACACACACACGTTTCCATTCCTTTTGGGGGGGGGGGGGGGGGGGGGGGGTGAATGGCCTGAAGTATGGTATGGCAGCAGCACTAATCAGATTATAGGAATGTACAGTAGAGGCTAATAGATCTAATGATAATGTCACCTCGTCTTGGCATTGCCAGGAACCGTGATTAACCTCACAACGCAGCGCCCTTGAAGCTGTCAAGACATCCTCTCTGTACTGGCTATGAACAAGTAAATACAAATAAAATAACTTTTTCAGGAAATGTCCAAGAATAATATGGCGAGAGATTACCTCCGACCCCCACTGCACGCACACAAGCACGCGCGCACAAAAACATATTTGTCCCAGCATGAACTTTCATTGCTGCATGGGAGGGATTGTCATCTCTCTCTGTGTCTCTCTCTCTGTCTCCCTCTTGCACACAATGCAATTATTTGCCAGGGTGTCTAGAGATCGTATGGACGTGATAAGAGGTGTTAGTGATGTCCGTCTGGCCCCTTTCAAGTTTGTTAGGCTCGGCTCACCTCCCGTGAACCGGTTTGTTATCAACACCACAGTGCCACTGATGTCCAGGTCCACTTTGTACATCTAAACCGTGTTACATGTTGTCCAATGTCGCTTTGCGTAGACCTATTTAATCTGACTGAAGCAGCTAGCGCTAACGTAAGGTAACGTGTACGCCCCAAACCGGGTGTCTTGCTCCAATCCACCTTAACACTCTCAGTGCCAGCACTTTCCATATTTTTTTTAGGTAGCTAGTGCCAGCGATTTTCATCTAAAAGTCATATTTCATATTTCGGTCCATGTTTCCCGTCGGACAAGTTAGTTGGCGACACACTTCCGGTTCCGGGTTGGTCCGTCTCTTATTTTGGTCCGTTCTGAATGGAGGATGCGGTCTCTGCTCGCTGCCGTTATCATTGGGATCGTATCAAACCGGCGACAGTGAGCAACGTAGCGTGGCGTAGATCAACCTTAATGGCATCGGTCATAACTATTATTTGATAATAAGCGTGACGTAGCTCTACTGCAAAGGCACAAACTGTTAACAAATTGCTCTGTGGGTGGGTATCGAACCCGGAACGTTTTGCTTCCTTCCTTGTGATCAAGGGCGGATCTAGAGGGTGACAGGGGTGGGAAGTTTCCCACCAAACGTGCATCTTGCACCCAATCAAAGGTTATGGGGAATAACTATCTTCTGTTGTTTGGGCCTCTGGCCTATCTCTTCAAATGGGGATAATTTAGTGTCCATTTGGGTTCCTTGATGTGGAAGAAACTTGGGATTTGCCCCCACTGGCAGTCTTCCAGCCCACCCTAGCCAGGCCGCTGGTTAAATCCGGCCCTGCTGGCGATGTGTTTTAATCAGTTTCATTTCCCCTGGCCCTTGTCTTCTTCCAATTTTCCCCCCATTTTCTCTGTCTCCACCTATTATTTGCCTTCTTATCCTCTCTACCTCTTTAATTTGTCTTTTATTGACCTGGTTAGATATTTGTTTTTGTTTTTTTTATTCATTTCTCATTCTGGCAACCCTCTTTAGCTCAATATTTCCTACTGTGTAAGCAGCATGGTCTAATATCTGAGGGCCTCTCTGGTTAATTGTGTTTGCTCATTGAGGGCAAGCTGGTGCGGATGTGCATGCACACACACACACACACCCGCAAACACACACAGGTACTATTAGGACATCGCAACCTCGAGGTTGCAGATGTGACAGTGTTGTGTGCTTGTTAGGTCGGTTCCATGCCGTCGGGCAAACTTAAGTACCAATCTGGCTTTTGTGGTTTGGTTTTGAATCCATGCCGGGGCTCTGCTGGTAGCCACTGTGTTCAGACTAATAGCCTCCACTCTGTTGATTTGTTTTTCTAGTGGCTCCTAGAGCAAGGATTAGACTTAGCTCTGTGCTAGCTGGAAGCACCGTTGCACTATTTTTTGGGGAGAGACTGAGAAGCATTCCCAAGTTGCAACATGGTCGCGACTACTTGCTTATGGCTGTGACTTGTTCATAGATAGACACTGAGGCTAAACACAACCACAAGCACGGAACAGCGCATGTTCGCCAACCTGGTTGTGACTAGTAAGCAAGTGGTCGTGGCCTGGTCCCTGAAACCAAACTCAACCAGAAGCTACAGTTCTAATCTGACCGGTTTGCGACTAGACCAGGGGTTTTCAACACATAGTCTGGGGGACACCAGTGGTCCATGAGTGGATTCCAGGTGGTCCCCAGGCTAAATGATGGTTAACCAGGTGTATCTCTTTGAGATACACCTGGAGTTAAAATGTTATTATCTGAATTATCCCTACACAACTAGAGAATGTAGAAGATTGATGGTCATTTTGACGTGTATTGTTTTCTCCAAAATCCAGCCTGGTATCGTGGACAAAAGCAAAAAAAAATCTTTAATTTTGGGGTCTGTGGGGCTAAAATGTAATCAAATTGTTTCCATGGCTGAAATTCTGAATAAATAGTGGGCCCTGGTTTGAAAAAGGTTGAAAACCACTGGACTAGACCGTTGGTCACTAGTCCGACTTGACCAGTCTTCAGTATGTCCCCTGTTTTTTTCTTTTTTTGTTTTGTTTTTTTTCTCCTTCTGCAACAAATAATTTGGGCACATTAGGTAGGGCCAATCTGCATGCCCGCAATGTGTTTTTGAACTTCTACTGTAGATCTGCCATTGTTGTGTTTGCCCCAGAAAAAGGAACATAATGTTCATGTAGTTAATGTCTGTGAGCGTTCGCTCTATGCCAGAGCAGGGATTAGCCCTTATGCCATGTTAGCTGGAAGCAGAAGAGAAATGCACAGTCTCTTTTTTCCTCTCTTCCCCTCCCTCCAAACCCAATCAGTGTTGAATTAAGCAAATCAAATAAACACACACACACACAGACCAATTCACTGTGTCATACATAATTGAAAATGAGACTGTTTAAGTCTGGCAGCCACTTGCTTGCCGTAGAGATTTCAGCTTTTTCCCCGCTTAATTGTGTGTGTGGTGTGTGTGTGTGTGTGTGTGTGTGTTTTCAAAGTTGTTTTCCTCCAAAGTGTATTAATGGTGGTGTTTCTATATTGAGTTAGCTGTGCAATCGCAATAATGGTGTTGTAATGGAGAGTTACTTGTGGTACTCGAACCTTCAATCGAATTCACACGACTTTAGCTCTCAGTTTTTATCACACATTAAGCACTGATCACAAAGTTAGTATGTATGCAGGGGAGGATTATCCAATGGGCACGTTGGGCCCAGGCCCAGGGGCCCTTTTTGTTTGAGTGTCCGTGTGATCTTGAAGAGGCACAATCCACCCCCACCCCCCAAAAAATGTCCATAAAATAACCCTAAAAGTCCTAAACCAACATAATATGGTACATTACTATACATTTATGGGACATTACTGTACATTTTTTTGGCTTCGTTAATTTGTCTATTATATTTAAGCAAACCCTTGCTGTAAATCCTGCTGAAATGCAGCTGAATCTCGTAGGCCTATATGTCATAATTGATATTCGTGTTCCACCAAACTGTACAAACGGATGCGCCCACATTTCCAATCATCCCCACTGTGCTTTCCCTGATCCCTCCTGTAAATATGAACTCGGTACTTACAGGTCTAAATATGAAATCTTTGCACTCCATCACAAAAGTGGATGCGACCGGGCTCTTATTGTTTGAATGGAGTCTCTCTGTCTCCCTGTCTCTGTCTGTCTGCCCCCCACGCCCCAATTTGAACCACAGACTACCATTTGAGGACATTTTAGACCAAACAGACCCCACAACTAAAGATTTCTTTTGCCTTTGTCCACATTACCAGGCAGGATTTGTTAACCAGACAGACAAACAAACATGACCATTCATCTTGTAGTTGTGTGGACTTCTTGGGCTAGTTAAGATAATGGATATTATAACTCTTGTTCTGGTTAACCAACTTAGCTGGGGACCACCTGGAACCCTCTCAAGGACCACTGGTGGTCCTCGGACCACTGGTTGAAAACCTACTGCTGTATGCAAATGACCCCCTTTCCCCCTGTCTCGGTGGTGTCATTGGTCAGCCAGGGCGGCTCATTAGGATTCGTGGTGCATCGGTGTGTGTGTGCGTTCATCACTATGTCGCCTTGCCAACCACGGCGCCTGTAGGAAATGGATGTCCCTTTTGCTCAGCAATGTGGTGGTAAAAAACAGTCATTCACTGCAGTGAGAGGAACTAAATCTTCTCCACTTCTAGCTTTTAACGGCGTGGTCTTCATCCAGATTCTGTGAAACATCCCAGTACCCTCCATCCCCTCCATCTCCATCCTCCCCAGGCCCTTTTCCCCTTGGGATGCTCAAAACAAAATTCCTATCAGATGTCCTTGTTTCTATAGCACCGTTTTTCACACTACCAAATCTCCAAACATGTTACCACTTTAAAGGTAATAGAGACAACTTTAGTGTGTACAAACACTGTAAACATATTTGTTTAAAAACAGAATCTCAACTCCACCTCACCTTCACTCTATTGGTTCATTTTGAATCTGCTGGAGACTGCTGTGCTGTGATTGACTAAAACGCTGCCTCATCTCACACCCCACTCCCGCCCTCACAAATTAGCACCGCCTTTCCTGAGCCAGACAAATGTTTTGTTCTTTCATGATTTGTTGGCGACAACACAGTTCGGGGCTGCCTGCAAGATGAAGCAAAGGGAAACACCTGCAGCATCAAAGTAGAAGCAACGTAGAGGGAAAAAAAAATAGCTAGATATCTATTTTGATTTTTGGCCAAAAAGTTGCCTCTATTACCTTTAAGAAAAATAAAATAAAATACAGACCAGTGCCGACAGTGCTTTGTTTCTTTTTTCCAGTGGATCCCTCCCATATCGGCGCGCTCCATCTCGGTTCAATTCCATTTCTCAGCGCTTGCATTTGTGGGAGCTCAAACAATGATTCATTGTGCCTTGATGCTGACACCGTCATATCGTCAGGCTCTTTGTTTAGCTTTTAGATAATGACAAGTGTGACAAGTGGAGGCTGTTGGAGGTAATTACATTGGTAGTGCATCACGGCAGCAACATGCCTCTTGTTTTTTTTTTTTTTTTTTTAGTCTTCAGGAGAAAAAAAGGCATCTTGTGCGAATCAATGTTGCGAAGCCCCGTAATGTTACACTTTAAGAGAGAAAAGTGGTGGTTTTATTTGGCCTGCCGACCACCCGCTGCTTTGTTTAAAAAAAAGGTTCGTAAGGCGGTTTATTCTTTCCATGTGTTTTATGTCTTCCCAGTGGTCTGTCTCAGCATGAGTGGGACAGTGGCCTGACTAACTAAAGGTTAGAGGAGTACCCTTGCTGGACCGGAATGGATTGACTGTTAAATCCCTTGGATGGGCTTGTAAACGTGCATGGGGAAATGCACATCCAGCGCGGTTGAAGTGCTCTTGAGCAAGGCCCGACTGAAGCTGCTCAGTGGCTAACAGTTTAAGTACTATTTTGATTGTCTTAAGTCTTAAGTCAAAACGTGGATGTGTGGCAAAGCTGTTTGGCTGTTTTGACTGGCCAAACAGCTTTTGCCCCTTAAGACTTAAGACCTGATACTTAAGACAATCAAAATCAAAGCCCAAAGACTGTGGTTGTGCAGCTTGCAGGTTTTAAAATGCACTGTCTGTCTGTGTGCATGTAAACATGAGCTTTGGTTTTGCTTAGCTACTTCCCTGGGTAAATAAAATAACAAAACTACACGCATGCACGCACACACACACACACACACACACACACACACACACACACACACACACACACACACACACACACACACACACACACACACACACACACACACACGTATAATAGAGTGAAAGAGAGAGAAGCCTGACCCCACTCCTCTCTAAAATGGCTGCTTCCATCACCTTGTCTGGCAGTATGCAGCTGTACAGTAAATCCCAGAATCCCTACCGGGTTCCATGTAGTGGGATTAGCCCCTGCTAAGGCCCTGCTACATGCACAGAGACAGAGTGAGAGAATGAAACAGCTTTTCATCCACACTGAAATCCACCAGGTCACACCCAGACTAAAGGCATGTGTCGGTCATGTGTGTGTGTTTGAGTGTGCGTGCACACAAACATGTTTCTAACCACGGTTAGCACCGTCTAGACTAGGGATGCCATGGTATGAGATTTTCCTAGGATGGTCTGGTTACGGTATTACAAACCCATACCTTGGTATTTCATGCTATTGAAAAAAAAATCTGATAGTACCGTATACTATATAAATTTCCAGGCTGGATTATCGCAACAAAACGGACAAACATACAGAAAATAAAAAAAAATTACCATTCTTTTACATTGAGTAGACGTCTTAATTAAGTGGGCTAATTCGGATTATGAATATTTTAACTCTTGAGGGTGTAAACATTTTTACGCTCTCGAGAGTTACATATGGTTGACCAACTCTTCATCTCGTTAACCAGCATAGCTGGGGACCACCTGGAACCCTCAAGGACCACTGGTGGTACCCGGACCACTAGTTGAAAACAACTGGTCTAGGCTATACATTTTATCATAGCTGTCACCTTGTATGTCCTAAATTGTTATTGAAAATACATAAAACACATAACTAATTATAGAGTACATTTCCAGCGCTATACAACACAGCAAACAACAACGATGGAACAAATTTTACACTTTAAACCATGTATAGGGTAGAAGACTTCTGACCATGAATCTCCCCCTTGTGTCTAATTATCTGATACGGACACATTTTTCAGAAGTGCTTTTTTGAGACTTTGCTAGAAAGCGTACGGTACAAGCAGATAGCGGCTTAACGTGCACGCGGCACATTTGGATTCCATTAACGATAGGTCTGTGCCCACCTTATCTGTGTTAGGTTGAAGAAACGCTCCTCAATAATGATGAAGAGACAGTTGCTTGCAGTCAGGCACACGCACACACACACACACACACACACACACACACACACACACACACACACACACACACACACACACACACACACACACACACACACACACACACACACGTGAGAACACGCGTGCCGTCATCATGCATGTGCATTGATGCACTGGAGCTCATCACGACCACCAGCTGGCTGAAGCTAGAACTCAGTTTCCCCCCCATGGGATTAATCAAGGTCTACCTGCTTTTCATGCCTATTGCACACACATTGGGTGCACATGAAACCTAGGCAGACCAGGCTCTCCTAACTGGCAAAACACTAATTCACTTACATAAGTTCCACATTTTTCTTTTTTAGATATATATATTTTACTATCACCCTCACATCTTGTCTCTGTGTCTCACCTGTCTGTCTGTCTCACACTCTGTCTCTTTATTTTTGTCTCTGCATTGCTGTCTCTTTTTCTGTCTGTTTTTCTCATTTCTGACGGTTTGTCTCTGGGTTTCTCTCTCTGCCTCTGCATCTCTGTTTTTTGTCTCCGTTTCTCACTGTTTGTCTCTGTTTCTGACTCTGTCTCTCTGTTTCTGACTCTGTTTGCCTGTGTCTCTCTGTTTCTGTCTCTGTCTGTGTTTTTGTTTCTCTCTTTTTCTGTCTTTTTGTCTCTCTGTTTCTGTCTTTCTGTCTCTGTGTGTCTCTGTTTCTGTCTTTGTCTCTGTTTCTCTCTCTCTCTGTGTCTGTTTCTCTCTCTTTTTCTGTCTTTTTGTCTCTCTGTTTCTGTCTTTCCACCTCTGTTTGTCTGTTTCTGTCTCGGCCTCTCTCCCTCCCTCTCCCCTTCTCTCTCATTGTGCACCGGGGGGATTTGAGGGGAGCCCAGCTAAGTGTGTCTAAGCTCTAAGCTGCGGCAACATGACATCTAATGTGTAGCAACGGATCTACCTGCAGACTCCCCAACAATACAACACTTACACAGCTGACCACCCAAGCAGAGAGCGGGGGGCGGGCAGGGGCGCGGAGGAGACGAATCAAAAGCAGAAAGTCTGCATTGTATGGAAGGGAAGGAGGCAAATGGAGGGTGACATGGAGCACAGAAGTAAACAAAGAAGAAGTAAAGGACGACGGTAAACAAAAGCGCAGGGCGCAGAGCAGGGGCGGATGTAACATTTCCCAATTGGGCGGGGGGCATGAGAAAATGGTATGGGTGCAGCTTCATCGCCAGTGCCGCTTCGCGTCACGGGCGATGAAGCTGCACCCATACCATTTTCGGTTACAGGACTTTTATTAGGCAAGTAAAGCATCAATAATAACATCAGTTGTTGTTGAATTTGCAACAGACACGCAGCATGCATAAAGCTAAAAGTCTGACTCAGAGTTTTCTGTTTTGAATGATGAAATGCTGTTGGTTTAGTGGTGAGACGATTGTAGTTGGTTAGTAGCAGTAGTCGTGTTTCAAATCATTTAAAATATTAGTACTTTAATTTGAAATATATTGGGTTGTTTTTTTCCATCATGTTTGGTGGGGCAGCCTGGGCATTTAGGGGGGCATTGCCCGTCCCCCATGCCCATGCCTAGATCCGCCCCTGACGCAGAGCGAGGGAGAGAGGAAGTGGAAATGAAGGGAAAGTTCAAAGCGGGAATGGAGAATTTGCAAAGATCACCTATAGTGACCTTTTCTTAAACGTGCTTTTGTCCCTGAGGTGAGCTGTATCCATGTGCCAACCACTGGGGGTTCATACGAAGAGAGAAAACTGGAAGGGCAAGGGGGAAGCCACGTGCAGCAGCTCTCTCAATTGAAGCAAATAGCAGCGTCCATTATAGCACAGTGGGGCCTCCCACTCAGAGCACTAGAGAGAGCTGAGGAAAGGGGCCTTGGTGATTGAGTTCACACTCTCGCCACCACACCAACACCAGTATATTGCCATATAAGGAGTTCCTTCCTGTCCCCATTGAGTCCCTGGTTGGTGTCGAAAAACCCTAGTTACTTGCGCGAGCGGAGCGGGCACAAGTTAAAGGGGAAGTCCACCCATTTTCAAAAATGGGTGGAAAAAGTGGTCTGAAAGAAAAATCAACATGGTGAAATGATGATGTCATCAGATGTACATCTCTACAGGTATATTAATGACATATTAGAATGTTGAAAATGGGTGGAGTTCCCCTTCAAGTGAACGGTATGCGGTCTGTAGTTCATGGTGCGCAGTGTGTGATCGGTTGTCTCTCGGGGCACTCTGATTGGCCGGTTTTGGTGGTGATGTAATTAGGCCAGTAATTTTAGCTCATGTTTTACCTAAAATTGGAATAAATTGTAACATGGGATTTTTCTTCACAGATCATTTCTTTGAGGTCTCCAGAACAACATATTAAAAGTCCCGAAAAATCCCAGTTGCGCAAATATGTTTAATTTCATAAAGTAATAGAATACATAGGCTCCAATGGAGTGATAGCCCCGCCCCCTCCTATACAAACCCATTATAACTTAAAACTAAATTTTAACCATGATGGATTATTCAAAAACAACCCATCTTTTTTCTGGTGACTGATATTGTCCTCCTAATACGTGAGAGGACAGTGGAATTTCATTCACAGGTTTCAGTTATTTTAAAATATTGTTTTGGAAAATGTAGCTGCCTCCATATCTGGCTATGCCCACCCAAATTAATATTAAAAAAATAAATAAATGAAACCTGTAAATGAAATTCCACTGCCCTCTCACATATTAGGAGGACTATATCAGTCACCAGAAAAAGGTGAGGGCAGTGGAATTTCATTTACAGGTTTCATTTATTTATTTATTTTAATATTCATTTGGATGGGCATAGCCAGATATGGAGGCAGCTACATTTTCCAAAACAATATTTTAAAAATAACTGAAACTTGTGAATGAAATTCCATGGTCCTCTCACGTATTAGGAGGACAATATCAGTCACCAGAAAAAAGATGGGTTGTTTTTGAATAATCCATCATGGTTAAAATGGAGTTTTAAGTTATAATGGGTTTGTATAGGAGGGGGCGGGGCTATCACTCCATTGGAGCCTATGTATTCTATTACTTTATGATATTAAACATATTTGCCAACTGGGATTTTTCGGGACTTTTAATATGTTGTTCTGGAGACCTCAAAGAAATGATCTGTGAAGAAAAATCCCATGTTACAATTTATTCCACTTGAAAATCATTTTGCCTGGACTAAATGGTGTCTGAGGTAAAAGACCTTAATAGCTGAAGTCATGACTCATGAGTATTGGTTTGCTTTGCTCACGCTCATGTAGGCCATGGCCTACTTGTGCACATGACGGAAGTTTGCAGCACTCTACCAAGTGCAGATGTAGTCTTGGGCGGTATTGATTTTTCAATATCGGTATTGATAACGTGTTAATTAGCTCGATATTCAATATTACCGGTATTGACCACGAGATGGCAATAGCGTGCAGTCAGAGTCGGACACGTTCCACCAGTCACCTAGTTCTCAGAATTGCGGCATTGAGGGGTCAGAAACTGAGCGCTCTGCTGTTCAAGCAGCATAAATAGGGAAAAACTGGAGGTGGAAATACATTGTTTTCAAAAAGCCTAGCCCAAATAAGGGCTATTTTAAGCATATGTGTAACATGAAAATTGTTTATATAGTTACAATTTTAATAGAATACAGTATAATGTCGGTATTTGACGATATTCGGTATTCAATATTTTTTTATAGACCCAATGATATTACTCTGTATTGATTTCAATACCGCAATAAGCGGTAATACCGGTATATTGCCCAAGACTATGCAGATGTAGTTTTTCTATTTCTAGTTGTTCGTCCTATCACCTGACATAGTTTCGTTGGACTCCCCATTGGTGATGTGACTGGAGGACAGGTTTCTGAACTACCCACAGCCCTCCTGTGAGACACGGACCTCGTAGGAAAAAAAATAGTGGCATTTTATCACGTGCATTAGTGAGGGCCTATTATATGAAGACGCTTTGAAAAAGTGGTGAAGTATCCCTTTAAGTTCGCTGTTGCAGCACACTGTAGCACAGTAGGCTATAATAAACGCCAACCTCCGCTGTGGTTTGGCCACACACTTGTGTGGGTGAACACCCGCAAAGAAAACAATTGACACGCAAGTGTACACACACGCACACACACACGCTATGCCACACACTTGACAACTAAGCAGCGACACGATATTACATGGCGACTGGGCAAAAAGTGCTAGAAAGGAGAAAAAAAAGGAGGGGGGGGGGGGTGGTATGGGAAAAAAAAGCTGAGCGACTGAGATGACAGGAATGAATTGAATTAAACAAACACAAACCCGGCTCCTCGCTGGAGACCTTGCCGTGGCTTTATTCTTCCACTGGCTGTTGTTTGCAATCCTGCTAATGCAGGCAGATCTGAGACACACATGCACACGCAGCCCAATTTTCACTCAAATCCCCCTTTCACATGTTAGCATTTCTACACACAGCTTCAGGGGGATTAAAGCTGGCGTGTTTATACGCTGCCCTGAGCCCAGAGCCGTACAGCAAAAAAAAGTAGAAATGAGTTATCGGTAGACACAAGGCGTGCGTGCGTGTGTGTGTGTGTGTCACACATGCTCATTGATGTGTGTTTTACTTGCATTACTGTACTTGCCAGCGTCCACATTGTCCCCGCAAGTATAGCAGGATCTGAGGGGACCGTTTTTTGCTAGACCTCAGTAGCCTGGCTAAATCCAGACCAAATCAGCTGTAAAAAATGCCTCTCAGCTGATTAGTCTGGAGTAGCTCAATTGTACACCCATTTTCTACTCCAGAAAATTGGGGTGGCCAATTAGGACACAATATGTAAACATATTTGAATACTGTGCCCTGATTGACTGCCTCAATTCTGTGAGAAGTGGGTGTATAATTGCATTTTTTTTGCCTACAGCTGATTTGGTTTATCTCTAG
Source organism: Benthosema pterotum (assembly GCA_039105355.1). Taxonomy (NCBI): domain Eukaryota; kingdom Metazoa; phylum Chordata; class Actinopteri; order Myctophiformes; family Myctophidae; genus Benthosema; species Benthosema pterotum. Next base: position 19,625,774 of record CM076987.1, read on the forward strand.
CCAGGCTAGGACCTCACAAGAGAAAGGGTGGCTTCATGGTAATTATTTTATTAGAGTTACAGTATATAGATGATTTACATTGTACATACACTGGAGATAGCAGATCTCAAAGCCTACAACATATTTGCATTGTTGTTTATTCTAAGGTTGTAGATTATTATAGATGACTATTTCTATTTGCAGAATCACTACTAGGACGTTCTCATAATTATGGCAATATCTTTGTGTGTGTATGTGTGTGTGCGCGCACATGCCCACTCCTCACACATGATGATGTGTAGCTAGTAAGAAAAATAAGGGGGGGGTAAGAAAATCAAATAATGTGATGATTGCTACATTTACAGTTTCCAGGCACATCGTTGTGTACACCGTCTGGACCATATAGCGTGCGTTTGCACTTTTTTTTCCAGCGGACCCTTACTCACTTTTTGCTGATCCAAATGCAAAGAATAAAGAACTGGAAGACTCTGCAGTTTCAGTGCTACTGCATGTTACGCCATTATGGCGTCGCACAGCGCCAAAACAAACTGTTCGGCACCGGCTACGAGGTCTCATCTGTTTAATAAGGTCGAGGGTCATCGCAGCAAGGTGATGGAGGCTTATGGGCTTTGATTTTTGTTTCCTGTCGGTATGTTAATTTATGAATGGCGAAATCCCGGCACCATATGGCATCCCCCCCCCCCCTGCCTCCCCTTCCCGGCATGCATGCATGCATGTATGCATACATGTCTGTGTGCAACAGATTGCCAGCTAGCACACGCATGTGACGAACCAATACTGCACAGTTTCATGTCTTTCGCATTTCTGACCTCTCCGTATCATGAGTCCTCCTGTCTGGAGAATAAGGCTACTGTGTAGAGAGGCACACACACACACACACACACACACACACACACACACACACACACACACACACACACACACACACACACACGTGTGTACAGTGTACACATACTCGGATGCATATCTGCGGATGTGTAACGTAAGGAAAAGGCTTAAATATTACATGGAACCAAGGGAATTGGCTAAATGAAGCGTAAACCTCTCTCTGCCTACACATTTCTCTCCCTTTCTCCAGCCTCCTGTTATACATTCCACCCTGTTTCCCCTCATTACACCCATTTAAAACCGCAATCTGGGAGCTTTTGTTATTTTACACTTTATCTGGCCTGTATTGTGATGCAATGTCCCATACTGGTGTACAGAAAGATGTACAGAAGGGTTTCCTTCTGTTTTGAAGTCATAAGGCTCTGATAGGAAGCCTATTTACTCCTTGTGATAACTAACATCCTTTTGTTTGTGTTTGTGCACATGGTAGATGCTCGGCTAGAAGGTCCTGGGTTCGATTCCTGCTAGGGGCGCTGCTGTGGGTGTTGGGGGGCGTGTCTGCTCCTCCGTGTCATCAGTGCCCATACCCGAGGCGGGGTTGGTGAAAGGGTCTTTCTGTGTGGAGTTTGCATGTTCTCCCCGAGTCCCCTCACAAAACATGTAGTAACTGTAAACTGCCTCCCCCTCGCCAGCCGGGCCGCCAGCTGGTTGGCGCGCTACGTCCAACCAGGGAAACTCCCCCCCTCTCAGGTGAAAAGAAGGCAGCTTGGACTCCTCATGCTTTGAAGGAAGCATGAGGCCAGTCCGCTGCCTCCTCAGGTTGGCGGAGGGTGTGTAGAGCCCAGGATCACATTAGGAATTGGCACTGGGTGAAAAAAATGGGTTGGGCGGGATAAAAAATTATAAAAAAAAAAGATGCTAGGTAGATGTGAATGTGATGTATGGACTTGACGGGGCTATTCTTCACTCATTCTTCTTCTCTACTCCCAGCCTTCCTCTTATCTCTCATGCATTGGTTCCCTTTTCCCTTTCTGTCTCTCTCTCTCATATTCCATAGTGAAAGCCCATCATGCCCAGCGGCTGTGTCTTCTGACCCCAACCCCCCCCCCCCCCCCCCCCCCCCCCCCCCCCCCACACACACACACACACACAGAACATCAGACTCATAGAGTCGCTGACGACAGTATGGCTCTCATCTCTCACCTTTATCGCTCACTCGGCGCTGCAAGATATATTGCATTTTCCCTTTTCCTCTTTGCTGCTACTTCCTTCATCGTGCTGCTGCTGCAGCTGCTGCAGTGTTGAGCACCCTAACATGCTCTCTAGTGTACTAGCATATGGGATGCAACGGATCCAAATCCTCATATGCTCAAGTCTTTGAGCCAGAGCAGGGGAGTGCATATTATTCACATCTATTTACGCCAGTTTTCAACCATTTTGGTACCAGGGCTCAGTATTTATTCGGCATTTGAGCCACTGACTGACCACCATTTGAGGACAGTTTCACGCCCACAGTCCAAAAACTAAAGATTTATCATTTTGTTTTGTCAACAATGCCAGGCTGGATTTCAAAAACAAAGTGGGAAAACCTACAGATCAAAATGACCATTAATGTTCTACATTCTCTAGGTGTGTAGACTGTCTTCATTAGGTGGTGTTAATTCAGATGGTGAATATTTTGAGTGTAAATATGAAAACAAATGGACCCACAAGGGTACATTCCTTTTTATTTTTTATTCTCAGAGTTGGAAAAAAATACTAAAAAAAAAGCCTTTATTTCATGGCAAAGAGCATTAAAATGGACCAACATGTTGATGGTCCCAGTTGTTAAAGTGCTACATGACGTCAAAACACTTGAACAATCAGTCACAATAATCAATATGAGAACAATGGTGTCAGATGCAGAACAATCAATAGTCGCAAAATCAATATCACATATCCTAAACCAAAAAAAGAGACAGATTCCCATAGGTGAAACACCAGACGTGTGTGAAAGGAGAGAACCCTTCAGAGAAAAGAAAAAAACAAAATCAATCAAATCATATTGATTAGTTTGACTGATTCTTCTCAAAGTGTGTTCAATCATGTACTCGCAAGTCTGGTCGCCATATAATGTCGTCATTATGTCAGCACTTTGACAACTATGCGGCCCTGACAAAGGCGTGTTGGCCAAAACACGTTGGTCCATTTTTTTAATGATATTTTCCATGAAACATATTTGTGCTTCCAGTCACCACGGTTCTCCAAACAGCACACCATTGGTGCTTGGCGCTCCTGCGTCAGTATTGAGCACATCCACATAACTGTGTTAATGTGGGATGTCCTTGTGACCACTTGCTGTGTTCGTTCGCACATCACCAGTCTGCTGGCTGGCAGCTCCTGCTGTAGCAATCCGTTTTTTTGCCATAGAGATTTGGTATTCATGGGTCTCATCTACAGTATAGTCATCCATAAGCCATGTTTAGGACCTTACTGGTGATTCAACGTCTGATTAGGCTTTCAGTTGGTCTGGTTAGCCTAATAAGACGTTGAATCACCTGTGAGGTCCTAAACATGGCTGGTGGAGGACTGCAGATGAGACCCATGAATAGAAGGAATAAATGAAGGGGGGCTAGCATAGACCTCTAGAAGGGAGACTATAACCGGTGTACAGTACAGTCACTAAGTTAAATTCAAAGTGGAAGGACCCCATACCAAGGGAAACTCTCACTGCCTCGCACCTCGCACCAGTCTGAGGCAGGACTTATCACAGGTTGGCATTTGCAATAGCCAATGGGACACTGCTATCATTCAGTCCAGGAAACCTCGAGACATGAGTTAATCTAAAACTAGAAGCTTGACTGGCCCTCACAAAGCAATAACACACCCACTTTGTCCACTTTGAAGAGCACTGTGGCCAGGATTGGTCGCTTTTGTGACCGCCTCACCCTCCACACAGCATGGGGACTTGAGAAGCCGTCATTACAGACGATCCCAACCAGTCAGGAAAAAAAAGTAAACCCAAAACGCCCACTTATCCCAGTCACAAAAAAAACAATCCTCCTCCAAACGCCTCCAGAGAGAGGGGAGTAGTCTTCCTGACCCCGCTAGCCTTTACTCTACACGTCGCCGCTGTCACGTTCATTTATTTTTCATAGCTGTGGCAGCCAAGGCGACAAGAGATCAATAAAGACGTTATAAAGTAAATCCCTGATTTGTTGAGATGGAAGTAAAATGGTGTTTGGGTTTTGAGCACAACTGTTTACTCCCAGACTCATTTGTGACATTGGTCCAGGTCACTGTCACGCTCCAGTGGGTTTCTTTGTTTTTCTGGCTTTTGTTGCGTGCGTGCGTGCATAGGCGCACACACACACATGCACACACACTAAGGTAATTTGTCTTCCGAGACTGCTTGGTTTCCGACGTCAATTGGCTGCCACTCACTCTTTGACATCCTAGTAATAAATAAGAATCAACTTCAAAGACATTTCATGACATGCTTTTTCCCTAGAGTTACCTAATAGGAACCGTCTCCTTTTTTTTAGACTTCATCTTTCATTCATGGAGTCTGCTATGGGCCCGTCAACAATTGTTGTATAATTGCCTAATTGCAATTAATTTGATAGGATCACACAATTTGCACAACTGTCATAACACGTTCCATGTTGAAACATATTTGCATTTTCTCATAACATTTCCACATTTTAGCCCCACAGACCCCAAAACTAAAGATTTATTTTGCCTTTGTCCACAATTCCATGCTGGATTTTGGAGAAAACAAAACAGGCAAACATACAGACCAAAATGGCCATTAATCGTCTAGATTTTCTAGTTGTGTAAACTTTGGCTAATTCAGATGGTGAATATTTTAACAGAGTGTAAACATGAAACCAAATAGACCTGCAAAGGTCCTTTTGGTTTCTCTGGGCCACTGTTTGAGACCCCTGCCTTAAAACATTACGCTTGACTTCTATGAAAGACACCATCAATATTTTAAATCATTCATTTCATGAATGGAGAATATTTCACTCAATAGGGACTGCTGCTAGTGAAAGTTGATGTAATTTGAGATGAGCATCAAATCAATATTTTATATATGTCTTATTAGCATGTGCATTCTGCATATTCCGTAGGGCTGGACCACACATGGGTGTACAGTATGACCTCATCAACTTGCAACAAGAGCATTCCCTATTGGGTAAAAGATTCTCTATGAAAATAATAAAATATTTAGGGTGTTTTTACTTTTTGTCTTTAGTTATACAAGCAAAGTATAATGTTCAAAGGCCTATTTGTCTTATTAGCCAGGGATCCTTTTAAAGCCAGGCCATCTTCCAAATGTGCAGACAGTCTCTAATTCCACCCCGTTCCAAAATAATAAGTTTGTCATTGTCCCTGCTATTAGTATGAATCAGAACAGCCATCGACCCAGTAATAGCTTTGCCATGCTGTCTGCTAGGACCTTTTTGTCCCGCGTACAATGAACCTAACAAGACCTTTGCTGTCGTGCCACCCCAAAATTATACTTTACACAAAAGCTATATTATGACCTAATGGGCAGATTACAGGATGGACTTGTCTGATATTGGTCGCCTCATTGTGCGCATGGCATGCACACAGGCGCCCACCACACACGCACACATACTGAATTAATTGACAACTTAATTATGCAGAAAGCCAGGAATTTAATCTTGTACCTTGTCCGTGTGAAATATTAAATGTTTCTTCTAAGTATACGGGAATTCTGTCTCTAAGCATTTTCTTCAGGGTGATTGCTTTCTCTACCGCTTTGCTTTGCCAGTTCATTGCGGTTCTTCCGCATTTAATGGTGTGTGTGTGTGTGTGTGTGTGTGTGTGTGTGTGTGTGTGTGTGTGTGTGTGTGTGTGTGTGTGTGTGTGTGCGTGTGCGTGCGCGCGCACGTGTAGCTTTAATGTCTCCTGTGATCCTATTCTTGTCTGGAGATGGCTTTGCTGACTTGGGTGTCTATATACTTTTCCTCAAGGTTGCCCATTCGTTTCTCGGTGTTCTCCTAACTGCAGGCCAGATATCTATTTGTTAGTGGAATGACTCCGCTGTGGAACAGCGGCAAGCGGTTTTAAGATCGATGAAGTCACAGGGGTCCACGTTGGCCAGACTTTATTCTGGAGGAAATGCTTAAGCTCTCTATTGCCCAATAGAGATCAAGGCCAATGTTTTCAGGACACGTTTATTTGAATGATCGGTCATTCCGTTGTGTTCCAGGTCATAGGAACGAAACAAACTAAACATTTAAGTTGAATTTGATTGCTTTGTTCAGGTTTATTAACTAACACATTTAATGTCACAGTTGTTTATTTTATTTTATAACCTTTGTTTATTTTTTATTCTGAAATTGTCTGCCCATGAAGCTATGAAGGTTTCCCTTCAATCTTGATCGAATTTGAAACATTCCCTCAATAGGCAGGTTTTCATAGTAAACTGACCCTCTGTTATCGCTAAACATGTTTTTCCACAATCTGTTAACACTGGCGGGTTTTGACGACCAGGACTCGCTGAATATCCACGTCCGATCACCTTGCTTGCAGTTTGAACAAAAAAAAAAAGCCACGAAGTAGCTCAACGGGGCATTCGTTGTTCTCAAAGGCACCCTGCTGGCACTTCGAGCGAATCCGGGCATTGACACAAAACCGTGCATCGCAGCCGTTTGTTTAGCTTGTTAGTTAAATTATAGATCAATGTGGTTTCATTGATTCCCAGCAGTGGGGAATTCGGGCGTCATCACAGCGCTACAGTCAACATGAAAAGTATCAAGAGTTGGAGAGGTTACCCTCAGATCAATACAGAAAATGAGGGTAAAAAATAACAATTCAAATGTAGACTTGCTGTAAGCTTTCGGCATGTGTGCACTTGGACTTGAGTTAGTGCAGGGGTTTTCAACCTTTTAGACTCCAGGGGACCACCACTAATTCAGCATTTGAGCAACGGACCGCCATTTGATTACATGTCACACCAAAAATTAAAGAATTCTTTAATTTTAAACTTAAGTGTAAACTTCTTAATTACCTAAGTGTTACTAATTCAGATGACAAATGCTTTAACTCTTGAGAGTGTAAAAATGAAACCAAATGGACCTACAAGGGTCCATCTGATCTGACTAACCAACGTTCCATCATTTAGCCTGGGGACCACCTGGAACCTTCTCAAGGACCACTGGTGGTCCCCGGATCACCTGTTGAAAACCCCTGAGTTAGTGTAATGTTAAATATTTATATATCAGCATGAAAACAAATTGAATATTTGAATACTGTACGTACTGTACAGGATCCAAATATGGATTCCCGTCCTTAATGGGTTAAAGGAGCATCCGGTGATTTTGGTTTGGAAAACACTCCAGTGCACTTGCACACATCTACATCTATCTTGGGGTACAACAGACCAACAGCAACAGGAACTCCTTATATGGTCACCATACCTAAATTAAGTAGCATTACTTACTATACCTTTAAACTATTATCATATTGTAAGTACATGCACACAATGCATATCTGTCACAAATGAAATCTGTCTCGAGACGAAGCGCGTAGCGTTCGTCCCTCTGAACCACGGCATCTGTGTAAAATGCCCAAGTTTTAAATTATGTGCAGGCCTGGGTCCTGCCTGGCGCTTGATGGAGTGCTCTTCGTCTTGCTTGTGCATGTGGTATTCAGTCAAACACCTGCCACGCATGACACAAAACATCCTCCCCTCATCATCATTCGTCTTAAATAATGAGCCAAAGTAAAGTGCTGAGTGGAGTGCTTTCACTGTGTGGTTGTACTTGCGTTCAGAGCCGTGGCTTGTTGGGGAGTTACTGTTGAATAAAAACAATGGCTCCGACGTGGATGTTAGTGGCCTCACGTGACTTGCTGTGGCCTGCGATACGGGTCATCAGCAGTGTTGGGACTATCGCCCTTACAAGTAATGTTGTTATGCAAGGGACTGCTTTTTACAGTAAATGGTAAAATGGTAAATGGTGCATTTATATAGCAAGGCACTTTACATAGCTTGTGCATCACATTCACCCATTCACACACACATTCATACACTGATGGCAGTTAAAACCATGCAAGGCACCTACTAGCACATCAGGAGCAATTAGGGGTTCAGTGCTTTGCTCAAGGATACAATAACTCTGCGGGAGCCCGGGATCCAACCGGCAACCTTGTGGTTACCAACCGGTGACTCTACCCCTGAGCCACTGCCGCCCCAGTAACTTGTAATTCTTCTCAGTAGCGCCATTAGTTACTGTATTTTCAGCGGGTGAGTTGGTAGTTACTCACGTTACATAATATAATTAAAAAGATAATAATAATGGCAATATAAAAACATCTCCGGGCTATTCATGCAAACTGACATGGTGTGGTGAGTGTGCTTCCAGAGTGAAACACATTTCACACGAGAAAGAGGCTTCCATAGGGCATAACGTCATCATAATGATGATGATTGGTCATCATAGGGCAACATATAGGGTAATTACTTTGTCTGACTGTGCATGGGCATCAGTATTATATCCATATCGTTAGACTGAGTATTGTCTGTGATTTTGGATATTGCACTATTGACATACAGTAAGTGCTATTCTTCTCCCGGTGTATTAGCAAGTTAAAACATGTCTTTAGGAACCTTTAGGAACCTATTTTCTCAATTTAATTTCTGAATTATTGTTTTTATTTGTTTTATAAAGTAAAATAGTTACTTTGCTCGTCACTCATGGTTTAGTGACGAGCAAAGTAATGTTACTTTTTCAAAAAAAGTAACTAACTATTGGTCATCCATGATGTCAGTCAGACGTAGCAGCAGTTGTTCTGCCTCTGTTCTTATATGGTCCAGTGCTTTGTAAGATTTGGTCCTGACGCACATGCGTGCACATACACCTATTTAGGCGCCTGCATTCCTGTCCAACAGCACGCAACTCCATCCATATGTATACGTTTCCCAGCTGCCTTCTCATGCTAGCTCCATCATCTCACCCCCCTCGGTCCTTCCCTCTGTCTGTGCTGCAATGTCTCCCCCCAGACCCCCCCACACCCCCCATGGGATGTCAGGACGCCTCGCCAGATGTTACATAATCCTGTAGTAACGTTAGGCTCTGCCACACACCGTCCCACCCATCCCACTCCACCGCCTCCCTCCCTGCATGCTCGCTCACTTTGTTCACATGTCCCCGTTATGCAACGCGTGGCGCTGACTCAGCGGGTGAAAGTGATGTCACTTTATTTTAATGAGCGGTCACAAGGGGGATGACTCGACCTCCGGCCCCCCCTGGGCCGCCCCCCCCCCCCCCCCCCCCTGGGCCGCTGCTGCAGCAGCAGCCACCTCGGTCGGCCACACTTCTTTCTTCTCTCTTTCTCTCTCTGTCTGTGTGTGTGTGGCGCTGTGACTCATATCAGTACGGATGCAGAACTCTGGTGAATACAAATCAACACCAAACATACGAGGGAAACGATCTGGGTTTAGTATTCAACACAGAGGGAGCGTCACAGGGACCTTGGACTGTTAACTACTATTCATTTATTTTTGTTTTTGTTTCCGGAGCCCAGCAGCTACGCACAAACATTTGTGCTTCGGCCGTGATCTAATTTGACATTCTGTTCTGTAGCAGGAGCAAAGTAAGGGAAAAGAGAATAGGTACAGCACAACACACGGGGTCCGGATGTATTACAACAAGAGGCAGCCGCAACTTGGCAATTGCATCATTCTAATTTGAATTGATGTTGCAATATGTTTCATAGCCTTGGTGTGCAATTTCTGTCAGCGGGTTCAGAGCCAATTAGTTCTTCCAACATGTTGATTTAAGGCGGTGGCTTTCAACTGGTGGGTCGGGACCCCCTGGGAGATGCACACGCGTGTTTTGAGGGGGTCCCCAGGTGACGATGAAGTGAAACATTGGTCAAATTATCAAATAAAATAAAGAGGGGGTAAACAAAATGGCAGATCTGCTGTCTTCGCAACATTTCAACACACAATAATTCAATGTCTCAACCTAACTCTTAGCACAATTACAGGTGCTTCTCATGGTGGGGGGGTTCCCTGTTCAGATGTGATTATTTTTACTCAAACACATTTGGAACCCCCTCAAGGAACCCTTACAATCCCCTGTTGACTGTCAGGGGACCACTAGTAATAATAATGGTAGTAGTAGTGAGTCAGCAGCAGTAGTAGTCGTCAGTAGTAGTAGCAGTCTATATTGGTGCGTGTGTAAGTTAGCGAAGTGGTGTTGGTAGATCTCTACCATGGATGGACACAGCACTGCACACTCCCTTGCTGCCTCTTTATGACCCCCACACACCCACCCACCGACCCCCACACACCCCCACGTCGGAGCCCTGTTCCAGGCCAGGCGTTCTGCGGGAAGGTTGGTCCGACACGGTGGGTCTGGTAATCCCATTTAGTTGACGCCACGCTCTTCCCTGGCTGATTCGATTAGCTCGCGCACAGGGCTGCTACCGCCGGCGCGAGCCTGGCGGTAAACACATTGGCCATGAAAGAAAACAAAATAAACCCCCCCAAAAAATAAATCCAGTAAACAAATGATATTACCCATACATGAAGCTCCCACTAAGCCTGGGCCAGAGACTGAGAGGCTCCGCCGGAAACGTTCTTCTAACGACGTTGGCAGCGTGATTGGATCTTTTTTTTAATTTTCTTTTTGCCGTGCTGATTGTGAGTTGCCATCATCTGAATGAGATTGAGCGTGTGGAACGGCTGGATTGGATTGTTGAGATTGAAGGGTCATTATAGGGTAATTAATCCCAAGAGAGATGCGTTTCTCTCTCCATTTCTGTTGACTTCAGACGCGTCTTCATTTCGCATTAGGCTTTTCCTCGCCCATAATACCGTCTCGTCGAGTGGAAAACTCATTAAGCTACACGGGGTTTCATTGAAACAAATCCTAAGTTTATGTATTGTACTGTAGCTGGCATATTTGTCACATAACCCAATCCCTGTTCTTCAGCCCACAAAGCCTGTTCTCAATATGTTTCGAATGGGGGCGAATATCTTGTTTTTGTGGAAAAGGCTTGCATTCGAAAAATTGAACTTCAATAACTCTTCACTCATGGGGAATGCAATAGGGGTGTAACCACTCATTATACTCACAAGGATACGAAGAAGGCATTGCAATGTCCTAAAACGCCATATCTCGATTTTGTGGAAAAAGCTTGATTGTGAGGGGGAAAAGCCTTAAATTGTGAAGCCGATACTGCAGTGTCGAGCAGAGAACTACCCAGTATTACTTTATATCAAAGACTAACATTTTAATTTTTGGAAAACGACACGAAAGTAGACTTTAATCATTTTGTAATCAATAACAGTTATGTAACACCACAAATATTTTAAAAAATGGAGTCACGACAGCAACAATATTACTACATTTTGATGTGACATTTGTCTGACACCGTTGTATGGTCAAATGCCGTAGGGCGTTTTTGCATTTGAGATCGGCTCTGGTTTAGGGCGGATTATGCTCCTCTACTCAATTAAAAACATATCTATAAATGTGTTTTTTAACATAATTTTCACTTTACACACCATGGCAATATCATGCCGCAGTCATTTAGCCCCATTTAGTGAGCCTGGCTGGGTGATGTAATCGCTTTAGAAGAGAGAGACCAATTAACTGGAGAGGGTTAATGTTACGTCTTTGTGTCTGTGTGCCTGTTGGCCGTGATGGTGACTGTGCTCAGTCACTGCCGAGTTCATGACAACACGCTGTGGAGTGGCTCTTCAGCCACTCACCTCCGCCACTTTTTTATATATTTATCCCCCCCCTCTCCAGGGGCGGATGTAACATTTCCCAATGGGGGGGGGGGGCTGCTTCGTCCCGTTGTTGAAGTTGCAACAGACACGCAGCATGCATAAAGGTCTGACTCAGAGTTTTCCGTTTTCAATGATGAAATGCTGCTGCTTCTTTAGTGGTGAGACAATTCTAGTCGTAGTGTTTCAAATCATTTTAACTATAAGCCGTTTCATTTGAAATATCTTGGGTTGTTTTGCATGCCATCATGTTTGGTGGGGCAGACTGGGCATTTAAGGGGCATTGCCCCCCCCCCCATGCCCATGCCTACATCCACCCCTGCCCCCCCCATTTCCCTCACCATAATCCCACTCAGACCCTGACCCCAGCTGCCTAGCGACGCTCTCCAACCAGCCTAGCAACCTAAGCGACCGTCGCCTTCTCTTCTCGACTCACGACTGCCTGGTGAAATTGACAAAAAGCCACGTCGAGAAAATTCCGCTTGATTTTTTTTTTCTTTCTCGCCTCTCTCTCAAAGACCCACCACCCACCCTCCCACCCCTATCTGTCCCAGGGGCGGATCTAGGCATGGGCATGGGGCGGCGTAACGCCCCCCTAAACATGATGGCATGCAAACCAACCCAATATATTTCAAATTAAAGTGCTTATATTTAAAATGATTTGAAACACTACTACTGCGACTAACTACAGCTGTGGCACCACTAAACCAACAGCATTTCATCATTGAACACAGAAAACTCTCTGAGTCAGACCTTTAGCTTTATGCATGCTGCGTGTCTGTTGCAACTTCAAGAACAACTGATGTTATTATGGATGCTTACTTGCCTAATAAAAGTCCTGTAACTGAAAATGGTATGGGTGCTTCATCGCCCATGGCACGAAGCCGCCCCATACCATTTTCTCCTGCCCCCCGCCCCCAATTGGGAAAATATTACATCCGCCCCTTCAAGCGACGCTCTCCAACCAGCCTAGCAACCTAAGCGACCGTCGCCTTCTCTTCTCGACTCACGACTGCCTGGTGAAATTGACAAAAAGCCACGTCGAGAAAATTCCGCTTCTCCCCTCTCTCCAAGACCCACCCAACCCACCTACCCTCCCACCCCTATCTGTCCGTCAACACAGGCAGGGCCTAGCAGGACAGAAATGGCTTTTTGAGTGACACGGACTGGCTGTGCCATTGGCCATGTCAACCCCCGCGACGATGGAGGGGAGGGAAGAGCGCTGGAGACAAATGATGATGGCCTGACTATGATTGTCTGGCGGTGTGCGCGCCTCCCCTCCTCCCCCCTCCACACCCGCCTGTCTGCCTGCTGTACTCGCCCGTATCTCTGTATCTCTCTCTCTCGTCAGGGCCGGATTTAGCCAGCCCTACTAGGGTGTGGGCTGGAAGAATGGCAGGGTGTGCAACTCCAAAGTTTTTCATATGTGGTTTTCAATCTTTTTGACACCAGGGCCCACTATTTATGACCATCATTTGATGACATTTTAGCCACACAGACCCCCAAAACTAAAGATATATTTTGCTTTTGTCCACAATTCCAGGCTGGATTTGGGGAAACAAAACAGACAAACTTACAGATCAAAATTACAATTAATCTTCTACATTCTCTAGTTGTGTAGACTTGGGGCTAATTCACATGATTGGACTTGCAAGTGCAAGGGTCCATTTGGTTTCATTTTACACTCAACAAGTTACATCTGGTTAACCAACTTTCCACCATTTACCTTGGGACCACCTTCCTGGACCTCTCTCAACCACAGGTGGTCCCCCGGACCACTGATGAAAACCACTGGTATTACCTTACGTTGGGTGGGCAGGAGGATGCACATTTGGCTGGGCTCTTGCCCACCCCTGCCCCCTTCTAGATCCGGCCCTGTCTGTCGTGTTGTTTTTTCTCCCCTTTCTCCCTCCAGTCAGAGGTCTTTGAAAGGCCGAATGGCATGGCTGCCGTCTGTGACACTAGGTGGGGAAATGTCATTCAGAATGTCACGGGAGGTTTCTTTTATCCGCCCCGTCTCCCACTCGCCGTCTCAGCATGGCAACGCACCCACACACACGGGCGCGCTCGCACACACGTGCGCGTGCGCACACACACACACACAGGGTACCTACCTACCGCACAGAGTGCATTCACTCACAACACACTCCCTTTGAGGATGTGGTGCGTTGCATATGGCGCTTTTTTAACTGAACTAAAAATAATTGTCACTCCTGAGACTCTGAACATATTTGATATATAGGGTTATATCTTTGGCAGTGTCTTTGTGAATCAGTTTGATCCAAACTTTGGGTGTATAATATTTAATGTAGTTGCTGGCATTAACTTTAACATCGAGAAAATTCGAAGAACGACGAGGAATGTGCTTTTTTAGTGATACGAAGATGGCGCGAGATTGAACAGCATTTTACCTGGATTAACGTATATATATTTGTTGTTTTTATGTTTGTCTTGTTTACCTGATCTCTGTCTAAGCACTCGCAGAAGCCCCTCAAAGGAATGCCAACATGACAAACTGCCCAGTAAAATCCCTCTGTTAATACTGTACAAATGAAACCAAACGGACCCATAGGGACGTTGATGTAACTCCCAGCGTTCTATTTGGTACATCTTAACTGTGCAGTGATTTCCTGTTCGCCTCATTCTCCTCAAAGGCTTGGTTTTTATAGTTCGTCATGGCAACCACATCAGCGACACAGTAATGGTCCCTATGTTTGCACTGTGCAGTGACCACAGCAGTCAAGTGAGTGTTTGTTTGGATAAATGACAACATCGGGCCGCTCTGTCTCGCTGTTGTTGTGGGGACCGTTTCCTCTTTTTTTTATTATTATATTTCATTTTCTTTCAGTGCAGGGTATATTATTGCCGTTATTTCCCATACTTTAATTTTCTTTGCTGCCACATGGGCTTGACCCCATCGACAGTGATGGAGTGCCCTCAGGCATCCGTTGCTTATAATACTTTCTAGGTGGAAATGGGATTCACCGGGAAGCGTCCGCTGCCGTTTTTTGAGACGTAATGTGGCTTAATGTCGCCCCCCCCCCCCCCCTCCCACCAACACCTCAATCTCCATCCCTGTTCCATCGCTCTGACCCCCCACCCCCCCCAGAGTGGGCTCAATGTGGCTTGACTGTCGCTGTCCCAGCCGAGCGTTACAGTAACTCCAGCTCGGGGCCAGCAATTTGAAAAGATTTGGAAACTCCGTTTCGTACCTCCTCCTCGTGCCGCTCTCAATCCAATAACCTTGGGGCCCACCACCGCGAGAGAGAGAGAATGCGTGTCTAAGCTTCACTGCCGGCGACCAAGAGAGAGAAAAATGTTTAAAAATCACAAAATGTGCTGTTTATCTCAACGGGTTCCTGAGCCACGGTTAGAAGAGTGCTGTTTTCTCACCACCATGGCCGTTCCTGCGGCGATTGTTTCACGAACAGATTGTGACCTAACACACTAGCAGACCCCCCCCCCCCCCACCCCAACCAACCAACCAACCACCTCCTGATGTGCACTAACTATGCAACTGGAATAATAAGTGATATCAGCAATATTACAAATGTAGCTCAATATTCATTGACCAGCGCCGCCGTGTCAGCATGCTCTTAAAAATGAGATGGATTGCAGTTATTGCTGTTATTGATTTTAATAACCAGGCTGTTAAAGGCTCCCTATCCGATTCTGTGCGTGTGTGTGTCCTTTGAGCCCGCACGACAAATGGTCTCTAAACTCATTTCACCAGACTCCCTAACATCATTATATCTGCTTTGCTTACTATTTATTAGCGCGACTTTGATGTAAACATAGATTTTCTTCCCCTAGCCCTGCGGTCTCTAGCGGCACGGCGGCCGGAGCCCCGTCTCAGCTAGGTTAACCCGTGATGCCTCTCTCCTTCCCTCCCACCGGCCGCTGCTGCTGCAGCAGCATGCCCGTAACCATGGCGACGCAGATGAATGGTATGACAGGACGGCTCACGTGGTCTCGGCGGAGAGAGAGAGAGAGAGAGAGAGAGCCCCCCCTCCCCACCAACGTGCTGAGATTGGCCGAAGGGACAGTGTGTATATCGGTCGCTGCGATAAAAGCTCCCTCGGTTTGCTACACATAGTGGCAACGCTATTGATTGGTTGATCCAGAGAAAGTGTGTGTGTTTGTACGTGTGTGTGTGGGCGCGCACGGTGAGGGAAGAGGAGTGGGGTTTGATCAGGGGGCCGGATCTAGTCGGTCATTACATGACCAGGGGTCTTTCATTACTCTTATGTCATCGGCCCTCGCAGGAGGTGGGAGTTCTCCTGTAACATGCTCCCTGTGGAGTTGGATTGTCCTACTGTGTGTGTGTGTGTGTGTGTGTGTGTGTGTGCGCGCGCGCAGTAAACAAACATACAAACATGTAGTTATTTGCAACATTTGGCATTCGTTGTGTGTGCAGATAGCCAGGATTACTGCAATACAGTATGTAGATGTTTTCATTAACACAATGTTGACCAACCCCGATCCACCTGCAACCAGTGGGATTTTTTGGGGAACCTGCAGGCTGCCTAATGATCAGGCACAGGGAGTTTTGGAGATTGAATTATCCCTTTGTCTAATGGGGGTTGCCAAAAAGGTTGCGACATAGAGGGGGAAGAAAACGGCACAAATGAAAACGTTGTTTTCCACGAGGGCAGCGCGAACAGCCATGGAAGCTAACGGAGATGTCATAATTATGTCTATACTTTAAAGCTCTGGGATTACCAACGCATTATGGCACAAGCCGACCTCTTGAGCTTCGGGATGATTTTTGTACCGGCTATCTGGTCTCTTGGCACACCACGACTTCTGATTGGCTATCTTCTCTCTAGCGTTAGTCAAAGCTATATTTCATTTCATTAGGCGCTTTTTTATGCAGGTATTTACGTTTCATAAAACAATTCTGCAGAAATAATACAGCAGCTGCAAAATAATTGACATATCAGTTCTATTTTTATTGTATCTGTTCCGTTCATAGGCCAGAAACGAGGCCTAACCGTTATGTGCGATGTTCATTGCCAAGGGTCATTGCGCCCCATCTGCTCATGTCCTGTCTGAGGTCGTACAGCGGGGCGGCAGCACGTAACACTACGGACGTCTAATAACTCGTAACGATTCCACCTCTCGTCTAACATTACGAGTCACTAACTCGCACGGTGTCGACCGACCCTCCGTCTCACGTCGCGACGGGACAAATGTGTTTGGCCCAGTTGTTCAGCGCTGTTAACCCACCACACACACACACACACACCAACACACACACACACACACACACACCCACACCAACAACAATTTATTACTCCGCTCCAGCCTGTCCGCAGAAAGACCGTCACGGAGGACAAGTGCTTCTGTTCCCATCGACTCAATATTGACCCTCCTCTCCCTCCATACTGTCTCTGACTCTCGCTCTTTCTGAAGGCTTCATAATTCTTTCAGAGCTTTGTCTTTCTCCACTGCAGAGTCTTTCATCTGCCCTCCCCGCGACTCATCCCTGCTCTCTCTCTCTCTCTCTCTCTCTCTCTCCCTCTCTCTCTCCCTCTCTCTCTCTCTCTCTCTCTCTCTCTCTCGTACTCAACGATCACACGTCAAGTCTTCAAAGTGGACTCGCCACCACCGCCGTCCTTGTCTTTAACGCCAACATGCCTGAGAGGTCATTGATTGAAATTTCTTTATTCAGCAATAGCCCTTGACATACATCATCTCGTTTCCGAGAGGTTCCTTACAATTAAAGGGGAATTCCACCCATTTTCAACATTTTACTATGTCATTGATGTACCTTCGACGTGTTGGGTAAACATGATAAAATTGTTCCCCCATTCTGTGTTCCCAATAAATGGAGGTCTGAAGAAAACCGTTAACATGGTGGAACATCTTGATGACATCAAGATGCATTTTCACCATGTTAATGGATTTCTTTAGAGGCTTCTTTTTTCTGTCAGAAAAAAATGTTGAAAATGGGTGGAATTCCCCTTTAATAAACACTTTACAAAGGAAAAGAAAACAAACAACGCAAAACAGACAAACCAAACACATAAAACACAAAAGAAAAAAGGTAATGATATAAAAGTGATTATCTCTGCCCATGAAGCTTTCAGAAGGTTCCCTACCAATGCCCAACTTCATTCCATCTGGATGTATGTTGCATAACTTATCAACACTTTATTATATCCCTTGAATAAGCGGTCTTGTTCTATGTTGTACATCATAATTTTTACGCTCTCAAAGAGTTACATCTGGTTATCCAACTGTCCATCAGTTAGC
Organism: Benthosema pterotum; assembly: GCA_039105355.1. Classification (NCBI taxonomy): domain Eukaryota; kingdom Metazoa; phylum Chordata; class Actinopteri; order Myctophiformes; family Myctophidae; genus Benthosema; species Benthosema pterotum. The sequence goes on from CM076987.1 coordinate 19,643,613, forward strand.
TGGGGACCACCTGGAACCCTCTCAAGGAACACTGGTGCTCCCCGGACAACTGGTTGAAAACCAGGATGAGGTTCCTCCGTAATCCGTCACCTCGTACATGTCTTCCCATCTTGTTTTAACAAAATGTCACACAACATCGTGGCACAGGGGGCAAACATCAGTTATCTATCGACGAAGGGGGAAAAACTCATTACGTGGACGGCAGGCAGGTTTAATGGCGGGGATCATGCTTGTTTGCCTGACCGTTAATGGCCCTCGGCCCGTTAGACTTGTCCTCGTCCCCCCACCCCACCCCTCCTCCCCCGCCACCCAACGACGGGCAGCGTCCCGCTGCTGACAGTGACACATGTACCCCCCTGAGTCACATTGATCACCCTGGGGGAGCCCACACTCACATACAAATACACACACACACACACACACACACACACACACACACACACACACACACACACACAGAGGCAGCACATGTGTTCCGTCCTTAGTCGACCAAATCCCATAAGATGTAAGATCTTATGGGACAGGCAATTGAGCCGTAGAAATTCCTTATTTATTTATGTTTTCGAAGAGCGTCATCTTTCTGCACACCACAAAGCATGAAATTACTTTTTTCATAGTAGCACTGGATTTCTTCTCCGGACGCCCAAAAACAGGCGTCCTAATTTTAGTTGTGGAAATCCAAATGTATGTGTGCATGTAGTAGTCTGAATTAGCTGAAAATTAGCGCAAAAAAAAATGTCTGTCAGCTGATTGGTCTGGAATAGCTCAATTGTACACCCATTTTCTACTCCTGAGATTTGGGGTGGCCAATCAGGACACAGTATTAAAATATGTTTGAGTTATTTCAGACCAATCAGCATTTTTTTGCCTACAGCTGTTTTGGTCTGGCTTTAGCCAGGCCATGTGGCTGTCACTAACGGCCACCAGTGCGCTCATCCAGTGTGATTGAGATGCCGGGCCAATAAACGTTAATGGATAAGCCTCTCATCCGTTTAACGCGTGCCACTCCTGCGTCAACGGTTTAAAGCTTGCCGGACGCCCGCTGTCGCTGTTCGCTTCCCCGCAACGCCGCTGACCTCTCGACCTCCCGCTAGACTTTTATTCGTACATATCCCAACTCCGTTTATTATTATTTTTAACCACTCATAGATCTGTCAGCGCTAATAGACCTTTCAGTAACCCTCGCCTCTCCCCAGTGTGCACCCAAGGCTAGGACACTCTCCAGCCGGCCTCATTCATTTCAATGTAAATATCATGGACTTCCAAATCCAACAAGGCATGCCCTATGCAGTGGAAAAATGTGTGTGTGTCACTTGTTATGCTTAGCTGTGATTGGACCATAACAGTTTGGGGAGGGGCTTACTGAAAGGGCTATTGCTCCCAATGCGCCGGTCGGTTTCCTTGCGTGGTTTCCACTGCCGTCTGTGTGTGAATCGGTGAATATGGGATCCACAATAAAGCACCATGGATAAAGGCTATATAAATGCCCCATTTACCATTTATATCTGAAACCAAGCACACAGTAAATACTGCAGATAATGTCATACTGTGGTATTTCTCAAAATGCCCGTTTGGTTATTCCGACAGCACGGTCCCGAAAACATCTGAAAGCACTGAATGAGCCTCGTCCAATGGATTTGTTTCCCCAAAAATTGTTCTTGATGTGCAATGTTTTCTCTCACTCAACAGTAAACAAACCGGCATACAATATCAGGGTGCATAGCGTATATCCGCACCTTTCTGAAGTGATAATTCTCTCTTTTTTTAAATACATTTTCCAGGCAAGGACATGGAAAATAAGACTATTACTGCCTCAAAATGAGCAAAAGCTCACAGCGCCTTGCAGCACAGATCAGCTATTTTCACAAAATGATGTGGAACCAAGTGAGAATGAACTTGGTACCCTTCTGGGCACAGGTCTCTGCCAGGTCAGGTTGTGGCCTCCTGGTGGCGCTATAGGCCAATGTGAAAAGTGTCATTTCTTCCTATGCTTTTCATGGCTAAGTGGATGATGTGAGGCATTTTGCTCCAAAAAAATGTGTTTTGCAAACATCCTCCTGTTGGCGGCGCTATAACAGGACTATGTCTAAAGGTTGGGATTTATTCCTCAGCCTAGCAGGAAAGTGTGTTGAAGATATTACGTAAATTGCATGCTGAGTTCGTGATTTGATGCCTTTTAGTCGTAAACAGACCAAAACTGTAAACTTTTACGGAGATGCTGTGCAATGAGTTGTGACTTTGGGACAGAATCTGGCAAAAACATAATCTCCACCATGGGGCTGGTGGTGGTGGCTCACGGGTAGAGTCTATGGATTATAGACTCTTGGTTGCCGGTTCGAATCTGGGCTCCCCCCGTGTTACTGTCAAAGTGTCCTTGAGCAAGACACTGAACCCCTAATTGCTCATGATGTGCTGATTGTACTTTTCATTGTTTCGCCTGCCATCAGTGTGTGGGTAAATGTGATGCACAACCTATGTAAAGTGCCTTGGATAAAGGTGCTATATAAATGCACCATTTTCCTTGCCTTTGGTCTGGTGGAGACGATAAAAGAGAGATGCATGTAGCAATGCCTCAACTAGTTTACCTAATTCCCAAGTAGTAGTTGTTTGTGAGAGTGGGGGTGAGAAGGAGGTCCACAGTTCAATTTTCGATTGTTTTTTGTCCTTAAACGGTTGATAGCCGCTGCCTGTACTGGAGGGTATCCATGTTGCGGGCAGTGGGACAGGCCTCATATCTGTCCCTGTGTTGTAGTGGATCCTATTGATGCCTACTTTAACCCGCTCAGACGCCGCTCCCGTCTGTCCACGTTCTAGATTGTTGTTGTTGTTTTTTTAAATTACAGAGCCCATTAACACACCATTTACATCCCGGGCTGATCCATGCTATTAAGAGATCGATAGCTCTCTGTTTAATTTGTTCATTAATTTATTTCTCTCTCTCCGTCTCTCTCTTCTCCCTCTCCCTCTCTCTCTCTCTGTCTCTGCCATCCCCACAGCCCACAATCTCGGCTCTTTTTAAGGTGATCTATATTTATAGATCTCACCCCGGAAACCTACTGGCCCCTTTCTGTTTTCGATTGGTCCAGCCCAGTGACAGGCTAACGCGTTTTAGTGGGTTTTATTCCAAGGGCTCCCCAGTGGATGCCAGAGAGCGATGGCTGCAGAACAAATGGAGTGGTTAGTGGGGGGTTGTATTGTGGGGGTACTGGGGGGCTCTCTCTCTCCCTCCACAAGAGAGACCCGTTTTATCGATGCGTCTTATCGATGAAGTCTCAAACAAACGGCCTCATGGCTGTGTACCTAAACTCCTGGTGGGTGGGTGGGTGTGTGGGTGTGTGTCTCTCTCTCTCTCCCACGGGTGGCGCAGGGAGGAGAGGGAAGCCGCGGGTGGAAGAGGGAACATGCCAGAATAAAACAGCCAATTTATTTTAAAGCATGCCACCTGCGGTGGTTGTCGCCGAATGACGGGCCTTAAATACGCCGTGGTGTCCTCCTGCTTTCCCTGAGTGCAGGAATAACTTTGGAGAGTGACATCCCAGTGCACCGGTTTCCTCGGATGGCCCTTAAGGAAATTACAGGACTCTATGGTATAGGGAACTGTGTCAATCTGATGTAGTGGTAACTAATAGAGGTGTAAAAATATGTCAAGAAAAATAGAAAAAAAAAAACAGAAAATATATTGTTTTACTTTGTATCATCAGAAAATATATTGTTTTCCTTTTATCATCGATTTGCAATGCAAAGAATTGGTACAGGATCATTACCAACACTAAGCATTTGTGCAATGTATTTAGCAATTTTATGAATAAAAGCACGTGTTCAAATACAATGTCCAGCTATATACCAAATCCCTGTTGTTTACGTTACACTCAATTATCCATTATAATACATTTCTCCCTTAAAACCTGCACTATCTACATGTTTCATACATATTTTAATACATTTGCCAAATACTTAAATACTGTATCAATTTCGAGTCATTGAATCGTATCACGTTAACTACCAATATCGTCATGTAATGTCAACCATACAGTATCATGATATGTATTGTACCGCTGTTAAAATGTATTGTTACACCCCTAGTAACCCACCACTTAAGCCCGGCATACTACCCTACAATGAATGGATAAATTAGCCACTTGCACATTTTCCTGGGAAAAAAATATCACTTTTCGATAGAAATCATATTTAAAACAGACTTTGAGGACTAAAATTCAGGGAATGGCTTATGACAAATATGCCAGTCATAGTGGATATCAAATTTAAGATTTGTTTCAATGAAAACATTACCTAGTGTACCTTTAAATTTCACGACTCTTGTCTTCTGCAGTTCAATCATCTTCAGTTAGTAAGGATAGGTATATGGATAGATAAATGTCTGCTGCCAAATGCATACCATTTTGGGGGGTTGTTTTGCCCAAAATGATTTGAGAACTATTGATCTAGAAGGCATTTCTAAATCCGGCCTCGGGTGTTATTGGCTTAATTGGTAATTGGATTTTATATGCGTGTCCGTGTCCTGCTCTGAACCAATCTGGCAAACCGCTGGACCATTCCGTCCCAAAATGTCACTGGAAGATGTCGTACGGGTTGACTCGTTTTCAATGATCTCCCGGATGGGACCGAACACATGTCTCTTCACCTGTACAGAGGCAAACACGGTGAGACACGTATCGACGCCTGGAAAAAAGGCGATCGCGGCCGTGACGGCGCGTGTTAGTCACACAGCCGCCGCTCCTCTCTCTCTCACACACACACACACACACACACACACACACACACACACACACACACACACACTCACCAGCGTCCACCTACACAACCACCGTCCGTGAAAGAGGCGGCAGCACAGGGACCGATATTGAGAACTAATGGATTCTTTTGTTTGACAGGAGAGTGTTCAATACAATCCAAATGGAGTTTTCACGCTCCGCCGGGCTTAGAGCAGAGGAGGGGGCCCTCCACTGTTGTCCCCGTCGATTGGCCATAGGTTGTGTTTTGCGCCGGCCTGGCCCATGCGCGTGTGTGTGCCCGCCTGCCCTCCCTCCCACCCGCCCGGGGAGAGCGGACAGTTTGTCTTTCGATGAGGTCGGCCCTGAGGCATTGATTCGAAGAGGGTGAGCAGGAAAGGTGAGGTAATACTGTATTAAAGCTTAGGGAGCTGTCGGCCGCATTTAGTGACCGGGTGCTGTAGCGCTATCCAAAGTCATCTCTTACACTCACATTAATCTCTCTCTCTCTCTCTTTCTCTCTCCCCGTCCCTGCTTTTATCCTTCAGTTTGGGTTTAGGATCACTCATGATTCAAGGGAGGGTTTGATCTGGACTTGCACCGCACGCGCGCGCGCGCGCACACACACACACACACACACACACACACACACACACACACACACACACACACACACACACACACACACACACACACACACACACACACACACACACACACACAACACACACACACACACACACACACACACACACACACACACACACACACACACACACACGCGCACCATCCGCATCGCTCCTTCAATCTTCTCCATGGCTCAGCTTGATAAATGGCTAATTCCGCAAGAGGAGCGCTCGAATGTGGGTCTCTCTCTCTCTCTCTCTCTCTCTCTCTCTCTCTCTCTCTCTCTCTCTCTCTCTCTCTCTCTCTCTCTCTCTCTCTCTCTCTCTCTCTCTCTCTCTCTCTCCCTCCACTCTGAGTGTGATGAGAGAGATGTGAAGGGCTGAAGCGAGGATGACTGATGCTGTTTACCCTTCACCCCCCCACCCACCATGTCACCGCTGCCCCTCTCTCTGCCAACCACACACACACACACACACACACACACACACACACACACACACACACACACACACACACACACACACACACACACACACACACACACACACACACACACACACACACACACACACTTAAGCAACGACACACTAAACGCACACAAACCATCACTCCCTCGTCCTGATCATTCCCATGATGGATGAACACTAATATGTTTCGATGCCAGAAACACACACACACACACACACACACACACACACACACACACACACACACACACACACACACACACACACACACACACACACATCACACAAACTGCACTGCACACATACACATTGTGCACACCCTCGTCACTATGCACACTGTAAACACTTGTTTTCAAAAATAGCAGATCTACAAGCCCACGCCACTGATATTGTAATTGCACACATATTTCACATGAGAGTGTGCTTTTAGATGTGCAGCTGCACACACTGACTCAGTCAGACTAGTGTGTCTATTTTGGTAGTTAACCGTGTCGCATGTCTACGTTCTAGCCTTCTACCGTGGTCTAGCTCTTCTAGCATGAGGAACTAGAATCTAGCCTCAGAAACTAGAATCTGACACAATGGGTTAATGAGAATGAATGAAGAGCTGTTCCAGCCCCTTCCGTACACCTGCCTGTCTGCCTGCTCTGTGCTACAGATTCACTCCTCGCTCCTTCTTGCTTGCATGTGCCCGTCAACACGACCATCTGGTAAATACACAACATGTGCACGTGCTCGCGCACAAGTCACACGCACAAACCAAACCACGCGCACGACTCTCACATTACTTGACATCAGCATTAACCATGAGCGAGCGTCCGGGGCAGGCGGGGGAGCGCCGGGGCCCCGCCGGAAGACCAGGGATGCACGTGTTATCTCTCTCTTTCAGCTTTTTTTTACGAGCGATACGGGGGTATTTTGAGTTATGTGCACTTGCGTCTGCGCGGCGGCAGTGTGCATCACAGTAATTGGACAGTGCAGTAAAAAAAGCAGATTTAAAGTGTGGCAGAAGATGCGGTCCGTCGCTGATTGAAAGCACAGAGCACACGGAGTCGATATGAGAGCCGGCGGAGTCTCCAGACTCCTCTTCTTCCTTCCCTTGTTGCATTCCTGCTCACCTCTGAGTCAGGTAAATTGTGTGAGTGTGTGGAGGGATTGTAAAACCCCAACAACACTGCACTGCAGTCGTTCCGCAAACTGGGTCACGGGGGTTCCCTGATGATTAGCTTAATGTGCAACATTGTTTTCTCACGCAGCAGTACAGTAACAACGCACTCTAAAGGTGTGTTCAGAGTGCGGCACAATTAATACTCGTGCACACCTTCGACAATTTTTACTAGTGTTGTCCCGATGCTGTATCGTTATCAGAAAAAAAAGTATTGGATCTTTTTTTGTCATATCTGTATCGGCAAATACTGCATGGGTATCGGAAAAGGATCATTATCAACCCTTATTTGTCATTATGGGGTCATATTGGCATTGACAAATACAGTATAGCAGTCTAACCATAGACCAGGCTCAGGGTTAAAGGATTGACACTATGGCAGTTGAATGAAATGTTGGGTCATGTGGAATTTGCTTTAGAGTTACCCTAGTGCAGATTAGAGTGAGGAGTCTTCTTATCCCAGTTGGTGGACTTCATATAGTAACTTTTCTTTGTCATATGATCTTTTTTGGATTAGTATATATGACTGGTATCTGTATTTGGTATTGGCTAGCACAGAAATTGTGATATCGGGATCGCAGCGAAAATGGAAAAAGTGGCATCGGGACATCTCTATTTTTTTACCCCTTGTCTAGTCTGTGCCCCTACGCATCAATGATGACCAAATGATTGGGTATCATTTGTCTCGTATGCTATAATGATCTTCTCCTCTCCATAGGAATCCATTCAAAACAGAAACATTCCAGGTATACAGTATACAAATACAATATGTTTGCATACTGTGCCCTGATTGGTCAATCAGCCAACAGCTGATTCGGTCCGTCTTTAGCCAGGCTAGCAAAGTGGCATCTACTGTATGCTCTCATGCTCTCTATACCCTATAATGTATTCGTCTCTTGTTTCTTTCTTTCCTTTTTGTAAACTAATGCCATCGCTCCAAAGGAAATAATTGGAACGCCTTAGAGCAGGCCTTTAACTTTCTATAACAGCTAAGTGAATTAAATCTGCCTCCGTTTTAAAACATGCCCCCAGGGCCAGGTTTCACTTCAACGGCACCAAACGGCTTTGTCTTTCCGTACTTGTGAAGTAATAGTGAGAGTGTGTGCGTGTGTTTGCACGTGTGTGTGTAGCTATGTGCGCCTGCATTTTGCCTTTTCTTTTTTTGCTTTTTTTTGTCCACTGGTTCTACACAATCCCAGCGTTTATGAGATTACCAGAGCCCATTTGTGTTCCGGCGGGAGCCATCTTGGCTCCGAGGAGGCCTCCGCTGGGAACCATCTGGGCTCTGCTCAAAGCGGTTTCCTCTCTCCTCTCCTCCGCACCATTGTGACCGTGCCTATTTACTTTGAAGGCATGTGGAGAAAAGTGCTTGCGTGCGTGCATGCGTGTGTGTGGCTCTCAAATCAGCAGCACGGGCAGATGTAACATTTCCCAATTGGGGGGGCAGGAGAAAATGATATGGGGGTGGGCGGCTTCATTGCCCGTGGCACGAAGATGCACCCATACCATTTTTGGTTACAGGACATTTATTGTCCAATTAAGCATCAATAATAACATCAGTTGTTGTTGAAGTTGCAACAGACACGCAGCATGCATAAAGCTAAAGGTCTGACTCAGAGTTTTCTGTTTTCAATGATGAAATACTGTTGGTTTAGTGGTGCCACAGCTGTAGTTAGTTAGTAGCAGTAGTAGTGTTTGAAATAATTTCAATTATAAGCACTTTAATTTGAAATATCGTGGCTTGTTTTGCATGCCATCGTGTTTGGTGGGACAGACTGGGCATTTAGAGGGGCATTGCCCCCCACCCCCCCATACCCATGCCTAGATCCGCCCCTGATCAGCAGTCTTCAGATGAAGGGCTCCGGGGCGTGAACTTTCCTCTGTTCTTTCACGCTGTGTGTGTGAAAGAGAGAGAGAAAGAGAGAGGGGGAGAGGGAAATTCATGAAAGAAAAATAGGAAAAAAAGAAAAGAAAGACGGAAGGGGGCGGGAGAGAGGATGAGGAAAGGGGTGGAGCGTCGCCTCCACCAGGCAGGTGTTGGCGCTGCAGGGGGCCGTCTGTTGGAGTACTGTATGTGGGCGAGAGGCGAGGTTGGGAGGGGGTGGTGGGGGTATCGATAGTAGCACTTTATCACCTCAGTTAGTGTTGTTTGACCCTGGAAACATCTCTCTCTCACTCAGACACAGGCAAACGTGTATACGCACACCCACACACACACGAACTAGGGTGATGGCCTGGGATCCAGTCTGATTCAGTGCGTTCCGCACATTTGAAATGTCACCTAGCAAATCAGTCTGACCAGGAGCCTATCCCCCACAGGTAGGCGGGGCATATGCAGGTTGAAATGCAGCTGAGGATTCTGATTGGACTGCGGTTTGTCAGAAACAACGTGGCTACGTTAACATGTGATGTCAGGGAAATGCAAAGTCAAGCAGGCTCTGGCCAGACTGATTTGCGAAGTGACGTTTCAGATGTGCAGAATGTAGTGAATCAGGCTGGAACCCAGGCTACTAGAGTGACCAGATGTCCCTCTTTGCGTAGGACAGTCCCTCATTTCCAAGACTTTTCAGGTGTCCCACACATTGAGACCCTGTCCCACATTGTGACTGGCAGAGTTCATTGTCCAAATGCCCTAATAGCTGGCTTTCTGTGATTGTGATGTGATTTTAAGTCTCAAAATGACCACACTATTCCCCTGTTGCCGCTATAGTTCCACAGTCACTCCAGAATGGCCACCAAGCACCATTGCATTTACTTATGAAATAGTTGATCTACAAGCTCAATGTGTCACACTGCGGCGTGTTTTGAGCCTGTAGATCAGTTACCGTATTTTCCGCACTATAAGGCGCACCGGATTATAAAGCGCACTGGATTATAAGGGGCACCTTTTAGAACTGTTTTCATATATAAGGCGCACCGGATTATAAGGCGCAGAGAATAGAAGCTACTACAGTTAATAGTTTTTCTGCCGTCCACGCGCTGCTCGTGGACATCCCGTGGAGAACCCCACTGCCGGTAACGCGGACGGCTCGTATCACGACGAGATGTAGATTTCATTCTTTAATCCAACTATTAGTCCGTGCGCATCGTCTGATGATCATCCCGTTGCTGACTTTCATTTGGGACAGAATTGGGGACAACTTTTTTTTCCCCCGTCCCATTGACATGCATTCAACCCAATGCATTCAAACGGCTCTCCTCCGGTTTGCCCCCTCAATGTCGCTGGCGCATGGGTTAAGCAGCCAGGGCTACACAGCTCTTCCTGACTTGTGACCCGGATGTTTTTGGGTACATCGCCAGATGATCGATTAGGCAAGACAACAGACACAGCATAACAGAAACAGCACATCCTGTTTAGGAGATCTGAGCTTCAAAATAAGGGCTTTTTTACCGATCGAACTGGTTTGAGCCGCGGCAATGGAGAGGAAACAAAGAAGATCCGATCGCGGTCAATGAGTTAACATAGAATAGAAGCTACTGCAGTCAAATGATCCATATATAAGGCGCACTGGATTATAAGGTGCAGTGTGGATCTTTGAGAAAATTAAAGGCTTTTAGGTGCACCTTATAGTCCGGAAAATACGGTTATTTTTGAATTGAAATACCGAATACTGATCTTAATTTGCTAAATGTGTTAGCCACGCATTCCCCCACTTGTCCCACACATGCAGTACCTCTATCCCTGGAGTGAACAGTTGGATCTGTCATCCATAACACGCATGCGCACGCACACACACACACACACACACACACACACACACACACGCGCACGCACACACACACACACACACACACACGCACACACACACTCACTCACTCACTCACTGTTCTAGTCCAACATCTCCTCAAAATGAATGTTGAATGAGGGCATGTGGTGCTACAGTGTCTTGTGCACTAGGGCGTCACACAAGAGTAGCGAAAGTAGCAGATTTCCAATCTCTGATACCAAGCATTGGAGCTTGTCGGAATCTAATACCTTTTGCTGTTTAATTTGAATCCTGAAATGTCAGGCATACAGTAAGAGGTTTTCACCCGACGGGTGATATACTTCATCATGCAGTGCAGTTGTTGCATTGACACATTGCTGTCAATCGAGATTTACAGATGGATGGATGGATGGATGGATGGATGGATGGATGGATGGATGGATAGACAGAAAGTTTAATTCAACAGACTAGGGGCCTTTTCTCTTAGAATAGGAATATTAAAAATAAATCCTTTACAATCATATGCAGCTCTCTAATTTTGAGATAATAGGCTTTTATTTGACAGTGTGTTGCTGCAACTCGGCATCGGTTTTCCATTACTCCGATTCATTGGATAACGTTTTTAATTGCATATTTATTCTAAGAAATAATACCCTAATTTGCTTTATCTGGCGTGTCGTTCATAGCTTGCAGAGGACATTTGTGATTTGTTTTGTGAGTTAAGTCTACACAGCTTCAACAAAGATGGGTATACAGATTGCCGCTGCTTGCCATGGTTATTGCAAACTGGGAATTGTTTTGACATGGCATTAGTCCTGCATGTGAATCGCATGAAAACCTCATCTGAAATGTGATATGAATTATAAAAGAGAAATGGCAAAAATGGTAGATCAAGCTATCATTTTCAGCTGGTGGATATCTTGCTTTGTCTGTCGGTCTAGAATGGTCAAGTGGGCGTTCAATCCAATTATATGCAGCCAACACTTCCTTGTTCAGGTTGGGCAGCTCAAAGCATTCCTGTCGGCAGCCTCTCATTCACCGTGAAGGTAGAGTCCTCAATTTGTATGAATAGAGTTCAGTTATTTATTTATTTTGAGTATATGTCATGGCCTAGTTTTTGACTGTTCTTATGCATTGTATTGTGTGTGGCACGCAGATAACATGATCACATGAGTCAGAAATGTCTAAAGTCTAAGATTTTTATAATCACTGGTTTAAACATCATTAAGGAACAAGCCTACATACAAATCATCCTGCAACTAGAAACTACCTGTACCACTATTTTCATGAAACTTCACTGAAAAGCAAGCCGCTTACACTAGCCGCTTATACAAAGCAGACATGGCAACAACTGCATAAAATACTTGAAAATTCAGGGAGATTTTTGACATTTCAAACTGGTGTAATCACATTAACAAACATAATACGTTAGTTGCATGCGCCACGTCTGCTTGATGCCGGTTACTTCGGTCCTTTTATTTGTTTTATTTTAACCTTTTAGGAGTGCTACTTTTTAACCATGTTTTAGCTATGGAGAGTGTTGGTAGCCTGTTTTAATCCGGCTTGGTGTTTTTAATGATCGGATGCACGGACTATCAGATATAGCCCTCCCAAGATCATCTATACAACGCGGGTGTTGCTGCTAGCCGGCTTGACAGCTGATAGCCTAGAGGCTAACCCGCACAACCACAAGAACTACAGAGAGAGTAACTACAATCAGCGCTGGATAAACGCAGCGGGCCCTTACTGGGCCCGTGTCTGTAAGTGTCGACCTGAACCAGGACCCTATGACAGTGTCTCATCTTATCTTGTATCAACTACCAAGTCTTCTAACCGCGGCGGGCTACCTAGTGTAGCCCTCGCCGGTACGTTTACTCGCCGTACCACTGTGCTCCTACTTCAGCTATAAAAAGGACACATCACTCCACTATTTCATCATTACACCTTTACTGGCCACAGTGTTTTCTCTCTTCCTAGTAACCACCACTACGACCACCACCATGGCTCCACTCACCTCTCCATCCTGCGAGAGATGTCTACGGCTGTCCCAGACGGTCTCGGAATTACAGGAAAGAATCTCTGTCCTCTACCAGATCCGGGACGATGAGCTGATCCTGGACGAATTATTTTCCGTCTGCCCCGAGGCTGTCGCATCGGTCCCTGAACCCGAGTCGCCAGACCAGGTCTTCGCCGGGCCCTCCAGCCCCACGGCCCCGGTGACGGACCTTGACGACACGGTCCCCGCCGACATGGATGCTCTCCATAATCGGAATGAACGAGCCGCCACGGCCGCGATGAAGGGCCTCGATACCACTGTCCCCGTTGACATGGATGCTCTCCAAAAACGGAGTGAACGACCCGCTCCTTGTCGGAATAATCCACCTGGCAGGTCGGGCTGCACTGTCCCGAACCGGGACAGTGACGACAAATGGGACAAACTGGGTGGGCGACCCAAAACTTGTCCCTCCGCCAGCTCCACTCCTGTCCCGTGGAAGGTGGTCAATCGGAAGTCCACTGGAAAATCCCGCACCCAAAAACCACGCTCACATCAGCCCGCACCCCCACTACCCACTAGTAATTCCTTTTCCATCCTGGACATGAATGATTTCCCACCTCTGGTCCAAAAAAACAAGCTCCCGGTGCATCTGCAGCCGGATCGCCATCCCCCCCCGCCGCCCCCGGGACCCAGCCCTGGTCTGTCCGCCTCGGTCCCGTCAGCGGTGCCGGGGGTACCAATCGCCACAGCGCGCCGCAATCTGCTGCGCTCGGCTGTGGCGAGACGGTCCGGGGGTATTCCTCCTCCTCGCCGACAGGCAGCTGCTGTAAAACCTCCTCCTCCCCGTACCACAGACCGTAGCCATACACCTAAAACGTCGCCAACGCGTCCGCCAATCCCCCTCTCAACTGTCCTTATCGGCGACTCAATCGTGAGAAATATAAAATACGCGAATGGTACGATAAGATGCTTCCCAGGAGCAACAGTCCCCGACATTATAAAAGAGTTTCCAGAAATATTATCTTCTCTTCCAGAGTCGATAGATACCATCATATTTCACGTGGGTACGAACGACACTGCACTGAACCACTCGGAGCGTCTGAAAGTCCATTTCAAAGAGTTGATTGAGGTGGCCAGCAGCTGTGGGAAATCCATCCACCTGTCGGGGCCAATTCCCACGCTGGGTCGTGGAATGGGTAGTTTTAGTAAACTACTGTACCTGAACTCATGGCTCCCCTCGCTCTGTGCTGCCCATAATGTCTCTTTTATTGACAATTTTAATCTATTCTGGCGCCGTGCGTCTTATTATTCCCACGATGGTCTTCATCCCAGTCCGAGGGGTAGATACATGCTGTCCCACAACATTCGGCACGCGGTACAGTACAGCCGAGCTAACCCGCAACCGCCACCACTTTCACCTGCCCTCTCACCTCCAAAGGAAAAGTGACGATCAACGCCACCCTCCCCCCCCCACCAGCCAAGCGAGGTCGTTGTAAACGCAGCTAGCACCCCCTCGTGGCTCGGAGTGCCTCTGCCTATGCAAACAGAGCTGACCTATAAGTCAGTATTTAATAAAAAGGGTCTGCATTTTTTACACCTCAATGTGAGGAGCTTGTATTTTAAAATGGATGAAATTAGGAAATTAGTAACCAAATCAGAAGTAGGGGTAATATGTTTTACAGAAACATGGCTTGATTCAAGCATTAATGACTCAGAAATTGCCATAATGAACTATAATATAGTGAGAAAGGACAGAAATCGTCAGGGCGGAGGAGTGTGTGTTTATGTCCGTACGGACATTTCTTTTAACATCAGAGAGGATCTCATGAATGAACTGGAAATCGTATGGCTGGACATTTGTCTAAATAAAACAAGACCCATATTATTGGGGGCTTGTTACAGACCTCCAGATCAGTCTGAATTCTATGACACTTTGGACTCAGTACTATCCACCGTGGCTGATTCAACAGAGATTTATTTGATGGGGGATATGAACTCAGACGTGTCTAAACACAGTACACACCCTACTTTGAGAATGTTAGAAAATGTATGTAACTCCTATGGTTTCAAGCAACTAATCAATCAACCAACAAGAGTATGCGAAACATCCAAAACCATAATTGACCTTATATTAGTGACAGATGTCACAAAAATCTCACAGAGCGGAACCATAGTCTATGGCATTAGCGACCATTTTATAACATTTTGCACGAGAAAAATTGTGAGGGTAAAATGCAGTGAACATAAGAATGTCCTGGCGAGATCCCTTAAAAACTATTCAGCTTTTAAATTTATAGAACAGGTGGAAAAAAGGAACTGGGCACCAATACTATCGGAAGACTGTGTCAATGAGTCTTTAAATCTGTTTGGGAGGGAGTTCCACCAAGCCATCGACGTAGTAGCCCCCCTTAGACAGGTAAGAACTAAACAAAGGACTAGCCGCTGGTTCAATAACGACATTTTAGAGTCAATCAAGGCTAGAGATAAAGCCCTTAAAGCCTTTCGCAAATCCAACGCAGCTGAAGATTTTGCAATATTTAAGAAAATAAGAAATGAGACGCAGAGGCTCATAGATACAGCTAAACGTTCACACTATAAAGAGCTGATAATGGAAAATAAAGGAAACACCAAAAAGCTCTGGAAAACCCTAAAAGAACTTGGAGCAGGAAATAAAGTAATTAATAAAGACAACAAGATTGGCCTTATGATTAATGAGGAGATGGTCTACAACAAGAAAATTGTGGCAAATAAGTTTAATAACTATTTCTCAAACGTAGCCGCAGAATTGGTAGCCAAGTTACCAACTTCCCCAGGTATTTTTGATGTAGACAGGGTTAAGGGATTTTATGAGAACCAGGGAGTAATAGTAAATTCCTTCTCCCTTCAGAAGGTGGATGTGAGGGAGGTCTCAAGGTTGCTCTCAGAAATAAATGGTGCAAAGGCCACAGGCCTGGATGGAATATCTCCTCTCTTTTTAAGGGATGCAGCAGAACAAATAGCACCGTATATTGCACACATCTTTAATTTATCTATAGAGCAGGGCATTTTCCCGAGTGACCTAAAAAAGGCTAAAATCATTCCCCTTTATAAAAAAGGAGCTAAAAGTGACCCTGCTAACTACCGACCAGTATCAATCCTGAGCTCTGTGTCAAAAATACTAGAGAAATTAATTAACAATCAGTTAAATGAATACTTATCCAGGAACAATCTAATGTATAAACTTCAGTCTGGTTTCAGGAAATCCTATTCAACCGACACCTGTCTACTTTATTTAACTGAACAAATTAGGAAAGAAGTTGACTGTGGAAAACTGTGTGGAATGGTGCTGCTGGACTTACGGCGGGCTTTCGACACAGTGAACCACAAAAGGTTACTTAACAAGCTTGAGGCCCTAGGGGCGGATGGTGCCACTTGTAACTGGTTTAAATCATATCTGACGGATCGCGAACAAAGGGTTGAAGTAAATGGAGTCTTGTCGGATCCTTATATCATGGACTGTGGCGTTCCCCAAGGAAGCATCCTAGGGCCCGCCCTATTTTCCGTATACGTGAATGACATGACAGATGCATGTGACTGTGATTTATTCCTGTATGCTGATGATTCTGCTCTTTTAATGTCCCATAAAGATCAACACGTGTTAGAAAACTCACTGAGTGAGGAACTGGCAAGGGTCAACTCCTGGCTTATAGATAACAAGCTATCCTTACACTCAGGGAAGACTGAATCGATATTATTTGGCTCGCAAATTAAGCTTGGAAGATGCCCAGATTTCAAAATTAAATTAAATTCAGAATGCATTACAGCAAAAACATCAGTGAAATACTTAGGTTGTATCTTGGAAGGTAACTTGGGAGGACGTAGTATGGCTAGCAAGGTTCTTAATAGGGTTTCGGGGCTAACTAAGTTCCTAGCCAGAAGTTCCAGATACATGGATAGGGAAACAAAATTAGTGGTGGCCAACTCACTAATTTTGTGCCACTTTGATTTCGCATGTACTTCATGGTTCGAGGGTCTGACTAAATCCTTTAAGTTAAAATTACAATCAGCCCAAAATAGATTGATCAGGGTCATTTTAAGCATGGATCCTCGATCTCATATAGGCAGGGACAATTTTAGGGCTCTAAACTGGCTCCCAATTGAGCTCAAGGTCACCCTAGCCAGACTAACAATGGTCCACAAAATTAAATATGGTGAAGTTCCAGCTGTACTAAGGTCCTGCTTCAGACAGGTAAATGAGGTGCATAACCACTTTACCAGAGCTAGCATAGCAAATATGGTGCCTCCGGCTTTTAAAAGCAAGGTTGGCAAAGGCTCTTTTATATACATAGGAGCCACACAGTGGAATAGGCTAGAAACTAGCATAAAACTGACCTCCAACCTGAGGTCCTTCAAACAGAAAACCAAGGTATGGTTAATTGAAAAGGTCCCGCTATAAAGGGGCAGCTTAGTCAGAGGGACAGATCCTCTGGGGTTGGGGTATATGAACTTTATGTACTATGTTTAATTGTAATTGTGAGAAATGTATGGAAATGTAATATATTGTAACTGTGTATTCAGTGTAGAGGACCCAAGTGGAAATAAGCCTACGGACTTTTCTTGGTCATCCTTGAATCGCTGACGATAATGATTCCTATTATGTCTGCTTTTCTAAATAAAAGAAAGAAAGAAAGAAATAACGTAATAATATGTACAAACTATGAAAACCTAGGCCATTATCAAATGAAATAGCGTGGTTTAAAGAACTGAACTTTATTCCTATGCCGACGGGAAGGATTTGAGCGGTCCAACCTGGATAAGGAAGTGTTGGCTGCATAGAGGGGAACGGGTCGCACTCGGGGAGAATGAGCACAACAAGTCTGAATATTAAAATAAGAGATGTCTGCCACAACGACAGCAACAGTGTACACTGGTATATTCGCCCATACGGAACCTATAGCTGGCCGTTCTTTTAACATTTAATGACGGATAACGAGGCCGGTCTGGACCGTAGCTGCCACAGGTTTTAATTGCCACAGCTTGTCCATCTGCGCCCTTTTGGGCTGCTCCTGCTCCTCTTCCCAGCATATTATTGATATAACCTCATGAGGGCTATTTGTTATCGTTAAGGCTCTGTGCAGCAGATCCCCCTTTTGATTGCCAGAGTGTGCCGTCATTCAGTGGCCAGCAAATGTCCTTTCCATTATGCTAGCAGTAGGTGGTAAATGAAGTTATTCGCTGAAAAGTGGTGGGCGCAGGGGAGGGGAGAAACGGCAGATTCATTTGCCCTTTAGTTATGGAAAGTGTGTGTGTGTGTGTGTGTGTGTGTGTGTGCGTGCGTCAGATCACTCCATTTCTCACTGGGCATCAATTGATTGCTATGCTGGTTGTCTGAATAACTGTAAGCCACACTTTTCTTAATAAATCTGCCACTGATTTAGTCGGCAAAAGTGCACTTTGATGGCATTGTAGTAGTAGTAGTAGTAGTAGTAGCAGATTTTATACCTGGTTCTGGGCTGCAAATAGTCAACTGTACAAACCCAAGCATAACCATTATTTTTACTCCAATGGTTTTTTCATCAATTTTGATACCAGGGCCCACTATTTATCCAGCATTTGAGCCACGGACCACCATTTGAGGACATTTTTTTCACCCCACAGGCCCCGCAACTATGGATTTATTTTGTTTTTTTTGTCCACAATTCCAGGCAAAGAAAACGGACAAACAATTTATCAAAATGGCCATTCTCCTATGTTCTCTAGTTGTGTAGACTTGGGCTAATTTAGGTGATGTAGTCAATCAATTTTGTAAATGGCAAGGTATAGTAAGACATTTGAGCTAGAAGTACAAGGCAATAAATTCCACCAGGGATTCCATTATGGTACTAATACTGGTGTATTCAACTAATATTCTCAGGTTACAAACAACACTGCAGGATCCCTATTGCTTTGCACGGTTGCTTCTGAAGTTAACTCACATTCTAACGGATAAAAGGTGCCGTAGAAATGCAGACCATTTACAACCGTTGGTTTGGTAAATTGCACTTCATTAGCAGCAAACCCAAATAGAGCCGAAGGCCCAACTTAACTAACACGAGAAGGTGCTTCGTTTATTTATTTATTATTTTTTCATCACGACTACTTTGAACTTCAGCAAAGCAATTAGCCTGCAAACAAACTAGCTGGCCAGCTGCGAACTTCGATAGCTGTAGCAACAAATGAGCCGCCTGGCTCTGTGTGTGTGTGTGTGTTGGTGTCAGCCAGCTCCAGAAGCAATCTAACGCAAAAGTCTGCAGCATTGGCTTTTTTTTTTTTTTTTTTTTTTTTTTGCTGTTTTCAATAGCGGTCACCGAGCAGCATTGTAAGAAAAACCTGGCTTAGGAAAAAGTCGGAGCCGCAGGGAGCTTTTGTGCCTCGGCTAGCAGCCGGGGCTTAACTGTAGTGGACTGTGACGAGCTAACCATGTGTCTAATCACACGGGCAGGCCTTTATTGTCCTCCTCTCCTCAAGCACATGTTCCAGGAAATGTCAGCGTCCAGCTGACCGTTTCATTTGACAAGGTGACAGGGAGGGAACAGCAGGAACCTTCCCTGCTAATGAAACCAAAATCAGGCGAGGGCCAGACTTGTGGCCAGACATTCCTGCACCGGAGGCCAGAGCCTTTCACAGTCCCTAACGCCAGGCAGATCCACATGGCTTCCATGTGCTACAAAAAGAGCCTTTTAGCAATTACCTGGACACCGCCACGAAATGCTCCTGGAGGTGCATATTAGCATGTTGTTTTCCTGTGGTGTCACCACCACTCAGAATCACTGAAGTTTTTTTTTTTTTTTTTTTTTTTTTTCACAGACTACCTTTTTTCCCCCCAAAGATGAAAACCAAGTTAAGTAATGAAAGCAAGTTGTAACTATGACTGAATATACTTTGCCAACAAATAAAAAAACAATAACAAATAAAAACTAGACTGAAATGACAGGATAAGTGACTAATGACAGTAGAGCAGGGGATTTCAAGCCAGCTAAATCCAGCTAAATGATGGAAAGTTGGCTAACCAAATGTTACTCTTGAGAGCGTAAAAATTAAATTCATGTTTACACACTCAAGAGTTAGTCAATGAGAGATCTTTACCTGCTCTCTATTGAATGAGTGTGTCACTAACCTCAAGTCCTATATTCCATGAGGTAGAAACATCTTATTTTGTAAATTAATGACCTAATTGATCACACTACATCATACTAGTGAAAAGTTGATGTCCATACCCTGTGCATATCAGGGTGCCTGCACACCTTCTAAACCTATAGGACTATTATTGTGCCAAAAGTGACGAAAAACTCTACAATACAGAATTGTCAAACTTCGGCCAAAGTGAAATATTACGTGAGAAATCTGCGGCGCAGAGCGAAACAAAAATGTACAGTAATGCCTCAATTCCTTCAATGCCAAGTTCCTGTCAGCCTCCATGCTCCTTGAGGTTTCTGCTTCATTTCATTTCCGAACCATCATTTCAGAAAACCCGGGGCCCCGGTTCCATGCCCAAAATTTTCCCTAGTTGACATTTGGGCGCTTGCAGGTTCAGTGTGACTCTAATGGCTCACTTATGTAACGGCCCCCTATGCACTATGCAGACGGCGGGGAGTGTAAAACGGGCGAGTGACTCAGATAGCAGCAGAGTGGATGGCAGACCGAGAGCAAAAAGGGGGGAAGCGATGTGCGTCGCGGTCGGACGAGACGAGTTAGGCCTCTGGACGACAGGCTTTCTATTCCCCTTCTAAACGACTGTACCGCGCTACTAGACATTCCGCCCCCCAAGGGGTCAGCGGGTCGGCCAGAATACAGGAGGTCGGTCTAGTGGTTCAAAAGTTGCGAGTTTGACCACCTGCCAGAGGGTATATTGCATTGGGGAACTGGTGGCTGCCGTGACATTTGCAGTGCCAACAAGATACTTTAATAGTGTGCTATTTTTTTTTTCTCTCAGTCAAGGTACCAAACACCAACATGAGACTCTTTGCGATGTCTGAACATTTGCCTGGTCGTTTCATGTGGTACACTAGGGCAGTGGTTTTCAACCAGTGGTCCGGGG
This sequence comes from Benthosema pterotum, assembly GCA_039105355.1. Taxonomy (NCBI): domain Eukaryota; kingdom Metazoa; phylum Chordata; class Actinopteri; order Myctophiformes; family Myctophidae; genus Benthosema; species Benthosema pterotum. The sequence continues at coordinate 19,664,361 of CM076987.1, forward strand.
ACCACCACTGGTCCCTGAGAGGGTTTCAGGTGGTCCCCAGCTAAGTTGGTTAACCTGATGAAACGTAACCTGATGTAACTCTTGAGAGCGTAAAATTTCGTTTTCATGTTTACATACTCAAGGGTTCAAATATGTATCTAAATTAGCCCACATAATTCTAAATCTATACACAATTAGAGAATGTAGAAGATTTGTCAGTTGGATTTACTGTGTGTTTGCCTGTTTTGTTTGTGAAGATTCAGCCTGGTATTGTGGCCATAACCAAAAAAAAATATTTAGTTTTGGGTCTGTGGGGTGAAAATGTCATCAAATGGTGGTCCGTGGCTCAAATTCTCAATAAATGGTGGCATCAAAAAGGTTGAAAACATCTGCACTAGGGTTACAAATTAACAGGAGAACCAGAACATGCGTGTTCGCATCCGTTCTGTTCCGTTGCTTGGCTTGTCATTATTGTGCATAATCAGAGTGCGAGATTGCATGTTATGCATTAATTTAAACCATTTTTTTTCCTTTATTACTTTGACTGTGACCCAAAGCAGAGAAAGAGAGAGGGAAAGAGCAGTTCACAAACTAATTCCCCTCAGATTTCCCACGGGGGCCGAGGGGCTAAGCAGCCCGCGTCGTAATCATTTAACTTCTGACTATCTCTTCCACCACAAACCTGTCTCCTCTTATTCCTGCTGACAGATAGGAGGAAAAAAATCTATTGATTTTTTTTTCTTTTTTCCTCCCTTCTTCCCTGTTCATCACTTATGAAAAGAAAATGTAATGAATAGATAATTAGCCTGAATAGGCAGATTTGGGTTATTGTCCATAATGTTGTGAGATCCGTTGCTATACTGTGTCAGCAGGGTTGGCTGCCTTTCGCCGCTCCTCATTTGTGTGCGACCGTAGGGGGAATTGCAATTTGGCTCTCCCGCTAATTGCGAATGATTTAGGAGTTTGTGCGAGAAACGCAGGATAGCAATATGGGAAGTCTTAACTAAGTCTGAACTACGGAGTCGACAGTAAATTAAATGGCCGCTCTGCGAGAGCCACTTCCTTCCCTTCTTTTTCTCCTTTTTTAGGGTCTGCTAGGTCTCCATGCACGAGACCAGGCCAGATCACAGCCCATATCGGGCTTTAAGTTATTTCCATCGTTGCCAGCTGAAATAATAATAAAGCCTACTCTGGGCCACTGGTCTATGATTGATTTTAGGTTAGTCTGGCCTCGATCTGCCCCTTCCTCCTTGATCTGGATCACAATCACTAATTCACCCCTGGTCTTGACCATGCTTACTGGGAAGCCAACTTGTTGGCCAAACAGACCTAAGGATTGAAACTGTGTGTGTGTGGTCTATACAACACGTGTGCGTGCACACACACGCGCCCTGTCAGTCAGCCGAATGCCAAGTCGGTTGGTGTTTAATGGGGAATGTCAGGGGAAAGAAACGGACGTTCTATCCCGCTCGCGGACAGCCCCCCCTCCAGACACCGCCGCTGGGAGTAATCGCCCGCGAAAGATGTGCACCAGGCCGCGACCGAGAGGGGGCCTGTGGACCGCCCGCCGACACGAGAACGCCATGCATGCCAGGGGAATGTGTGTGTGTGTGTGTGTGTGTGTGTGAGAGAGAGAGAAAGAGGGGGAGGGAGGGAGGCCGCCAAATCGATAGAGAGCTCAGGGGCATCCAATGATCTGTCTATTTAAGAACAGTAGAGTCTCCTGCATTAGGGAATCCGACCACACACACACACACACACACACAACCAGCCCAGCAGGACTAATGGAATCTCAGACCTAATCCCCGATACAGTACATTAACTGAGCTTCATTTCTTTCTCTCTCTCTCCCTCTCTCTCTCCCCCTCTCCCCCCTCTGTCTCTCCCAGGTGGAAGTGGAGGTGGAGAGCATGGACAAAGCAGGGAACTTCATCGGCTGGCTGCACATCGAGGGCCTCAACCTGTCTGTGGCTCTGGTGGAGAGCGCCCTGTCCAAGGTGCACTTTACCGCCGAGCGCAGCGGCTACTACAAGACGCTGACCACCGCCGAGGAGGGCTGCCGGGAGAGGAAAGAAAAGGTTTGTGTGTCCGCCGTTTTTCTACCCCCCACCCCCCACCCCACCCCCCAACGGTCTCCTCAACCTCTGCTCCGTTTGCATATCCACCTACAGCGGTACCCACACATTTTTTTGACTTGAGAGCTACTTTCAAAATGACCGGCTCAACAAGATCTGCACATAAAAAAATCTAAGATAAACCCCAAGAAAGTTTGACTTTGAAATAGTGGTGATGGTGTTACTTACTGTTATAGCGTTTCAGAATAATGCACTTATAATGAAAAATGGACAGGGAGAATTACAAGGTTTTCTTGTATTCAGATGTTTAAATATGTTGTTTAAATGTATAAATGTAAGTTAACTCTTGAGAGTGTAAAATGAAACCAAATGGACCCGTAAGGGTCCATTTGGTTTCATTTTAACACTTTCAAGTGTTACAGATCTATACATTTTAGGGGACTGTCATGTGATCTACCTGCATGGCCTGTGTGATCTACTGGTAGATCACGATCTACCTTTTGGGCAGCCCTGACCTGCACCATCGTACAGCAACTGCCCCAGGCGGCAGAGGGTTTGTGGGCAGGCAGAGTTGCGGTCGAGGTGTCCTTGAGCAAGGCTCAGAACACCCTAATTGCTCCTTAATTGCTCCTGATGGTTCCTCCAGCCTTCCGCAGGCCACAGTGGTACGACTGGGGGGAAATGTATCGCACAATCAATGTGAAGCGATTTGGATAAAAAAGTGCCGTCTGAATGCACCATTTACCGCCATGGTGATGTGAATTCATCGATTATGACCCCCAGGATGCGGGGAGAACGGAACGTTCTGGTGGGACGACAGAAATTATTGAGTCTAGTCTAGTGAAAACAAATGGCGTTAAGTATAGAGCTATTTTGGAAAGTGACTTAGAAAAGTGCTGTATTGAGGCTGATCTATTAGTTGGGGAAAGTTGTGAAAATCAGGGAACTAGATCGTTACAGTACATAGAAATTTCTTTGTATGGATTTAGATCCCAGATTGGTAAAAAAATAAATTAAAAATCCGCCCTAACTATGTAATTATAATTGTTAATTTGCTAACACATTGATCCAAGCCAAAACACAATTGATTGATTCAATTGATCTTTAGAATAAACATGCTCTGAAATGCCTTAATGACCTTTTAAGTTTACTGTTCAGAGGCGGTTACATGTTTGTATTTATTTTTTGGACAAAAGCAGCACTTAGCAAAAACAAAAGCATATTGACCAGCAACTCCACACACAGGCAGGGATCATCGATTACCGTTCCAGCAGAAACCAGTTCTAACCTACTGTATGTGCAAAACTGTTGACGTTTCAGCTAATGGGAAAGGGCACTAGTGTTGCAGTAGTCTGGAAACCGGCCAGATTTGCCACGTTTGTAGTTTTCTGTACTGTTTATATTCGTATTTCCATGCTACAGGAGATCATACCTGGCTACTTGATTATCTTTGAAAATCTGGCAACACTGTTCAGCAGCAGCAGCAGCATCCAATCAGAAAGAAACGGCTATGACAGAATGATCACTCAGCGTTAAAAAATAGCTCACCAGAATTCTGAAATCAGACACAGGCGTGTTTATGAAGCGAGCATGTAGCTGACAGGGCGAGTTTTGATTAATCCACTGTAATTTCCACAAGTAAAAAGTGATGCTAGCCGAAGTAGAATTCTCGGATAGCAGCGGATCGTTTTCAAATAATAACGTCTGCGATGCCGGGGTGCACATGTACACACCACACACTATCTTTTATGTGCATTATAGCTCAGAATATGGTCAAAACGTGCCATTCAGGGCTTCATAAGACCCTAAAATGAAAGAAACATCAGACACAGTCATGGGCCTCCGTGGCTGAGCCGTAATAGCGGATGTTTACGACGGCCAAAACACGAGTAAGGGAAAGCATACGTCATCATCTCTGCTTTTGTTAAATGTGGCGGCACCTGCAACAAATGCAACATGGAGGCAGGCGGCAGTATGGCATGTAACCAGTTGGATCCTTTTTTTATATTGTTTTGTAGTAATGGTGTAACACAGTGGTTTTCAACCAGTGGTCCGGGGACCACTCGTGCTCCATGGACCACTAGCGGTCCCTGAGAGGATTCGAGGTGGTCCCCAGCTAAATGGACAGTTGTAACCATGTGGACCCTTATAGATGAAACCTATAGGAAGCGTTTGACAGCAGTCATTTACTCCAACGGATGTGCTACCAAGTATTGAGTTCAAGTTGTCAATCTTTTGATATATTATTTAAAAATCAATATTAAGTTATAATATTAAACCAAATGGCCCATTTGGCCCATTTGGTTTCATTTTAACAGTCTCAAGAGTTGCAGAAAAATCTACACAATTAGAAAATGTAGAATAATTGTTATTTTCAACAGTTTATCTCTACTAAATTGCGGACACAAACTTGAAAATCCTGAGCTCTTGGGTCTGAGAGACTACACTCCACATTGGATTAAAAAGCAAAATAAATAGTGGGCCCTGGTATGAAAAAGGCTGAAAACCTCTGTTCTACTCGATGGCCGTGGACGTGACGTGCCTGACTTTCACACAATGTGTCATGGGACACTGCAGGTGCATTGGGTTGAGGATGAAGCTTGTGGTTCATCTGTGGAGTACTGGGTGATGAATGGAGGCATTTCCTCCTCCATTTCCTCCTCCAGCTCTCAATCCCAACACATGAATGAAGTGATCACTTCTCTCTCTCGTTTATCTTTTTTTTGTTCTTATCTCGTTCTCTTTTTATCATTCCTCTCTCTTGTTCTATTTCTTCTCTGCCTTTGTTGTTCTCCTCTTCATGGTTATCTTTTTATCTGACCACAAACAGAGACGTACACGCACGCACACACACACACACACACACACACACACACACACACACACACACACACACACACACACACACACACACACACACACACACACACACACACACACTCACACTCACACTCACACTCACACTCACACTCACACACACACACACGCACGTGCACGCAGGGCTATCTGAGCGGAGTTGGATATGACATCACAGTGCTCATCTTATCAGGGTGATCTATTGCCAGACCCAATAAGGGACCCTGGTCTTCCAATGAATCCATCATGACACACACACACACACACACACACACACACACACACACACACACACACACACACACACACACACACACACACACACACTCTTTCCCTGCTATAGACTTGTATCTTTCAACAGTGTGTTCAGGTGCAGGCAGGAGTGCACAAAACCCCTCTTATCTCCCTTGGAATGGCCCATCATGTAGCTCTGCCATGTTCAATCTGCCGTACACACGTTGACATCACTATGCTGTAGTTGCTGTGAGGACTACAGCATTTCTTCTGGATGTCATTGAACATGGATGATAGGAGCTCACAGTGTGACATCCTCTACCAAACACCAAACCTTACCTTTTCCATGAATAGTGTACATTTTCAATGAAGCCGGCTATGTTTGTTTACTCTACACTATACTGAACACATTATGGTCGGGATCTATATATCCGGATCAAACATTGAACTTTGGAACATTTGGAACCGTTGCCATGTTTTATTTATGTGGAAATAGAACATTGAATCAATTATTATAGTTCACAAATATAATTACGACCCAATCTTTAGGATATTTCCACTGCTGCGACCAGGTTGCAGCTAGTTTCTCATGGTTGCAACTAGTCGTGACCTGGTCCTTGGTCGCTTCTGGATCTCGCCCTTCCCTCCTGCTCCCTTCCTGACGAATTACCTTATGCTTTAATAAAAAGCAATTCAAATAAATTCAAGGACAATACAGATCAATTCAAGTGCCATCTTGGTTCCACTTGTACACTCTTGAGTGACAAACGTGTAAGTCCAGGCGTGTGTGTGCGCGCGCGCACGCACAGTGTTGCGCGCACACACACACACACACACACACACACACACACACACACACACACACACACACACACACACACACACACACACACACACACACACACTGCCCTGTGACTGGGTCAGGCAGAGGCAGGCTGCCGTGTCCAGACTGGATGGACAGTACACTGGTTGGTGTTTGATGTTCGGGGGTTGCCATGGGTACCGATGAGCACATCATCAACCCCCAGACTCATGTAAGGAGTTGTGTAACTCAGAGTGACGTCTGTGTGTGTATCATGAGATACTAAAAGCTATTGAGCCGGTGCCTGTGAGCTATCTAAGACAATGACCACCTTGTGTCCAAAAAAGGGCAGTATACCATATCGCGATGACCGCTAAATCAGAAATGACCTCCGAAACTCACCAATCTGGTCAGCGATCTGTTCAAAATCACGCACCGTGCCATACTTTCTGAGAAAAGAGCGTGGGAATGCCGTTGTTGATGCAGGAGCTTTGCCCTACTGCCGTGGTTTTCAACCAGTCGTCCGGGGACCACCAGTGGTCCTTCAGAGGATGCCATGTAATCCTCAGCTAAATGATGGACAGTTCACAAGAGTCGAATTATATGTAAACATAATTAGACATAATTAGAAAATGTAGAAGAATTGTTATTTTGAGCAAATTTGCCAGCTATCTCTCCTAAATTGTGGACACAAACTTGAAAGTCGTTAGTTTGGGGTGCGAGAGACTAAACTCAACACCGAATGGTAGCCGCGTGGCTAAAATGCAGAATAAATAGTGGACCCTGGTATGAAAATGGTTGAAAACCACTGCCCTACCGGAAGCAACTGGAGTTATTGGTATTATTTTCTTTTAATAAGGAACATAGCGAGGCAATAACAACGTGATGAATCTCAGCTTCTCATCTACGGTACCTGTGTGTGTAAGAGCTAAAGAAAAGATGCTGCTTAGTATTTAGATGTTTAGAGGTTTAAATGGGTAGAGTTTCCCCGTTTTGACACGGATGGCACAGACAGCTGATGCACAAGCTTCTGATTCTTCTTTTCAACGTCCTCACACGTGCAGTTATGCAAACGTGTGTGTGTGTGTGTGTGTGTGTGTGTGTGTGTGTGTGTGTGTGTGTGTGTGTGTGTGTGTGTGTTGTGCACAGTTCCTCAGGGCAGATGAGGTGGGCCTCGCTCGTCTAATTAACCCTCTGGGACTTGCCAGGGAAAAGCTTAGAACTCTGCATTTTCTCTCTCTTTTGAAGTCGCGAGCCGGTCCTCGGCTGTGTGTGAACTGGGCGAGAGAGACTACTCTCTCTCTCTCTCTCTCTCTCTCTCTCTCTCTCTCTCTCTCTCTCTCTCTCTCTCTCTCTCTCTCTCTCTCTCTCTCTCTCTCTCTCTCTCTCTCTCTCTCTCTCTCTCTCTCTCTCTCTCTCTCTCTCTCTCTCTCTCTCTCTCTCTCTCTCTCTCTCTCTCTCTCTCTCTCTCTCTCTCTCTCTCATCCACCACACACCACCTCCATCTTCATCTGTATTGTCCCCCTGGCTGTGGATATGGAATACACTGGTGCTACTGTTGCTGTGTCAGGATTCCCTACTTAGGAAATGGTGTGTGTGTGTGCATGTGATGTCATCGTGGGGGGTTGTCATAATGAAGTAGACTCAGAGGGCCTGTGCATTGCAGTGAACTTGAGTACCATTCTGAGCTTGTTTTTTAATGTCTTTACTTGAGTGACACACGCATACACACACACTACTACGGTGCCATTGGTAACAAGAGATTTGTGTTTTAAATTAAGCCATTTCATAGAAACTGCATTCCTTCAGCTCAGCATTTACCTTAGTAAAGATATCACTACCCCAAAGTATAAAATGTATACACTGCCATATTATCATGGCCATTGGTGTGGCCAGTTACACAAAGACACCAATGTGTGAAGTGATCCTTTTAACCCCACAACACAGATATATTTCCACTTGGAAAATGGTGAACAGTAAATGTAAAGAGTACCTTTTTTGGGATATCTTTCAAAATAATTAATATAGGCTACATGTCCTAGACATTCTAATGACCACAAACATATATTCATTGGCACTTTACTAACTTTTATCAAGGTTAAAGGTTAAAAATCAAAATTGAATATGTCATTAAGTCCAGAGATTTTGTTCTATGTGTCTGTTAATTCCAGACACTGTGGAGGGTATTTATACGCAAATATCATGACCGATGGCACTTAATGCCTAAACAATGAACACCAATCGTGACGTTTATGTGAAAAAACAGTACATGAGTACACATACCTAGTTACCTCCCCCCACTGATCTCATCCCATCAGCAATGCTCAAAACGTTTTATGTGAACCTCTGCGTGGACAACAGCGCCCGTTTATCGTCCCCGCGCATGGGTTGCGCTCACAACCGCCACTCGTACAGTCGCTGTCACCTTTTATTTACGTCCGCGCCTTTTTGTTACGTAAGCGGCTCTCCCAGTGTCTTTTTTTTTTTTCTCCCCCCACCCTCCCAGGAAAGCTCTACACCCCCACCCCCCAGTGCCTTCGGCGGTCGCAGCGTTTAACGTGATCCGAGCGGAAGTGAGTCGGTGCGTGTTGTTATAACGAGTAGACGGTTTGTTTCCCGAAGAAGTGCATGCATGCGCATGGCTCCCTCCCTCGCTCTAATGCGCCGCTCTGTTTGTTTTGGGAGAAACATTCTGATGTGCTGGGATTCTCTAGAGGGCCAGAAAAATAAAAATAATGGCTCCCCGTTCTTGCTTACCATGCAGGCACGTCTGCAAACAACGTTAATCCGAGGTAAACGGACTCCCCTTTTTCACTGTACGATAACTGAATGGATGCCATCGCCGTTTATATTAATGACCACTTAAAGGTAGGGGAAGTGATTTCACTTTTGTCAGATATCACCCATTTTTTTTTTTTTTTTTTTTAAAATGCTCTAAGATGTGCGGACCATATATGGAGTTTCCCCCTCCCCCACGTTAGCAGAGGAGCTAATAAAAGTTCCCCAGGTGGAGGGTGAATTCTCCTCCAATCAGGATCGAGCAGCAGCTCCCCTACCTTTAAAGGTAGGGGAAGTGATTTGAAATTCATGGTGTAGTACCAGCCTGGTGCACTAGGGGCCCCCAACAGTAGCTACACTATGTGAACCTGCTGCTCGCTCCTGATTGGAGGAGAATTGTGGTGACCTGGGGAACTTTTATTAGCTCCTCTGCTAACGTGGGGGAGGGGGAAACTCCATATGTGGTTTCCACACCTTATAATAGAGCATTTTAACAGAAAAAAAACATTTTTTGGGTGATATCTGACAAAAGTGAAATCACTTCCCCTACCTTTAATTAATGACTAGTGGTAAACTTTCTCTGCAACAATAGTCTACCTACAATGTGTTGTAAACCTGTAGATTGGTTGTTTTCACCACCCATTTGCCCCCGAATATGTTAATTAATGACTAGTGACCGCCAACGGTAAACTTTCTCAGCAACAATAGTCATACCTACAATGTGCTGTGAACCTGTAGATTGGTTGTTTTCACCACCCGTTTGCCCCGGAATATGTTAAAGTGGTTAAACACGTGGCAGAGAGAGAGAGGGAGGCCAGTGGTTTGGCTCAAGGTACAATGGAAGCAATTTCGTCCAACGCTTCCTTTCGAGTCAACCCCAATCATTAGTACGCTTGGGGGGCAAGTCACCAATTTTCTGCAGAATTCAAAACGATCATAATGAAGGGAGATGGCGGACACGGCGGCTCCGTGTGCAGTCGGAATGTCCAGGGGACGTTTATTTTACACTGCAGTACAGAGCCCTTACACCCATGTTTATGGTTCATGTTTTAGACTATTATTAGACAGAAGTAAAAGCTGAGTGTTATTTTTTTTCTTCTTTTGCTTTTAATTTTAGTGATTTTATCTATTTTTGACATTAAAAAATGTGAAGCAGGGGATGTATATCACCTGGCTGCTTCACATTCAGTAGATCCTGTGATCTTCTATGGACAAATGCAATTTCCTGGCGTATAGTAGGACCGTAGTAGATAAAAATTGGGAAAAAAAAACTTTTGGAATTGTTCAACATGCCAAACTATTAACACGCTGTGAACTTGTAGATTGGCCACTTTAACTGTTAAAATGTTTTTTAAAAGGCTAAGAAGTTAAGGGATTTAGCGGTGACAAAAATCTAGTCCTAAATCTGTTATGGAATCTTCCACGCCGACGGAAATGAAGGCAGCTGATGTTGGTAATTGGAGGCCTCCTAATTATGAGGTAAATCAACAATTGGCTCTTGATATTAACCAGAGTGCGCTTTATGTCGAGCAAGGGCTTTTCTGCTGTAATTACCCAGCCTTGGAGGAGTTTAACACGTTCAGTTGGACCAGAGAGAGGGAGAGAGAGACGGAGGGAGGGAGAGGAGGAGAGGAAGAAAGAGCAAGAGAGGACATGACAACCCCCCCCCCCCCTTCCCTCTCCAACAGTGAAAGATCTTAGTTCAAATGGCCAGCTTCCTCACCAGGGGCAGATCTAGGCATAGACCTTTAGCTTTATGCATGATGCGTGTCTGTTGCAACTTCAACAACAACTGATGTTATTATTGATGCTTTACTTGCCTAATATAAGTCCTGTAACCGCGACTTCATCGCCCGTGGTGCTAAGCCGTCCCCATACTATCCCCCCCCCCCCCCCATTTGGAAAGGTTACATCCGCCCCTGTTCCTCACATCTCCACACGCCTCCTCCCCCTTTCATCTTCCCATCAAGATCACGTATACACCGCTATCATTCGTTCTAGTGTGCCGTGTGCTGAATGCCGATCTATAGGTTGACGTGGAGGCGGCATGCTGGGAGCTCGTGGATTGTCTTTTTTTTCCCCTTGCAAGGCCTATATTTAGGCACCAGCCTCCAACACCCCCCTTCAGCCCACTCCCCCGTCTTTCCCCGCTAATTATCTCTGAATCCCCTCTTATTAACTGGATTCATGTCCTCCAAGATGCCCTGATTCGTGCCCTTGCCTCCATGCCTTGGCACGTGGCTATTTCCGTTAGGATGGGGCGGCGGGGTCATTGGGGGTGCGTTCCTCATGGCCTGACCCGCGACTCTATCCTTAAGTGCATGCACTCTATGCTGTCCCTATTCAGGGATGAGTAATCCACCAAAAAACAGCAGAAATTCAGTGTCGAGGAGGGGGGGATTGGATCTAGTATAGATGAATCGGCAGAGTTGTCGCCTGAGGCCAGCTGAATGTATTCAGCGCTGCGGTGTTGAGTTGAGCTTAATGTGAGACCACAGCTTTGATTGCACCCTCGAGGGATATTTGTGTCAGAATCTACGTTGCAAACTTGTTTTTTTTATACTAGGCTCAAAATGACTGGGTCTTGTTCACAAGTGAGGGGAGGACGGAGAGGATCAGCCAGAGAATCGGAGCAGCAGGAGTGGCAATACAGTCGCCGTACCGCACTGAAAATAGTGATGAAAAGAGTTGATTCTGAAGAACAGGCTTTCTGTCTACCAAGCTATCTCTGTCCCTGCTCTCACCTAAGATCATAAAGTGTGGGCCATGACCGAAAGAATTGGGTTGCAAATACAAGTGGCCGAAATGAGATTTCTCTGATAGGTGGCTACCATCTCCCTTAGAGATCGGGTGAGAAGTTGTTCTGGTTAGGATGCCTCTGGAGTGTCTCCCTCGGGATGTCCTTGATGCACATCCCATTTGGAGGAGACCCCGGGACAGGCCGAGGACCAGATGGAGGGATTCCATCGAGACTAGCCTTGCTCGGGAGAGTGAGAGTGAGGTGTTGCCCCCGCGACTCGACAACACATAAGCGGTGGAAGATGGATGGATGATGGATGGATGGGAAATGGCAAATGCCTGCATATGGCGGAAGCAGTCTTGTGTCGCTGCGGCCATCCACACCGCTTGTCAAAGCACCAAGTCTTTGACATTGATCCTGGAAGATGTGTCCTTGGAAGCGGAGCTTGATTGAAGTACCTAATCCTATTTCAGCTCCTTACTTTTTATTTATTAGCTTTTCTCCTTTAGGCGCTACCCCAGTGACGGAGAGACGGAGAGACCGACCGACCGACCGACCGGCCGACTTGACTGTTACATCACACGTCCCCCTGGGGGTTGGTTGGGTGGGTGGGCCTGGGCTTACATCTCACCGCACTCCTGAACTCGCATCAGAGGCATTTGTGAGGCTGGGAAATCGCCACTCACGCTTTTCCCCCCGTGTGCTCGGCTGACGTGCTGCTGTAAACACGTCTCATTCTGCCGGTGCTCTGCAAATTTCCGTCCCTTTATCTTGCTTCAGTCGGCACTGCCAAACTCCCCCTACTTCCACCCCCACCCCAAGGGTCAAGTGCCTTTGCCTCGTAAGCCAAAACACCTCAACATGTAATCAAACATCCAACAACAGCCCCCCTCCCTCCGCTCTCCCGTGCTTTCCTGTTTCCGTTGATGGCTTGTTTTTTTGGAAGAGTTTGCAGAAAACGGAAGAAAAAAAAGACCTCCCCAGCCCCCCAGGACCAGGGCCGACTCATGCTGCTCGGTACACAGCACATCATACACCTGGCTAAACGGGAACACGCTGGCCCACAAATGGAGATAATTGGAGCTTCGGTGAAGTTAAGAGAGGTGCGTGGTTGTGTCTCAACTCTGCAGACCCCAAGGTTGTGGTAGCACCGGTAAATCCGGCTGCGCTACAGCGTTTCCGTATTAGAGTTTCTTGTTATGCTCGTCTCCAGCTATCTGGTTTTTTATTTGGTTTCATTCTGGACACGTTTTGTGGCACGATTCTCAGGTTCAACGAGGGATCGGCGTGGCCTTGAGGTCGTCTTTCGGTGATCAGTCGGATCGTCTAATTTTTCTGCCCACCCCCATCTGAAAAAGATGTGGTTAAAATGGTTTTAAGGTTGTATTAAATAATTTTAATAGGGATTGTATTAAATATCTTTAGGGAAACGTGCAAACACATGTGCATCAGTTGGACAATCTGACGTCACATTGAATCAAGGAAGTGCACCTTGTATGCTGGATGGCCCTTTTGTGTTTTCTTCTTCAAATGAGCCTTCTGTAAATGACAATTACATGCAAGCAGGCCTCGTTAGGTTTCTTTGGATTGGGGGGGGTGGGGTCTCTGAGAGCTTTCCTTTAAGCCCCATGACCCGTGAAATGCTTTCAACCTTGCGGTCTTTTCTTCCTCTCTTTTCTCTGCCTCTCTCTGAGGAAGGGGTAACGAGTGGCAATCGGCATGGCAGTGGATTCGTGCTAATTCACTTCATCCCATGTAGTTCACAGTAGTAATTTGAAGAGTGAGTCTGATGCAAATTTCACCCTTCTCTCCCCTTCTCCCCACCCCACAAGTACTCAACTGTACCTCAATACCTCAAATATTGGCTAAGCTTTTATGTGGCACTGTAGCATAACCAAGTAGGATGTTAATTTTCACTGTGTTAAAATGAATAACAATACATACTGTATATAAACACTTCTGTGGACTCTCACACACTTGCTAGGAATTTGCATCAGTGCAGCCCCTGGCCCCCAAAGCATAAAATAAAATACAAAATAAGATGCACACGCACAATGGAATGTAGATCTTTGATCCCGTTTTGTAATGGCTAGACACTAGGGATGTCCTGATACACTTTATTTCCGATCCAAACCTAATCCCACAATTTCTGTGTTAGCCGTTACCAATACCAGAGAATAATGTACTGTATACGACACAAAAAGAACATCATAGTGCTGTATTTAATAATCTTTACTGTATATGAAGTCCACCAACCGGGAGTAACAGAGTCCTCGCTCAAATGTGTGCACTTGGGCAACTCCAAAGTAAATTCCATGTACCCCAGCATTTTATTTATTTGCCATAGTGTCAACCCCTTGCCCCTGTGTCTGATCACTGGTTAGACTGGCATATTCACCATAGTGTCAACCCCTTACCCCTGTGTCTGATCACTGGTTAGACTGGCATATTCACCATAGTGTCAACCCCTTACCCCTGTGTCTGATCACTGGTTAGACTGGCATATTCACCAGTGTCAAGCCCTTACCCCTGTGTTTGATCACTGGTCAGACTGGCATATTTGCAATTACCAATATGTCCCGATAATCACAAATAAGGTCCAATACTGACACCTTTCCGGCACCACTACAGTATTTGGCAATACCAATATGGCAAAAAAGCAATGATCTGATACAGTATTGGGACATCCCTACTGGAAAACGGTGACACCATATTGCGTTGTGCTCCAGCTGTACCTAGCTACTTTTTTAAAGTGCTAATGCTTGCTCTGCTGCTTAAAGTGCTTGGGGCGGCCCCAGGGCATGTGCTGTACCCTCAGGCGGTAATGTCCTGCTCCTAAAAACCCCTGGAATCTCCCTGTGAATGGGGGAGGATGTGAAGGGGAGAGCTTAGCAGGGGCTGATAGGAGTGATCGATTTTATTCTTTATTTTATCTGGTGGACATGGAAATCATTAGTGTTATTATTTGTCCGGGTGAAGAATTGCGACTTAATATCATCCGGGTAGAGTAGTCAGGACAGATCTACCTGTATCTTGCATGCTGATATTCTCCCTCTCCCTCTCCCTCTCCCTCTCCCTCTCTCTCTCTCTCTCTCTCTCTCTCTCTCTCTCTCTCTCTCTCTCCCCCCCCCTCTCTCTTGCCCCTGTGCGCCGCTGCTGTCACTGTTGTTTTCTAATTTAACAAATGGAGGACACCGTGTCAAGAGAGGAACACGGCCATGACACACTCACAGAAAGACAAATATTCATTTAATGACCAGGCTCCTCGGATACCTGTCCCTGCTGCTCTGCGAGCGAGAAACAACGGGAGCAGGGCCTGGAAATGGAGTGTTTTTTTTTTCCTATTCTTTTTTTTGGGGGGGTATACTTATCTCACCCTTCTCTTCCCAAATTAGTTTGTCTTACTAATTGATTCCTCCACCACACACATTCCTGTGTTTACTGCTGTCGTATCGCACTGACTCCCCTGCCAGAGAGGACGTAGGACCTTCACCCCAATCCCAGGGGCGGATCTAGGCATGGGCATGGGGGGGCAATGCCTCCCTAAATGCCCCAACTGCCCCACCAAACATGATGTCATGCAAACAACTAATCAAATATATTTCAAATTATAGTGCTTAGAATTAAAATGATTGAAACAGTATGCTATTAACTAACTACAATTGTTGTACCAGTAAACCAACAGGATTTCATAATTGAAAACAGAAACCTCCCTGAGTCAGACCTTTAGCTTTATGCATGCTGCGTGTCTGTTGCAACTTCAACAACAACTGATGTTAGTATTGATGCTTCACTTGCCTAATATAAGTCCTGTAAGGAAAATGGTGTAGGTGCGGCTTCATCGATGAAGCCGCACCCCAATTGGGAAATGTTACATCCGCCCCTGCCCCCTAGCCACTGATGGGTACCACCCCCAGCCTGTAGGGATACCATGCGATGGGCCAATGTCGCCCTGCCCGCCCGACTAACCTTGCACAAAGCCCCCAAACACGGGCCAATTGTATCTCGTTTAGAGCCAGATGCACCGCTGTGGATTTCAACCCCTCAACCTCTGTGGCAGTGCACAGGGACGTTACCGCTGTACCACTGCTAGCTCAGCTTTGTGGCTCATACTGTACATGACTCCAGTTTTAGGTGATAGTTTATCACCTGTCACTAGGGTTGTAAGCAACAAATGACCTGGTTGATGATACAATACATGGACAATATCGGTTCAATATGGCGATGCAATACGACTCAATGATTTCAAATAAGTAACCATTTAGCATATTATACATTGCATTAAAATAGGGAAAAACCTGCAGGAGTAAGTAAACAGAGTGATCTGGCATATAGATGAACATTTCATTTGAACACGTGCGTGTTTCTCCTTAAAATTGCTAAATACAATGCACATGCACATAGTATTGATAACGATTTGATACTGATTCAATATGAATTCTTTAAATTGCAATACGATAAAATACAAAGCCAAACAATAATATTTTCTGTTTAAGGTATGATTTACCCAACTAATAGACAAATGAGTGAATGGAAAAGCCATTAAAAAAAAGAGGAAATGACACATCATTTCACTTGCAGCTGCTGAATTATTTCTGCAAAAATGTTCTGAAATGAAAGGGACATGGTCATATCTACTACTAATGTAATAACATGTAGCTCTGACCAGAGCCATAGAGACAGGATAGCCAATCAGAATCGTGGCGTTGCCAAGAGACCATACAGCCAATCGGATAGCCAGTGCAAAAACCATCCCGAGGCTCAAAGGGTATAGACAGAGTTATGACATCTCGGTTAACTTCTAGGGAAAGGTGTAATGGCGGCTGCTTGAAAACATTGCATTTCCAATTCCAGTTTGTCACCCCTCAATTTGGCAACCTCTTAGACCAGGGGTTTTCAACATGTGGTCCGGGGACCACCAGTGGTCCTTGAGACGGGTGCTCCCAGGTGGTCCCCAGCTAAGTTGCTTAACCAGATGTAACTCTTGAGAAGAGAGGTAAAGTATTCTTAATTAGCCCAAGTCTACACAACTAGAGAATAAGAACTAGAGAAGTAGAACATTAATGGTTGCCTGTTTTTGTTTCCCAAATCCAGCCTGGAATTGTGGACGAAAGCAAAAGAAATCTTTAGTTTTGGGGTCTGTGGAGTAAAATATCCTCAAATGGTGGTCCGCGGCTCAAATGCTGAATAAATGGTGGGTCCTGGTATCAAAACGGTTGAAACCCCCTGTCTTGGACAGTGGGATATTTCAATCTCTAAAGTTACAGAGCTTGTTTACTTGGCAGCCTGCGGCTGCCAGAAACAACACAAAGGTAATCTTGGTACGGAATGAGTTTACCACATCCTGCACAACCCCGGTGCCCAGTATGTGGAGAGGCACGTGTTTATCTTCTCCCAGCCGTGGGTTGTTTTTCCAGGGTGGCCGTTGCTCGTGCTTTATCAGAGCCAAATCAAATGGATGTGACGTTTGGCATGAACCTTGAATAAACAGCTCTTTACTCGCTGCCCCCCACCAACCCTCCTCATCTTAAATTAACGACCTGCACATTGCTGCCATTGCTACTTAGATATGTTTCCTTCAGTTGATTTTCATTTATGTCAATCTCTCTCTTTTTTTCCCCTAGTGATAGAAAGGGAGAGCAGGAATATGACCTGAAATTTAAGAGCCTGTCCGGAGACAGGAAAAAGCATCCTGAGCACACGCTGTAAGGCGATGCATAATGCAGGTGTTCCCTCGTTTTAAAGTGCTGAGTCAAGGTGACAAAGTGTCACAACAAGCAGCAGTTAGGCATATATACGTCCTGAGCTTTTGAAGAAAGCCTAGCAAAGGCTATTTTGCTGAGTGAACATCCAGGAGTACCAGGAAAAATGACCAGCAATTCATTAACACATTGAGTGCCCGATGGACAGTCCTTTGGGCAAAGCATTTGCCAAAGAACATGCTCTAAATGTATGGCCCACGTTATCATGGACTCACACCGTCAATGGCACTCAATTCAGTAATGCTTCTAGCCCACTAAGACTGTGATTGTTTTATTAAAAAATCACACCCATGTGAAGTGAAGATTGCTCTTACCGCCTTAAAACGTTGATTACAACATAAAATAGCTTGCAGGGTTCTGTGTGAGGCAAGGCAGTCCACAAGTATGGAGTGTTGTGATATATGGGCGCTGGGCAGTGGCCCGTCCGGAACCCCTGTGGGGCTCTGCAAACATGTGTGTCGAATCCAGTGGGGAAAGCACTTCTTGACTTATGTGGAATACACACAGAGACATGCTGAGACTTGGTGCATTCATGAATAGATTTTGACAGATTATTATTTACCGATTTTATTTTGTCTAATAACAACCTAAACAAGAACCTTGGTTGAAAATACAAAAACAAACTTGTCCTTTAAGTTGTTAATGTGACATCAATATGGTGTTGGGAGATATTTCTGTGAAAAGTGTCTACGCCACCGAAAGTGGTTAAATAGCACAGGACAACGGCATTAATGCTAATGTAGTGGTTTCACTGAACAGAGTATGAGCTGTGTGGGGGAAATGAGGGATGTGCTAATGGTGAAAGAAAAACAACTGAACTTTACTTTGCGGCTAATTCGTCAGCGCTGTGTGGCATGTTGTCTGCCGTCAGTTTGTATCTGTGTGTTGCCGGCTCCCCTCTTAAAATAGCTCGTAGCCTGTAGCCAGTCATCACTAGTCTGCGCAAGAAGTCCCTCCATGGTCCTCTGTTGTGACTTACTTAGAGCGCCCGGGGTTCATAATACCACTTGAACTAAATGCCAGTGAATCCATCTTGACTCTGCGGCCATCCCATTAACATAATAACACACGGACCGCCATGAAAACAAATGAATCACAACATGGGCTGAACCAAAACACCCTGCCTGTGTCACCATGCCGTTATGTCTTTTGGGTCGGGTAAATGGCCGCGTTGACGACAGTTACGGACTTAATTGAATGCCTTTTGCCCCGCCTGGTGTCGCCCACGTCATTAACCATGGCAGTGTCAAGACACGTGTGGACTATTAGGAGCGAAAGCTACATTAAATTCTAGCGGGTGACATGCTTGCCAACGTTCCTGTGAGAGCTACGATATAAAGACATTGTCAGGCTACCAGACCTCAGTCATGGGTTCATTTTGGGTCATATTTTAGTCGTTTAGTCAGTCGTATTAAACTTATCACTCCCAAAGTGCCCCCAGGCCCAAAACGTTTTTGATTTCTTTATAAAGGAGCTTACATAGATAACGCATATAATCATGCCTCGAGACAAATCTTACAACTGTAGTTCTGAACGAATATATGTTGGCCTAAATGCTCCAGTCCCCCCTAGAGCCCATTGAAGCTACTGTTTGCATTGGAATTGATGGACAGCTTTATTTATTCATTTTTTCCACTCCATTTTGTATTTTGTGTTTGGAGCTCAATATAACAAACCTGCGAAACCACGCAGGACTGTCTCAGCTGTTTTGATCACTGACCACACACATTTTGTGCACTTCTGAAAGGCTTTTGTGTTCCCGGAGGCGCATCGATTCAGCCCGTCTCGCTTCAAATAGAAGCTGCGCCGCCTCTAATCTACGGCAGTCAAGAGACATTTTTTGGCCGCAAGGGCCCCCAGTAGTGAAATGTGTTATCAATTTTAACGTAGCTTTAAATTGATAACATCAATGTAGTAAAGGTAGTGATGACAACATTGTTACATTTTTGAGTCGGCAGATTTTTTTTGCTGTTGCTTTCTGAAGGAGAAAGGGACACGCTTGGACAAAGGGATAGAAAAACGACCAAATTTTTAGCTTTTGTGCTGTAATGAACACACGGTGGTGGTGGGCAGGGATGGCGCTGTGAGGACAGCAAAATGGAGGCGAGGGGACGCGATTGGCCTCAGGGGGGGTGCAGATTAGCGGTGACAAAGGGAGAGGTGACCCATGGGAGACCCAGAGCTCCGGGGGAGATGAGAGAGGGCTGCCAGCCTATTTTTTTTTTCTTTTTTTGCTAGCAACTCTAATCTCCTGTGCCTTTTGTGTGTGTGGCGCGACTGTGTGCCCTTGTTGGTTTCTGTGTGTGTGTGTGTGTGTGTGTGTGTGTGTGTGTGTGTGTGTGTGTGTGTGTGTGTGTGTGTGTGTGTGTGTGTGTGTGTGTGAGATAGACTGGGAGCCTGTGCCCTCTATCTTCACTGCAGAAGAACAGAATTAGCCTCCCACCACACAAAGGCTAAGAGCTGACTGAGCTTTTTTTTTTCTTAGGGCCAGCAGATTACATAATCTGATTCTCACTGCACCGTGTGCGCGCGCGCGCACACACACACACACACACAGGGAGGGAGAGAGATACCACATTAAGCACGACCCGCACATCTTCATTCTATACCTTCGCCCAAAGATGCTTCCGTGAACATGGCAAACACGCATACTTGCATCTCTCTCTCTCTCTCTCTCTCTCTCTCTCTCTCTCTCTCTCTCTCTCTCTCTCTCTCTCTCACTCTCTCGTGTCTTCATCGGGTCTTCCTCCACCCAAGCTGCAAGTTCAGCAGTCTGTCATCTCCACTCCCTTCCCTTGAATAGACACCCGCAATCTCCTCTCTCTCTCTCTCTCTCTCTCTCTCTCTCTCTCTCTCTCTCTCTCTCTCAATCTGTAACTCAAAGTAGCAGTATGTTGATGTTGTTACTGCACACCATTCTGTCTACTGCATTGCGCAGTTTGTGTGTGTGTGTGTGGAAGTGTGTTTCTGCATCTACCCTCGGGACACTAGCAGTCTATCCCAGTGATTCTCAAATCGGGGGGCTTTGAAGGGGGTGATGATGACGATGAGAGCATTTGAGAGACGGATGCAGGAATCCCTATATATTGACACGTGTGCAGCGGGTATCGCATATAGCCGCATGCAACTCTCCATCGTTCAAGTAGGCCAGTGCCTAACGGGCATCACTGTTGTTGCATAAAAGCAAAGGTGTGTGTGTGTGTGTGTGTGTGTGTGTGTGTGTGTGTGTGTGTGTGTGTGTGTGTGTGTGTGTGTGCGTGTGCGTGTGTGTGTGTGTGTGTGTGTGCGCGCCTGGAGGGGAGTGTGCAGACTTCACTGTGCGGCCGTCCACATTCGTTATGGAAGGCAGCCTTTTATTGGATCTTTATGGACACATTGTAAAGACTCTGCAGCGTGCGTGTGTGCATGCATGCGTGCGCACACACTCTTCCTGTGTCGGTTTTCACATGCCTCGCCTGTTTCTTCCTTTTTTTTCATGTGTCATTTAGCAGGTGTGTGTGTGGTGTCCTTGTGTCCTCTGCGTTCTCCAGTCATGCGCAGGAATCTTGTGGGCTCTTGGCAGAGGGTCCTCTGGGCTAGGTTTGCGGCTGCCCTTGGCCTGCCTGTGCAGAAAAGGACTATCCTACCCCCCCCCCACACG
The DNA here is from genome assembly GCA_039105355.1 of Benthosema pterotum. NCBI lineage: Eukaryota > Metazoa > Chordata > Actinopteri > Myctophiformes > Myctophidae > Benthosema > Benthosema pterotum. The sequence continues at coordinate 19,685,227 of CM076987.1, forward strand.
CGCGCGCACACACACACACACACACACACACACACACACACACACACACACACACACACACACACACACACACACACACACACACACACACACACACACACACACACACACACACACACACACACACACACCACCCCTCTGTGTCGCCCAGAGAGAATGAGATGATGTGAGGTGTTGACAGACACAAGAGCGTCCGATTAAAAATAAGTCCAAATAAAATAAACATACATTGCATTTAGTTGTTTTGTTGATCTTATGTGTGCAGGTTATCTGTCTTTTGCGGACCACAGGTTTAGGATCAGTCATCTTGCAAGGATAGGCTTCCGTTATCACCCAATGGAGAAGTATCAGTCCTGGTGGATACTATTTTTGTTTTCTATGGTTGTGATCTGCTATTTTCAGAATGCAACGCCCGAGCACCAACCGGATGATCCAAACTGACTTAGTTTTACTCGATGTCTCCAGTAGTCTCTCCTTAAAGGGGAATTCCACCCATTGTCAAAACAAAATGCAACCAAATAAGATGCTTGATGTCATCAAGATGTTTCACCATGTTAGTCGTTTTCTTCAGAACTCCACTTACCCAACTTACCCAACACCTCGAAGGTATATCAATGACATAGTAAAATATCGAAAATTGGTGGAATTCCCCTTCAACACTTCATGTTGCGGACCGCCTGCGCCCTTCCCCTCGCTTCAGGTGTCCTCTCTAATCGCCCGTCTTGAATTAATTGCTTGAAAAAAGTATAGAGACTGTGATGCGCGGCGCACACATACATTGTACAAACACTGGCATTTTCAAGCCCCCACCAACCCCCAATGCATGGAGCCACACTTAATTGAAACCACACAATTAGCAATTGCGACGTCCATGATTATCCAGTAAGCCATGTTGGATACAGCACAAAACCAAGCAGAACAATCAGGTCTCTGAGCCTTTGGATTGCAGGGCTTGTTATTAAGCTAACAATATACTGAAATAGCAATCTTGAATAGTAGAGTAGAATTACAACCAGAAGAACATTGGGGAGCATGAAATTCTAAATGTGCCAGTTACATTTTCATATTTTGAATAGGCATTATGCTTGCTTGGAGCACAGTTTGTTCCCTACTTCAATCAGGTTGATGACTTGAAATGCCCCATTGCACAATGGACTCACAATTTCACTCAATGATTCATAATTCAGATCAACCATGGTGAGCAGTTGGAAGGAAAATGTTGAAGTTCTCCAATGAGAACCTGAGAAATACAGACCAAAATGAATAAAACAATGGATGGACAGGGTTATGCATATGGGGAAATATGACATGAGGCATTTTAATAGTAATACGTTGCTAACCCCCTTAACGTCCTACACAAGCAGTACTTCTGTGGACAGTTTTGTACTTTGCGAGGATTCATTATTTTTCAGTTGGCTTTATGTTTGAATACTTTAACATCGAACAAAGTTTTGAATGCCCACATTTTTTGGATCCATCTTACATAAACATTATATTGTGAGTCAAAATGCAATATCGGGAAGAAAAGGAATCTATTAATCTAATCTAATAATCTCATGGAATTCCCCTTTAACCAGAAAATGGATGGATCATTGTGCATGAGATGACAGGTGGATGGATGGATGGATGGATGGATGGATGGATGGATGGATGGGTGGGTGGGTGGCTGAATGGATGCACAAATGCACGGGTGGGTGGACGCATTGATGGATGTACAACGTTGGGAGTTGAACGTTACTCCTATTGCCTTTAGTATGGACGCAGAGGCTGTATGCGCGTGTGTTGTGATGTTGTGATTAATCAGTGTTTGGATTCATCAAAATCAGACCACTTAACTCCATCATCGATCTGTTTCGTTGCTCTTTTATTATCCTTGATAGAATTGTTCAATAATGTATCAAATGAGTATGGGGGGGGGGGGGGGGGGGGGGGGGGGTCAGTCCTCTCTCTCTGGGCTAGACTAGCCTCTTATTTCCCCATCCTGCTAATTTAATAAACTTTTCAATGTTAACGGCATGGACTTACAGTCTAATAACCTGTCCCTAGTGTGAGAAATTAATCAAATTTGGTATTACCTGAACTAATTACTGTCATAACTTGATGTCAGCAATGCCATTAACTGATGCTATTAACTCTTAATGTTGGTGTGCTACACCTTTCGTATTTGTTTCCTGTGTGTGTGGTCTATAATTGGCTAAAAGTAAACATTACCTAAGTTACAAATCACTATAGAGCTGTGCCTGACAGCCACCGGTCTACTTAACACATTGTCTGCTATTGTTTTGAGTGTGTTTATGTCTGTCTTTTATACAGATCGGCTCTGTCAGTCCCAGCACCATGTGCAGTACAGTATTGGGTCCCATTAAAAGTAGGATCTAGATTGATCAATCTGAGGTTCAGATGTGATTTGTGATTTTTTTTTCTCCTTCCTTGCATCGCTCCCAACATGTTAACGCTTCTAGCACTGAATAGCGCAAGTCGGGAAGCTGGCATGCAATACCCGTTGCCATAGCACATGTTTTTATTGTCTGTCCCATATGGAGATCTCCGTATCTATCATATGTCTGTGTCTGAAGAGCGCAAACCATAGTTAGAGGTGAATGAATATAAGGTTTTACCATCCCAAAAAGCACTGGGACAATGCAACATTCTTCACCTGCTTCTGGTACTATTGGCCCTGCTAAACAACATACTAAAAGTATATCAAAATCTACCTCTAACAGTGTTGGGCAGAAACGAAATAGATATTACTTGTAATATAAATACTTTTTTCCAGCAAAAGTAGTGTAACAATATTACTCTGCCAAAATGGATAATATGTAATATGTTTGCGCCAAAACACGCCTGATTATTTATTAGAGATGCACAGCAGTTTGTAGAGCTTAATCCACCACAACATTCTGTGCACTTGACCTACACTACAAGTTGTTGCTAAAGAGATTGTGTTGTACATCTCTTTTTGCTGGTGGGAGGGTTGACCTTGGGAAAGTAATGTGCACCATATTACTCAAGATTTACAATATATCTTGTACAGAACTTATATTAGGCAAGTAAAGCTTGAATAATATCAGTTGTTGAAGTTGCAACAGACACACAGCATGCATAAAGCTAAAGGTCTTACTCTGAGAGTTTTCTGTTTTCAATAATGAAATGGTGTTTAGTGGTGCCACAATTGCAGTTAGTTAGCAGCAGTAGTAGTGTTTCAAATCATTTTAAATATAAGCACTTCAATTTGAAATGTGGTTTGTTTGCATGCCATCATGTTTAGTGTGGCAGTCAGGGCATTTAGGTGGGCGTTGCCCCCCCATGCCTGTGCCTAGATCTGCCCTGTTGCCCAACACTGGTGTTGGTGTTGTTCTTCCTTTGAAAGTACTTGCAGGTAGTTGCTGTCGGTGGCGCGTGTTTGTGTACTGTACGCGTATGCGCTGCATATCGTAATTTGGGTCAAACATCCCATCCCAAAGCACATCCTCTGCATTCTGAAGAGTATATACACTTCCTGTTGATGTCTCCCTTCGAGCTGCACTCTCTGTGCCTGCCGCTGTCCTGAAGGGAATGTTACATAAATCATCCCTGTCTGGTGAAAACCTCATATGTCCAAATGCCCCCGAAAAGTAGCAGATCTGCCCATTTTTCCCCCTATAACACATTAATTTCTAGTGGAAATGGAGGTTTCTTTCCAACACCAGCCGAATAATATCTCCTACCCCCTCTATTTTCCATTCAAAGCACTGCTTTAATGTTACGTCTTGTGCACATCTACACAGGAGCAGGGGTGCCTCTGCACTTGGCTTGTGCACGGTCCGTGGTTTCGGCCGAACTGTGACGTCACGTCCTGCCTTTTTTAATGGGTTTCAATGGGCACTTCCGGCTTGTTCCGGTCTGCATTTTCGGCCACGGGCAGCTTACAGTTGCTGAAAAAATACCAAACGGAACAAGCCAGAAGTGTCATTGACAATCAAACAAAAAGCAGGACTTGACGTCATACCTTGGCCGAAAACACGGACTGTGCACAAGCATGGTGTGTGGGCTGTAAAACTTATTTTAGTTTTTCTTCCTTCCTTCCTTTGGCTCGTCCCATTCCTTGTTCCACTTCCTCCAGTGTGCTTATTGGTTTATTTCTACTAAGAACCCTGCATGGGTGGTTAGTGCTCTGATAGAATAGCACCCACCACCCTCTCTCTCTCTCCTAGCTGTACTCTTCTCAGTGTTTTTAAACTGTAGGACAGCAGGGTGAATTACTGAACAAAGGTCTGCACTAACACGACAAATGACCAGGAGAAAGAGAGAGCGGGATGGAGGCAGAGGTAACTGGATGACACTCTTGTTCAAAAGATGGTTGCCATAGCAACAACACCGTGCCAACTCTGGGGCGTGTCTCAGGGCGGTTAATTAAAATCGCCTATTAATTGCGTTTTAATTGTATTTATACAATGCAACATGGAGGTAGTTTTATTTTTGGATTCCCTCTCCTCCCATTTATCTTTGTTCTCTCTCCCACCCACCCATAATTCACGTGCACATCCACATGCACACACACACATGGTGACAAAAGAACTCCAGTGGTTCCAACCGACAAGGTCACACAGACGGAATAGATAAACGATTTTCGTTTTTTTAGCATTCCAGTACTTGTCTTTTCAGTATTTGTTTTTCGAAGGAAAAAAAACAACAACCTTATGTCTCTATTTTATATGCCTTATGCCTTTATATGACATTGTGTATGTATTATTACAAGAAGGCCTTAGATGGATTCAGTCACCACGATTGGTTTCACTCATTCGGGTTCTGTAGCCGCAGGTTCTGGTGTTGCATTCAGATTAGAACATTGGTGGTCAACATGTTGGGAAACATCTTCCATACAATCCTAAAGGCCTCAGATGTTCTGTGGGCCCAGAAGAAGTAATTTCCCCCTATATTGTCAGTACTGACATTTTACTTTTGCCTTAATCCATGGTTAATGACATGATTATTACAAAACTAGTAACACTTTAGTCTCTCTCAAGCCTCCCTCCCACCCACGCACACACGCACGCACGCACAGCACAGCACATCTCCTTTGGCCCTGTGATGATTGAGTGTGCGTGCAGCGTCTTGCAGCTGGCGTGTTTTAATTGCATGCTTACTCTCTGGCGCTAGCTGGCTTTTTTTTCTCCTCTTCTTGTTTTTTTGGGGGGTGTTTTGTACTGACGACGTCTCTCACTGCTTGATTATCTTTTAATGACGGCGAATAGACGTGGTATATAGCAGCCAGGCGGCGTGCTGAACGACCCGCCTTGCATAACACCCCATATGCTGGTGCCACGCCCTCAGGGAGATGAGTGTATGTGTGTGTTTGTGTGTACATATATATGTACACATACATACACCAGCTGAGTGTTGAGATGCCCATGAGGCTAGCTGTGTGCAGGGCCGGATCTAGCCAGCCCTACTAGGGTGGGCTGGAAGAATGGCAGTGTGGGCAACACCAAAGCAGTATTTTTCAACCTTTTTGACACCAGGCCCCACTATTTATTCGGCATTTGAGCCACGGATCACCATTTGATGACATTTTAGCCCCACAGATCCCAAAACTAAAGATTTCTTTTGCTTTTGTCTACAATACCACTTTTGGGTTGGATTTGAGGGGAAAAAAACGGTCCAACACAGATCAAAATGACCATTAATCTTCTGCATTTTCTAGTCTCTAGTGTAGATTCGGGCTAATTCACATGATGAATATTTTAACTCTTGAGCGTAAAAATGAAACCAAATGGACCCGCAAGGGTCCGTTTGGTTTCATTTTTACGCTCTCAAACAGTTAAAATATTCATCATGTTACCATGTTTACACCTGGTAAACCAACTTTTTACCCTTTAGCTGGGGACCACCTGGAACTCTCTCAATGTTATCTCTCTCTCAAGAACCTCTGATATTACATTCCATTGGGTGGGCTGGATGCACGTTTGGGTCGGCACTGCCCACCTCTGCCCCCCTCTAGATCGGGCCCTGTGTGTGTGTGTGGGAGGGGGGGTTGCTTGGGGTTGGAGGTCTGTCTGTGCATGTGGCCCAAATTGCATGCTCACCCGTATGTTCTGTTTCCATGGTTACACCACCATGCCCCTCCTTTGCCCTAAACCTCCCCACCCCACCGCACACTCGTGTGTGCACACACACACACACACACACCACCGATCACTGTCAGGATAGCTAGTTAGACCTTGATGCTAACAACACCTTTTCAGTGCTCAGACACACACATACACGCACACACAGACACACAGACAGACACACACACACACGCACACACACACACACACACACACACACCTTTAAGTGGATCAACTCCTGTGTCAATTCATAGAGTTCAGGTTACTAGATATCTGCAGGTCAATTCCTCACTCTTCACTGTAATTGTGTGTGTGTGTGTGTGTGTGTGTGTGTGTCCGTGTGTGTGTGTGTCTGTCCGTGTGCGTGCGTGCGTGTGTGTGTGTGTGTGCATGCACACTACCTCAGAGGGTCATACTAACTGTGTAAGCCAGGCTTGAGTCGCCTCACTGCCGGTCGGTCTGTGCCTGCTTTGATGGCAGAACATCTGTTGGCTGTGATATGAAGCTATGACTGACTCTCTCTCTCCCTCTCCCTCTCTCTCTCTCTCTCTCTCTCTCTCTCTCTCTCTCTCTCTCTCTCTCTCTGCCACCCCCCACCCACCCCCTACACTATGAATTCCCCAACTCCTCCCTGTAGAACTCTGTCCCATGCCACCTGTGCAGTTTTAATGCATAATTTATCTGCTAAGTAACCACATCCGAGGGGACTCATCCTTTTCCTGCCACCTCACCCTCCTCCTCCTCCCCCTGCTCTTGTCATTTTTCTCCTCCTCAGGGCTAAAGGATTGAGGTGCAGACAGACACTTTATTTATTTATTTAAGCAGATTAGGCTTGTTCGGCAATCCTGTATTTTTTTTTTTTTGCAAGGTCTAAAATAACCACTTGTCGTTTTCCGTGCGCCTCGGCCCGTTTGAACCTTGGCGGAAGCACCTGCACCTAATTAGCTAATTACAATGCCGGTTGCAGCAGCCTCTTTGCGTTCCTGCTGCCGCGGCGAATGGTAATTTTTTCCAATTAGGAAGTGAATTGAAGTCGGCGTTCGTAAAACTTTTACAAGGGGCTGCTGCTTTCCACGTTCCAAGGAAGGAAGGGGTCTGCTTGGCTTGGCGGGACCTCTTGTATATCTGTCCTGTCGCCGCCCCAGGATATAGCTGTTTTCTGTTTTTTTCGTTTGTGTTATCGGTTTGCGTGATCCGTGTTTTTATGGCGTTGTCAAGCTGCGGCCTGTGTTTTGTGTGTATGCGGTGCGTGGCTGACATGTTGTCGTGTGTGTCTCTCTCTCTCCTTGCGGCACGTGTGGCCTCAGGGCTGGATGTAACCATTTCCAATTGGGGGGGGAGGTGAAAATTAATGGGTATGGGTGCGCACCCTTATCATTTTCGGTTACAGGACTTATATTAGAGGACCTTTATTTGGCAAGTAAAGCATCAATAATCAATAATAATATCAGTTGAAGTTGCAACAGACACACAGAATGCATACAGCTAAAGGTCTGACTCAGAGAGTATACTGTTTTCAATGATGAAATGCTGTTGGTTTAGTGGTGCCACAGCTGTAGTTAGTTAGTAGCAGTAGTAGTGTTTCAAATCATTTTAAATATAAGCACTGAAATATCCTTGGTTGTTTTGCATGCCATCGTGTTTGGTGGGGCAGACTGGGCATTTAGGGGGGGGCATTGCCCCCCTCCATGCCCATGCCTAGATCCGCCCCTGCGTGGCCTTGCAACAACTGCGAGGGAGTCGTATTCTTTGTGACGCATTCCCTCTCTCTCCGTGGCAGTATAACGCCGGAGCCGCGGTCGTAGCTCAGCCCGTCAAGCCGCTGCTATCCCCAAGGCCACGCTGTTGCGCGTGCTGCAGCGCGGGCGTTTGTCCTCGCACACTGTGTGTGTTTGACTGTGTGTGTGTTTTATGGCTATGTTGTGACCAAGGCAGCCATGCATTACATCTGAATATGAGGGGCAAGCTAGGAAAGCGAAAACGCCGGGCCGGCGTGCGCCACGCTGCATACCAACATGCCTACAGTCTCCTAAATCATCGGCCTCCGAGCTGCCACCGTCTTCCCCCTCGCTTAACCCCTAAGCCTCCTCATAGCCCCCTGGGCAGGGCGGTAAGCCACCCGGGGGCTAATGCACCATCACCGTCCCCCTCTTAACCTTGTGGTAGGCCACCGCCAGTTCTGCTTGGAAGGATGGGAATGGGTTAACGTCTCGGGCCCAACCAGCCCTGCTGTCATCTGTCTCTGTCTGCCATGACAACCACCATCCTTCTCCCTCTCTCTGTCTGTCTCTCTGTCTTACTCTCTCTCTCTCCCCTTGGGTGGGCGGGGGAAATCGGACAGCCGCCAGTCAAGAGTGCCAGCGAGAGATAGACAGAGACGGTACTAATATCGTCTGTCAATTACTTGCTCGCCGAATTGACTGATAGGAATCAATCGATTTAGCAAATGACTGAGAATCGTCAGGGGAGTCTGCGATTGGCCCTGGCCAGTCGGGTTGGGTCACGCAGCCCCATGTCACCACACAATCCTCGTCGGCCATTATTACCTCAGATGAACCCTGATCAGTCGATGGAGCGAAACCCCTCCTCGACCTCCCGGTGGCCCCGCCTGTCAATCTATCGAATGCCACCCCACCCCCACCCCCCGCCCCACCACCACCACCCCCAGTACCCCAAAGCCATCCTCGGATTGGCCACCGTACATTTACCTGACATGAACCCCTCGTTTGTCAATGAGTCTCATTGGTTCTAAAAGCCCCACACAAACACAACCCTCGGGGTTGAAAAATGAACATTTGCACTTAGGATAGAGGGAGACGGAGAGAGAGGGAAGAGGGCACATTCTTCAGCATCGCCACTGCAAACATGATGGATGGTTTTATTAAAATGGCATTTTGAAGATGCGCGCGCACGCATCACGCGTGCTCTCCACGTGCACATGTACACACACACACACCCATGAGGATACTTAATCCATATTCCCTTTGCGGTTCCACTTTATCCCTCAAGCAAACATGTTGTTTAACAGCATGGCATACTCTATGTAGTTGTATCCATATTTATTTATTGTTTTCATTTAATCATAAAAAGTGTTGAAGTAGTGTAAATGTCCTATCTGCAAGCTGTCCTTTAACAAGGTTTTACAACCGACAGCAAATATGATGTATGAATGCCGCCCTCTATCATCGGCAAGTTTATTATCATTGTTTGTTAAACTGTGCATCCCCATTGCTGCAGAAAGATGTCCCATAATCTATTGTAGAATATATATACCAGAAATGCTGTGATTTGTGCAAATTGGTGTGTAATGGAGTGCTTTTATGGTGGTTCGTTTTTTGCATAATGCCTCGTTGGATTTCAGTAGCGGTTATTCATCGCTTTAAACTGTTATGATGTTGCAGTTTGGGAAAAGAAACCTCTTATCTCCATGTATTTTTTTTAATGAATTTACATCCCTATTGGTCAGCCTACACCAGGGGCTTTAAACTTTTTTGATATCAGGGCCCACCATGTATTCAGCATTTGAGCCACGGACCACCATTTGAGGACATTAGCCCCACAGACCCCAAAACTAAAGATTTATTTTGCTTTTGTCCACAATACCAGCCTGGATTTGGGAAACAAACAGGCAAAACATACAGACCAAAATGACCATTAATCTTCTATATTCTCTAGTCGTCTAGACTTGGGCTAATTCGGATGATGAATATTTAATTTTTTACGCTCAAGAGTTGCATCTGGCTAACCAACTTTTCAGCTGGTTAACCAACTTAGCTGGGGGACCACCTGGAGCGCTCTCAAGGACCACTGGTGGTCCCCAGATCACTGGTTGAAAACCACTGTCCTACTTGAACTACAGCGTCACACGTAGACATCCTCTTATGTACAACAGTTTTGGACATAAGAGGTTTCCATCTGACCGATCAAAGTCTGCGTTTGACGCAGTTTGGCCAACACGCACACGCAGAAAGACATCTACAAACTACGCTTTGCAAACAAAGAAGTCTTACCTCAGTGCATTGGGGAGCTCCCAAAAAGCTCCTTAATTTGCAAACAGGCTGCATAATGTGCATAATTCTGCACTTTTCTTTTTTACTGCAATCAAAGTCTTACATGCAAAAATCCGTCACGGGGGGTGGGTGCGGGGAAACTGTCCAAGGACAGTTTCCAAAAATCGATTGTATATACCTGAATTAAAGGCTGTGAATTCCCTGTCACGCTTTATAGTGTCAAAGCTTAAAGACTTTCGAAGGACTTCTTGGCTTACATCTCAAGGACGGCAAATTATATTATCAAGCGTTGCTGTCCTTTGATTTATAGCCTCGGAATATCAAACAAAGTGCCTGCCATGAAAGTGTGTAAACCCATGCGGCGGTGTTACTTTGAACCGTATGGATCCAGTGATAATGGTCTCTCATGTTATGTATTGTGTGCAGATTACATTCAAGAGCTGACTGCTGATGGGAGATTGAGCGATAGATGTCTTGTGTATAACAGTAGAGGCCCAGGGATGCACAGGACTCCTCCAAGACGTTCCTGGGTGTCCCAACTAAATTGATAGTTGAACGAAATGGAACCCTAACAAACTGTTTGTTAGTTTTAGCAGATCCATGTGGTTCCACTTGGTTCGCTCTCAGAGTTAAATTAACTTTGATTTTGCAATATAAATCAGGGGGTCCCAGAGACAGAAATACCATTAAATGCAGGTCCAACTGGGGTGCTTGAAATTGAAGGAGCATTCAGTAATTTGAGTTATTTGGACAACCCTCTGTAACAAGCTGCACATATGCATACACTCTACAGTGGGGGGAAACATCACATACACCAAGGCCCACCCACACTCGATCCTGATTGGAGGAAGACCTCTCTCATCCTCAATGGACGAAAGGCCTTTCTCTCAAAGTCCAAACTGAAACTTTTTTTTTTAATGCAGGCTCACTGACGATAGGGACTACTTATAGTCAGCACACTCTATAGCAGGGAGGAATATCCCAAAAAGAATTAAGTGAGATCACGGAATATCCCTTAAGAATCACTGCCTGAGCCGTAATGGAAATCTTCTTCTGGCGTATCTTTACAGAACAAGTGCACAGGTGAATAAATGTGATTTTTTTTTTCTTTTTTTGGGGGGGTCCCTGACATGAAAGACTTTGGGAACCAAATGTATATGATACACAATCTCTGGTTGGATAGATTGTTTTGAAAACTCTTGGTGGATAGTGTCTAACGTAATGGTTGAGTGGAGGCCCCTAGGGCTCAATGCTAGTGACTTTCCCTTTTTCCCGTTAGCCCAAGCAAATAGTGCGGCAAGCTCATCTCCCATCACATCCGTATGGCATGCAGGGAGGGCTGGGGTTTGAAGTCCTTAAACCCTTAGTTTAGCGGGTCTTGTAGGCATGGCTGCGTTGGAAGTGTCTCTCCGTGTCCAGTGTCCGGACATTCGTCATTCCCTGCTAACCATTCCTCAACCCCTAATGGCTTCGTCAATACGGACGGCATCATCGGACCGCACAGGAAATCCAGGGTCTCCCAACCCCAATCTCCCAACTCATTAATACAAGAGTTGGTCACAGACTCTCAATGAGGGCTACTTTCTCCGCTTTGCATGCAATGCCAGGAGTCTCTCCGGATGTCTGTGTTTTTTTTTCTTCTTCTTTGCATTCCATAGATAACGCTGTGCTTCAAGGGACCACATGGCTTTGATGTGGTCCATCAGGGTGATGAAGAGCATGGTTATGCGAACAAATCAAATAACCGTCTACTAATGGCAGTAGAATTGCTTAAATTAGCCTCTGATCGGTCATGCACGTTGGGGTTTTTTGTCGTTTAACTGCATGTGTCTCTTTGCATAATGTACCAGTCGGCGCCGTGCGCAGTAAAAGAAAGAAAAGTTGAGCGTTGTCTACAGTAGTTAAGTGAAAGTGAGCTGCAGCTGTCACAGCGTGGTGCAGGAGGGGCTTTTAGATTTAAGGAGGGTTAGATGTAAGCTCCTCAGATGTTGGAGCTGGGAGGGGTATCACAACACACACTGACACACGCACACACACACACACACACACACACACACACACACACACACACACACACACACACACACACACACCCTAGAGAGGGAGAGGAACACAGTGGGACATCTCCGCTCTCAGCCCAGAAACCTCACAGTAGCTCTGTTCGTTTCAACTTTCTTATGCTTTTTCTTAAGTTGTGTTTTTTTTTTTTCAGATCCGCGCCCTACATTGTCGTCTAAAAGCGTTACACTCGAGGGGTGATAATAGCCCGTCGTTAAGACACGTAGTGGACCTGCCGTGCACTTGTGCCGTACTGTAGATCGGCTATCCTCCCGCATTTTGAAATGTTTTCTAAAGCGTTGGGAAAAATCAAATATTTTGGACATACAAGGTTCTCATCCAACAGCAAATGGTTAATTCATTCACCATGAATGAATTAACCATTCTCTCCAAAGGGGCTGCATCAGGAATATAATAGGGTGGTAAATTGGACTTCCAAAGCGCACATTTAGGAATATCATGCACCAATTTATTTGCAGGGTGATGAATTAATGATGGAGTTACAGTACAAGTTTTCTTGTGATGGAGGCAGAGGGGCTTAATAAAGAGGATTCACATTAATTCCTGTCTGTCCAATTGGTTGCATCCAAGGGGGGTATGTACTGTATACCTGACTCTGTTTGTGTGTGCGTAAGTGTGTGTTTGTGTGTGTGTGCTGTGGATTTTGTCTTAGTGGATCAAGCTCACGTTATTAGAATTGACATGCTGTCACCTTTTATCAGCACTCAGAATATGTCTCGCCCTCTTTTGTCCCAGTGGCTGTGTGTGTTTGTGTGTGTGCGCGTGTGCGTGCGAGCCACAGAGTGGCTACAAGCTTGTAGATCTGAAACATGATATTGCGAAACATTTTGCGGGATTGTGCAATTTAGCAACAAATGTTAATTCCAAGGACGACATTTTAGCTCCAGGAGCCTCCAAGTATTTCCCTGTAATTTCTTAGTTCCTAGGACAAAATTTTAGTTCCTGGAAATATATATTTTCAGATTGAGGTAAAAGCAATCATTTTGGAGCTCAAGCAGCAGTAATGATGATGACTTTTCTGTCCTTTCCCATTTGGAGAAGAGAAAGGGAATAGAAAAAGAGAATATTTGTTTCATCCTATCCTCATCATACCCTTTATAAGAAATAAAGGATTCTCGACCGCTATCAGAACTGCTTTTATATTGGAATGATCAGTGGACCGCACGCACACACACACGGACACACACGCACACGCACACACTTACTTTACAAAGACATCCGTGTGTGTGTGATATGCAGGCTATTCGCTTTGAATCAATGAGGATTGTCTACAATAAAAACATTAAACATGGCCCATACACTTCACAGACAAGATTATCGTTATCCTGATCTGTTGAAACAGATAGTAGTAGGTTATCACTAGCTCGTCTGTCAACCTGTCACCAACACCCACAGACTCTGAGCTAAAATTGAGCCTAGTCCAATTTTTTTTTTTTTTTTTACATGCATGCGGAATACCGCGGCGGTGTGTGCAAGAGTGATTGTATACGGTAGTATAAGGCAGCCAAAACAGCCAGTGGCTATAGAAGCATCTCCCAATGGCTTCCACCTTTATGACTCCCCCAGTCTGCCAGGCAGGGGAATTAACAGTCCCAACCAGCCAGCCAAGAAGCACTGCCTCCAGTACATTCATCTTCCTGGGCTTTTTTAGCCCACCACGCTGCTTTGTTTTATACACAATAGTGTTTACAGAACTTTATCGATGAGGGCGAGCAACGAGGGAGAGCGAAATACCGTAGGGGCCAATGGCCTGGGCATGACCCGTTTGCAGCTGGTTTCTTACTAGTTGTGACTACTTTACTGGCCGTGGTCGCGGCTACAGGTGCTTGTGGTCGTGACCAGTGTTGCCAACTGCCAATATCCAAAATGCACTAGAATGCGCTAGATGCTTGCCTGGAAGGTGTGTAGACTTGGCATAATTCACATGATGAATATTTTTTAACTCTTGAGAGTGTAACAATGAAACCAAATGGGTCCATTTGGTTTCATTTTTTACGCTCTCAGAGAGGTTTCACTCATTTTGGTGTTAGGGGGGTCTGGAAAAAAGCTAAATATAGCAAATGCACCAAGTTGGCAACACTGCTCGTGACTAGTGAGCAACTATAGTCGCAACAAGGTCACAAGTACCTGCTTATAGGTCGCGACTAGTTTATATGTCTGGGTAGACCCAAGACCTAAACATAACCGTCTTCCCACAGATCCTTTTGCCTCCCGTCCCAGCCTGCCTTCACACGCTGGCTCCGTTGTTGAGCCATTCCCCCATCTAGAAGCTATAGTCCAAATGACCAGGTTGACTTGGTCCCAGCCTGGTCACTAATATTTGCGACCTGGTCGCTAGTGGAGCTAGTGGATTTGCGGCCTTGTCGGTAATGAATTTGCAAGCTGATCGCTAGTGGATTTGCAACTTGGTAGCTACTGGATTTGAGACCTGGTCTCTATTGGAGCAAGTGCATTTGCGACCTGGTCACTAGTACATTTGTGACCTGGTCTAGTGGAGCAAGTGGATTTGCGACCTGGTTGCTAGTACATTTGAGACCCGATCTAGTGGAGCAAGTGGATTTGCGACCTGGTCGCTAGTGGATTTGAGACCTGGTCGGTAGTAGATTTCAGACCTGGGGCTCCATTTCCGTTACCATCTAAACCCCTTATCCTAAACTCCTTATCATTTTTTTACTATTTTGAAAAGCTTTTTAGAATACTTCAACATGCTAATCTATTGACACATTTTGAGCTTGTAGACTGGCCATTTAAACAATTGAAAAATGCTTTTTTAATAGTTTAAAAAGGCAAAGAAGTTGACGGATAAGGGGTTTAGCGGTGACGAAAATGGATCCCCTGGTCTCTAATGGAGCAAGTGGATTTGCGATCTGGAAGCTAGTGGATTTCAGACCTGGTCGCTAGTGGATTCATGACCTGGTTGCAAGTGGCATGGTCTATAGTCGCTGTTGGAGTTAGCCATCGTCATTGCCATCCAGGGAGTGTATGTGAAGCATGCACACACACAAGGACGTATGGACACACACACACACACACACACACACACACACACATGCACACGGAAGGGCGGAGTGCAAAACACACTACAGTATCGCTGTGCCTTGGGCTGGTGGAGACCATGACGTCTGTGGTCATTCATAAGTAGTGAAGGTCAGTGCAAAGTGTCTTGGCAGTTGTCTGTCTGTCTGTCTGACTCACTCACACAGACACACACACACACACACAGACACACACACACACACACACACACACACACACACCATCTCTTTTTCTGGCAGTGTTCTAGTCACAAACTGGCACTCGAGTGGAACAAACGGGAATGGTTGGATGCTCAAGGAAGGTCATTTATTTGTGTGTGTGTGTGTGTGTGTGTGTGTGTGTGTGTGTGTGTGTGTGTGTGTGTGTGTGTGTGTGTGTGTGTGTGTGTGTGTGTGTGTGTGTGTGTGTGTGTGTGTGTGTGTGTGTGTGTGTGTGTGTGTGTGTGTGTGTGTGTGTGTGTGTGTGTGTGTGTGTGTGTGTGTGTGTGTGTGTGTGTGTGTGTGTGTGTGTGTGTGTGTGCGCGTGCGTGCGTGCGTGCGTGCGTGTCCCTTGTCACAGCCAGCAGGGTGTAGTATGTGTGCCTATGGCCCACATACAGTGATGTATTGATGCACACACACACACACACACGTGTCACCGCGCCCACGGGCAACGCGGCACACACCGCAGGTCATAGGTCAGTCTGCCCGGCAGCGCCAGCCCTGTCGTCCGTCCAAGACACCCCCAATAGCCCATCCCTCCACCCATTACCCTGAGACCCTCCCCACCCCTCGTGGTGATGCCTGCCGTGGTAATGAATGGTGACACGCTAATCTGTGTCAGCCCTGATTGGTGCTGCAGGTTTGATTAAACGGCCCGGTGAGCTGCTTTGTGAGTAGAATGTATATTACCTGAGGCTGTGTGTGTATGTGTGTGTGAGAGAGACGCACGACGCAAACCGTGTCTGTCCCGTTGGGTTTTTCTTCTCGTTTTTTCTTTCCTCTTGGTCCCCATTAACCCTGAGTTGCCCTCACCTCCGTTTCTGCAATTCTACCTTCTCTCTTTTTTCCCCTTTTCCTTCATTTCCCGCTTGCCCTTTTCCCTAACCCCTCCCCCGTTTCTTTATTTAGCGTTGGGGTGTGTGGGATGAATAATTGAATGTAATCGCTCGGTGTGACCCTTGTCTTTTGTGTTGGTTGATGGGCAGCAGGGGGAGCGGCCGGGGCCCTCTCCGGCGAGGTGTCACCTGTTCCTCGTCAACTAAAGGTCCCTTTACACGCCGGCGCTGGCGGGTTTTTCTAGCCCTGCTCTAGCACTTGTGTACCTCAAACCCACCTCCGGTATTGTCAGAGTCGGGGCTGAGCATTCACTGATTTGGGGAGCAAAAAAACAGTCCACCCAAGTAAGAAAGTATGTGCATGCATACGATCTACAGTGGGGAGCATGCAACAGGCCGACAACACGTCCACCAAAACCCGTCCCGGTAGCCTGGCTAAAGCCAGACCAAATCAGCTGTTGGCAAAACATCGCCTGTCAACGGATAGGTCTGGAATAGCTCAGTTGTACACTCATTTCTTCCTCCTGAAATGTGGGGTGGTTGAAGACCACCTGATTGGCCACCCCAATTTTCTGGAGTAGGAAATTGAGCTATTGGTTTAGCCAGGCTACGTTCAGGTTTGTTCTTATTGGAGGAAACCTTTGTCTCCCAAAGCACAGATTTTTTTTTCCACTGGACAAGGAAGACCAGACAGAACTCCTTATATGGTCAACACACTCTATAGTAGGGAGGATTATCACAGCAAAATAAAATGATATTCAAATTAAGTCAAATCATTGACTATACCTTTGTAATATGTGCTGGAGGAGACAATCTTCCAGTTCCTGTCTGCCTGTCAGGCTTCTGGAAATGTAGGTGTTTTTTTCCGTCAACCATAATGCACATAAAAATCCAATACATTTTCATTGTAGCCTATTTATTATTAATTCCACTTCCACATGTTCCTTCCCCTCAAGGTCACATTTCTGTCGGATAATAATAATTTTGAGAAACACTGGCAGTATGTACAGTAGGTGAATGAATGCTGCCTAGGAAAGTATTATAAGTTGCCGTGTCCACTGTTCTGCAACTGTAACAAAGACCTTTGTGAATGGTTGAATGTCATTACAGTAGTACTAGTAATGGTAAAGTTACGGCTGGGACACTTTATTTTAATGGAGTCCCAGCCCTAGATAAAATGTACACTACATGTAGATGAGAGGTTTCTTCACCCACGGAAACCTGAACTAGAGCCATACATAGTTCTATGAAACAACACCGCGCAGAAGCTGTGAAACGCATCGCATTGCACGGCACGCCACCGCGGCTCACTCAAGTTCTTTTTAGTCTGAAAATGAGCTATTAGTTGCACGCGGGTGTCGCAACAACTACTTCTAAATGAGGCTTAAATGTCGTGCTAACATGCACACGTGCCCAAACCTCCCGTAGTCAAATAGGCTGCTCTAAACGTCTCGCTTACTCGCACACACCTCCGCGAGGTAATTGAAATGTTAGCATACTGAGCCGCGTTAAAAAAAAGAGAGAGAAAAAAAAATCCCTAGGTATAATTAGCGTAGCGCTCGCTAACGCCATAGCGCTACACTGCAGAGATGAGGAGGAGGCGTGTGGCTGCTGGGTTAGAGGGTGTTATTGAAACTACTTTCTAACCTAATTAGCTCTGTGATGATTCCATGCAGTTAAATAATTACCTAATTGGCCAATATTATTATCACTAAGCTATTTTAGAGGAATAAATAAAAGGGATAATTTGGTCTTTTAAAAAACAGCCACTATTGTGCCTATTACCAATATATTAAAATGGTGGCACATTTGGCTCACATATACTTGGTTATATACGTATATATTTTGTATAAAGTTCTTTTGAACACTAACAAAAGCAAGAGCTCCAGAACTGACCACGATAAGCTCCCATTGTTTCTATCCGGATCGTGTCTCAGAAACCCTTGACATTGCCAGGCTTCATCTAAGAAGTGGTTAAGATTATCCAAAACAAAGAAACAACGATGGGGAACAAATGCGCTTGTTTTTTTATGGGCCGTCAAATACAAGTGCTTTGATCAGATCGCGTTGATCAGATCAGTTGTCATTCATGGGACTGGACGACTTTGGATGACGGACCTGCCGATTTACAGCAACTGTCGCAAACCAAGAGAGATCATACAATAGATTCCGGCGCTCCAATATGGATTAATTACATTTTTGATTACACTTAGTGTCTGATCAACCGTGTCAATCCTTATTGCCACTTAATTAAACAGAGTTCTCCGTTTATGCAGCCTATTGTGTTAAAATCGGTTCTCAAAGTAGGGTCCAAGAGAAGTATACAAGGGCTTTATAGCATCACAATCACAATTACGTTTTTTTCACAATACATACATACACAGACAGAAGGAACAGAACTGTTTTTTTTAGTCAAAATAAATTACTTCAATTGTATCATGTGTACCAAGTTTGCCTCCCCAAACACGATGCCAACCCAAGATATTTCAAATTAAAGTGCTTATATTTAAAATGATTTGAAACACTACTACTGCTGCTAACTAACTACAGCTGTGGCACCACTAAATCAACAGCATTTCATCATTGAAAACAGAAAACTCTCTGAGTCAGACCTTTAGCTTTATGCATGCTGCGTGTCTGTTGCAACTTCAACAACAACTGATGTTATTATTGATGCTTTACTTGACTAATAAAAGCCCTGTAACCGGAAATGGTATGGGTGGGACTTCATCGCACGTAGCGTCACGGGCAATGAAGCCGCCCCCATACCATTTTTTCTTGCCCCTCCAACATGTTATCTTGCCCCCCCAAATGGGACTTGTTACATTCGCCCCTGACATCAACTAAGTACTGGCTGCACACTAGCGGGTTGTCGATTAGATGACCTTTGAACTCAACACTTGTCTTCCTCCTTCCTCCCTCTCTCTCTCTTTCTCTGTGAGAAAATACAGCCAAGATGAAAGCTAGAAAATGTATGATTATTTTCTGGCTTTCATCTTGGTGTGTGTGTGTGTGTGTGTGTGTGTGTGTGTGTGTGTGTGTGTGTGTGTGTGTGTGTGTGTGTGTGTGTGTGTGTGTGTGTGTGTGTGTGTGTGTGTGTGTGTGTGTGTGTGTGTGTGTGTGTGTGTGTGTGTGTGTGTGCGCACAGACGTGCACGGACGCTGACCGAACATAATGCACTCTAAGCTGCATGCATACGTGTTCACACACACACACACACACACACTGTCTAGTTCAACTTCTACTATGCTTGTGAGGTCGTGTTGACCTCGCAAGTATAGTAATCCGAGTGAACACACACACACACACGCACACGGCTGTGTACTGTTTGATATGTGGCCTGAGGCAAAGCACTCCTCCCTAATGAGTCTCCTGCCCTCGCTCGGAGAAACCAACCTTCATGCAGGATATGACCTGCTTGCACACACACACACACACACACACACACACACACACGCACAGCTCCTGTGAAAATGTTTGTTGGCTGGTAAAAGCATTGGGATGTTTGTGAATGTGTATTTATAATAGTGTGTGTGTGTGTGTGTGTGTGTGTGTGTGTGTGTGTGTGTGTGTGTGTGTGTGTGTGTGTGTGTGTGTGTGTGTGTGTGTGTGTGTGTGTGTGTGTGTGTGTGTGTGTGTGTGTGTGTGTGTGTGTGTGTGTGTGTGTGTGTGTGTGTGTGCCTGTTATACCTGACATCCAGTTGACTCCTACAGATAATTGGCCGGTTGTTGTATTCAGTGATGGAACTAACTAAATACGTTAAACTCAAGTACTGTACTTAAAGGGGAGCTCCACCCGTTTTCAACATTTTGATATGTCATTAATATATCTTAGAGGTGCTGGGTGGACATGATAAAAAGGTTCCCCCATTCCTAGAAATGGAGGTCTGAAGAAAACCACTAACATGGTTAAACATCTTGATGACATCATCAAGATGTATTTTCACCTTGTTAATTAATGGATTTCTTTAGACACTTCTTTTTTCTGAGAACGTACAGATGGAACCAAATGTACCCGCTAGTGTCCATTTCGTTCACATTTCCTTAGGAAATTTTTGAAAATGGGAGGAATTCCCCTTTAAGAGAAATTTTCTTTTTGCTATGCCTTTGCTGGAGTCTCTCCATCTTTCTGTGCTCGATTGCGTCTCGGAGGCAAATATTGTACTTCATTTTACTACTACTACTGCAGTTATTTTTAAAACCTGTGCTGCTATAGGTTCTTTTGATATTGATTGTTTTAACGTGCTCCGGGCGATGCACAAGCACGCAGATGATCAAAAAGATGTTGTGCATGTTAAACGCTTTCAAACTTTTACATTGGGAGTTATACAGTACGTATAGTTTTACACATACACTTTTGTGCTTTTGCTCAGAGCTTCACTTTGTATTTTTACATTGCAGTGTTGATACAAAAAAAAATGGACCCGTTAGGGTCCGTTTCGTTTGTACACTCTCAGAGTTACAGACCCATAAGGTCCATTTTGTTCAAAACTCTCATTCATCTGGGGCAAAGCAGGGATTAAAGTTCTCAGTACTGGGTACTGATTTCAGTCCTGAGGATTTCACAGGGGTCATTTAATTAGCTCAGTGCTTATTTGCAAAAGATCATTTTCAGTCTCAAGATTTTTTTTACTTTAATCCCTGGGCAAAGGTTTTCAGCCTTTGGACCCAATATTTATTCAGCATTTGAGCCATGGAACACCATTTGATGACATTTTCACCCCACAGACCCCAAAAAATAAGATTTATTTTGTTTTGTTTTGTCCACAATTCCAGGCTGGATTTTTTTTTTTTTTTTTTTTTTTTGCAAACAAATCAGACAAACATACAGTTAATCACAAAACATTAATCTTCTACATTCTCTGACTTTGATGAATATTTTAACTCTTGAGAGAGTAAACATGAAACCAAATGGACCCTTGCGGGTCCATTTGGTTTCATGTTTACGCTTTCAAGAGTCACATCTGGCTAACCAACTTTTCATTTTGTTAGCAGGGGACCACCTGGAACCCTCAAGGACCACTGGTGGTCCCCGGACCACTGGTTGAAAACCACTGACCCCTTGAAACTCAGTCAGTGGGTGGGTCCCAGACCCCACTTTGGTAACTAGTTTTCCAGTGCAGTCCGTGTACAAGTCAGTGTACTGAACCCATGCTGCCAGTTTAGCGACTCGTTCCTCCCGTTTCTTTTTTTCTGCGCGTGATGATCTTCACACCGACGCCAGCCTTGACCTTTGTGGTGCGTCAGGGCTTCCCTTTTTTTCTATTTTTAATTGCGCTACTTGATGGGAATCGAATGGCGGGGCTTGACCTTTTAATTTTCCCAGCGCGCTGACATTTGGCTGGGGTCACGCGGGTGGATTAGAAGGGCGATACAGGGGTATCGATGTAACGCTCATTGCACGCTTCATGTTCATTCAGCGGGAGCTTGGAAGGTGTGCAGTGTACGCTTCAACCTATCGATTATTCACCTGGCAATTATTATTTCATTTACCTTTTTCTTTCCCCTGATGAATCGAATAATTGAAAAGTTCACTATTATGCAACTCCTTCTTTAAAAAATGCATTGTGCACATTTTTTCTCAGTCATATAATTCAAGTATGCCGTCGATTCATAAAGTCAGCCAAGAGCTCATTTGTAAAGACTTATTTCTTTCATCTTTTGCAAACCTACAACATTCTCTGCAGGGGTTCAGGCCAGGGCAGTTGGCTGGTCAGTTAAGCACAGTAATGTGGTCAGCACAAGAATTACCAGTAGTTTTTGCAATCTGTGCCAGATCTAGCTGGAAAGAAAAACTGATGCTGCAGCTGTTTCCCTGCAGACAGACAACAAGTAATGAAAATAAAACATTTGACGGGCTCAGGACAGGCGTGGCTAATGTGTGAGGGGGAGGGGGATTGTGTGGGGGGTGAGGCAGCATTTTAGCCAATCACAGCACAGCAGTCTCCAGCAGTTTCATAATGAGCCAAAAGAGTGGAAGTGAGGTGGAGTTGGATTCTCTTTTACAAACAGTGTTTGTACACACTAAAGTTGCCGAGATTGTACCTTTACCTCTGAGTGTGCAAATATATAGTCTGATTCAGTTCATGTAATGCAACAGTCATTTAGCCTGGGGCCTCCTGTAACCCCTTTAGGACTTCTGCGGCTCCCCAGATTCCGTGTTGAGAACAGGGGTGTAAATAGTACAATGCAGTGCAAAAAACACTGTTACAGCACCACTTACTGTATGTCATCTCTAAGACATGCTCTCCTGTTGTTCCCATTTCCACTGACCTGTGCATGTCTGTGTGTGTGTGTGTGTGTTTACCGTAGATCTGGGCCAACTACGAGGAGAAACCAGTGGAGGGGACGGTACACGTGCCGGAGGACAAGGAGAGGGTGGCTAACTACAAATCCGTCTACGTCACTGAGATCACGGACATGCTGCACATCTATGCCCAGGACATGGAGACAGGTACGTGGGTGTGGGTGGCTGGGATGGAATGGGGGGAATTGCATGTGACATGAGCCATCTAGTCCTCTCTCAGACGAGCCTTCCATCATTCAGGGCTTGACACTAACACTTGCCCGCTTGCCCGGGGCAAGTAAAAAAAAATAGTGGGGCAAGTGAAGACTGCTACCTGGTTGCCCGATCGGGCAAGTGTGCAACTTGGTGCACTATAACACAACACAAGATGAATTTGTCTTGAAGGCAGTCATTGCACTCTGCCTCTGTGTCTTTCCCTGCTTTCTAGCTGTCCACAATTCCAGGCTGGATTTGGGAAACAAAACAGGCAAATTAACATACAAATCAAAATGACCATTAATCTACTACATTCTCTAGTTGTGTAGACCTGGGCTAATCAAGATGATGAATTTTAACTCTTGAGAGCGTAAAAATGAAACCAAATGGACCCGTAAGGGTCCATTTGGTTTCATTTTTACGTTCTCAAGAGTTACATCTGGTTAACCAACTTAACTGTGGACCACTTGGAACCTGGGGGGCAAGTGACCATGACCTGAGGGCAAGTAGAACCTGACTTGCACTTGCCCGATGGGCAAATGCCTCGGAGGAGACCTTAGTGTCAACCCCTGATCATTGCTTCACTGGTGTTCTGCGCTCCTGCATCATACTTGAGTACATCCACATATGTTAATGTGGGACGTCCTTGTGCTGATGCCCATGCGTTGGTTCCCACAACACCAGTTTGCTGGCTGGCAGCTCTTGATGTCTTTGGCATTGTCCTGCAAGCCGCATTCTCCTGGCTGCTATCTTGTCGCTCGACCCTGAATATCCCAGCATACAGATTCTCATTTGTAACATGTGCAGTCTTGCTATCCCAGTGGTTCACAAGCGTCTCTTAATTGAAGTTATCATCGTTTTTGTGACCGCGGCCGAGATCATAGACATCTCGACGCCATCCCAGGCTTCCTGGTCCTTCACAATTCTGAATAAATAGTGGACTCTGGTAACAAAAAGGTTGAAAACCGCTAATGTAGACGGTTTGTCTCCATCGCACGCATCATATCCGTTTCCTTAAATTCCTTCTATACACCAATATGGACTCCACCATTGCCATCCCCAGTTAATGCTTACCGATGCATGTGTCCCGAGCAACAACGTCGGGGACCACCGGTTCGCTGCTCTACTTCGAGGCAAGATTCCAGAGAAGAAAGGGGAAATAGAGCCTCATCATGATCAGCTTTAGTATTGAAAGACAATATCCCTGAATCCCCCGCCGGGCAGTAGTAAGTGACTCAGCTTGAGCTAATAAAATTAGTAATGGCCTGTGTGTGATTTAGGTGAGAGCTCAGAGCCATTGACACAGCTAAAATCATAACAGACCTCGTTATTCATTTGATTAGCTGCAGGCAGCTGTACTGCTGCTTGCACACACTCATCCACAGTGCAGCGTGGGGTCAGACCCCACGCATGCCGCCCACCGTGCTTCTAATCTGTCCCAGTTTGAACCCTCTAAATGTGTTTATTTTCATTTTATTTTTTTCATATTGCGATCGATCCTACCACAGCTTCACCCAATATCATCAAAACTTGCAGATATCCTGGACCATTGCTACTCTGACGAATCAATATTAACATATGTAGTCCCAACCCCTAAGTGTGCGTGTTTGTGTGTGCGTGCGTTTCAGTGGTCTTTGTCCATGTTCAGTCTCACAGGTAAATAAACAGCAAGGAATGGTAAAATCAACTTGCGAACGTGTTAGAAGGCTGTAGCTGAAAGTAAATGAGTCGCGACCGATAGTTATCGGTCGGCAAACCTGGCGTCCGTTTTCGGTCGCGGCAGGTATCCTATTGCTCAGGGGTCAAAGTTAGGATTGGGCTTTCTTAGGTTTTACTGGGGTTATGTTTAGGGTTAGGGGTTAGGTTTAGCAACGACGAGCGCGACTGACGGTCCATCAGCCACGACCGAAGGTCTTCTTTGTCAGGTTTGCTGTCGTCGTATACAATGTGTGTATGTGACAGCACGTCATTGTTGGTTATTACAAACAGAGGGGAGAGTCGATGTTATCTGGATAAAATACTCACGGCTATGATATAAATATAAAAAAAAGGGAGAGGTGGGGGGGTTGGGGATGTGTGGATAAAATTAATGTTAAGTGAAGGCTGCCAGCTGTATTCAATTAAATCTACGGGAATGATTCCAAAAGGGCAGCACCCGGACTCGGATGCAGAAGGCTCCAGTGACGGTATGGGACAGGGAGGGCACAGTGCTACCGGCTTTGGCTGCACATGAAACACGGCGAGAAGCGTTTGACCCTCCACCCCCGTGTTGGTCACATAAAAAACACATCCCAGGACATTACAGAGATCTTTGTTGACGTTTGACACTGACAACACTGTGGCTTAGCCTCCTTATGTACAGTATGAACAGGCCATGTATGTGCATTTTCAGAGCATTTTATTTTTTCTCACATTTCGATATGAGATTTGTTTTTCGTCATCTATCAGTCGATGGTTTGTGTTTTCCGGCTTGGATCAGTGGTACAGCATCCCAGCATCCCAACCAAATGGACCCGTAAGGGTCCATTTGGTTTTATTTTAACACTCTCAAGAGTTACAGATCTATACATTTTAGGGCACCATCATCTACCTGCATGGCCTATGTGATCTACTGGTAGATCACGATCTGCCTTTTGGGTAGCCCTGATTTACAGTATATACAGGTGTACAATAATAGTGTGCATATGTGCCATTATTGAATAGCCAACACTAACATGCAAATGACATACATGCTGTCCCCGTTTTGATTGTAATTTCCATCATCGTAGCGTACAGTACATTTGGGGCGGCCTCACATCGTCACGGCCCACCAGTCGAAGGTTGGGGGGATTGTGGATTCTTTTTTAGTTTTTCTTGTTTTACATGCTATTGTGCAGGGACTGCCTCACGCTAAAGCGCTCCCACACAAAGGTAGCGATGCCGCCGGAAAATGTCTTCCTTTTCTCTACACCACACTGACTTTATGAATGTCAATTATCTCCGGCGTGCAGACTGCCTACCCCCCTGCACGCCCTCCCCACCGCCCCGCCAACGAGAACAATGTTCCGCTCGTTTTTACTAGTGAATGACAGGAATAAATCAATGCCGTCCCGGTCTGTCACTGGGAGGTGGGGGGGACGAAGTTTTCACCTCGAAAAACCAACAATTCCAGCTGTCTTTGCATGGCTGCTGCTACTGCTGCTCAGACTCCTCCTCCTCCCACCCCATACATACACTGTCGCCTGTCACCGGACAGAAATCCTTGTATCTCCAATTGTCTTTTTTTTCCCCGTTTTACTTCATTGCATGGACGTGTCAGACAAAAGCTGATACAATAGCAGATCTACAAGGTCACAACAAGCGCTTTTTTGGAATAGCCAGTGCAGAAAAAATACCAAGGCTGCATTCACCCTATTATATTACATGAAATCAGCCACAATAAGACCAGCTCCCTTCCATTTCCAATGGCTGTTGTGTGATTTGACGTGGAAATCTCGACTTGCCCATGATGGTGGAGACGGTGAAATCATTCTGCTACCGTGACCGATGGTCACAACCGATGGGCCAACGGTCGTGACGACGGTCCCGGCTGTTGAGAAACACCATAAATCAGTTTTGACAGTTACCATTGGTCGTCCAGTCTAGTCTTGGACGCGGCCATTGGACAAGACGTTGTGACCGTTCATCAGCGGTTGCTACTAAACATAACTTCAGCAAAACCTAAACCTAACCTAAATAAGTAAGTAAGTAGCCTTGCCAGGCCATGATGTCAGGAGGCCCAGCTGAGCCATTGAGGCCCATATAGGTCAGGAGCCTATCTCCTGTTTCTGTAGCGTGAGGCAGCTTGATGTACAAGTACATCCCCTGGACATGACGCTAGTATATCGCAGGGACTTACCCCCAATCCATCCCTTGATGCTGAGTGCCAAGCAGGGAGGCATTGGGTCCCATTTTTAGAGTCTTTGGTATGACCCGGCCGGGAATCGAACCCCGACCTCCCAGTCTCAGGGCGGACACTCTAACCACAAGGCCACTGAGCTGACCTAAATGCACTGGCTATTCCGATAGGATACGTCCCGTGACTGCTGGCCATGAATCAGTTGCAACCGCTGTGCCACACTGCTGGTCATGGTCGTGAAATGATTTTGCCCCCTCCTGCAGAAAGCAGTGTAGGGCAAGTCAAACCGCATGACTCCCTTTGAAAATGAATGGAGCTGGTCTCATCATGGCTGATTTGAAAAATCATCATTGATTTTATCAGATTTAATATTGCGAATGGGGCCTAAAAAAGACACCTTTGCTTTTCCCAGTGTTATCGAACCCAGAGGAAGAGGAAGTCATACCCGTGCCAACTGGCCCATATATACTGTACATACACACATACATACAGTACAGGGGCGGCAGTGGCTCAGGGGTAGAGTCACCGGATCGCAACCGCAAGGTTGCCGGTTCGATCCCCGGCTCCCGCAGAGTTAGTGTCGAAGTGTCCTTGAGCAAGACACTCCTGTTGTGCTAGTAGGTACCTTGCATGGTTTCCACTGCCATCAGTGGATGAATGTGTGTGAATGGGTGAATGTGTTGCACAATCTATGTAATGCGCCTTGGATGAAGGCGCTATATAAATGCATCATTTACCATTTACAGTACATACATAGGTCAGGTATGCTTCTTTCACAGGTACACATTGCAAGAAAATTCTCTCCAATCTTCGTTCAACATTTTAGGATTCCCTCAGCGTTTACTTTTAATTTTAACGGAGTACAATGACAGCTATGCACACTGAATTAGACAGACACTCTATTTATCTTAGTTCCCCTAAATAGTAGTCCAATATTGGCTCCTGTAAAACAAAGCGCCCCCCTCCCCACCCCCAATATATTAATATTCTCATGTCAGTTTGACTGCAGTTAAACAGCGTCTTTTCACAGTGATCATAACACCAGGGGGTTTCAACAGGTGGTCCAGGGACCACCAGTGCTCCCTGAGAGGGTTCCAGGTGGTCCCCAAGCTAAATGATGGACAGTTGGTTAAACCAGATGTAAATGAAACCAAATGGACCCGCTAGGGTCCATTTGGTTTCATGTTTACACTCTCAAGAGTTAAAATATTCATCAACTGAATTAGCCCAAGTCTACACAACTAGAAGATTAATGGTCAAAAATCCATCCTGGAATTGTGGACAAAATCAAAAAGAGAAATCTTTAGTTTTGGGGTCTCTTTGGGGGCTAAAATGTCCTCAAATGGTGGTCCGTGGCTCAAATGCTGAATAAATAGTGGGCCCTGGTATGAAAAAGGTTGAATACCCCTGATGAGACGTCATTGATTTGGTAGCTAAAACCATAGAAGACTTGTGAAATAATAATGGCTGAGGAACAACATGCCGAAGCCAGATGCTCCATCTTGTTAAAGCTTTTTTTGATTAAAATCCATCATCTTTTTTTTTTTTTTTTGTAAATCCTCTACCTGATCACACTAAAGCAGGGGTTTTCAACCTTTTCCATCCCAGGGACCACCATTTACTCAGGTTTTGAGCCACGGACCACCATTTGATTACATTTTCACACCAAAGACCTAAAATTAAGGAATTAATTAAGCGGTGCTAATTCAGATGATGAATGTTTTAACTCTTGAGAGTGTAAAAATGAAACCAAATGGACCCGCAAGGGTCCATTTGGTTTAATTCTTACATTCTCAAGAGTTAAATCTGGTTAACCAACTTTCCATCATTTAGCCTGGGGACCACCTGGAACCTTCTCAAGGATCACTGGTGGTCCCCGGACCACCTGTTGAAAACCCCTGCACTAAAGCACTGCAGAAAAAGATCCACCTTTCGATCTTCAACACGAAAGTAGAAACGTGTTTCATTTTGAGCTTGACAACCTGCTATTTTAGCTGTTTTTTATTATTCAATCCCCCAAAAAAGCAACATAACTTGGACATAATGATGTTTTCCGCCCGACGGGGTTGGCAAAAAATATGGCTGCCTAGGAGATGATTGATTGAGCGCATGTTTAATCAAATCCATGTTTCGACCCCTGGTGCAAAGTCCACCCTGGCATCACCCATGAAATTAAATTTAGTCTGGACCTTTTTTTATTTTATTTGCCTTAATGGCATAATTAATTAATTTGGCCTCATGTCTTAACCAGTCTGGGGCTGGGAATAACCTGCAGTGTGACAATCTAATCACTTACCGGCGTGGGGAGCGTTTGACCCTAGCATTATTCAGTCCCTATAGAAAAACACTCACACACAACACACGCTCACGCATGCGCAAAGTTGAAAATTGAAAATGCCCCCCCTCCCCCTCCCATTGCTTTTTCAAGTCCCAATATTCTGCACCCCCCCCCCCCCCCCCTCTCCTCCTCCTCCAAGTAACTATCTATTATCCCAATGCCTACGCAACTAGAGAATGTAGAAGATCAATGGTCATTTTGATCTGTAGGCTTGACTGTTTGGTTTCCCAAATCCAATCTGGTATTGTGGAAAGAAGCAAACAAATTCTTTAGTTTTGGGATCTGTGGGGCTTTTTTTAGTCAAGTAAGGCATCAATAATAACATCAGTTGTTGTTGAAGTTGCAACAGACACGCAGCATGCACAAAGCTAAAGGTGTGACTAAGAGAGTTTTCTGTTTTCAATGATGAAATGTTGTTGGTTTAGTGGTGCCGAAATTGTAGTTAGTAGCAGTAGTAGTGTTTCAAATCATTTTTTTTTTAAATATAAGCACCTTAGTTTGAAATATCTTGGGTTGTTTTGCATGGCATCGTGTTTCCTTTCATGTCTTTATACAATATAGTAAATACGTACCGTGCGTGCTTACGCGCGCACGCACGCACGCACGCACGCACGCACACACACACACACACACACACACACACACACACACACACACACACACACACACACACACACACACACACACACACTCACACACAAACACACACCACCCCATTATTCCAGGAGGGCCCCGTAGGTACGAGGCAGAGAGCAAACGGAAGCAATCTGAGCTCCGCCGCAATCTGTAAGATCTAAATCTGCAGCCCTCAGCTTCCCTCTCCTCCTCGGAGGACGCGGCGGTAGGAGTGATGTAACGGGGACGACGTGCCACTTTTTATCAGCCGTCAAACATCGCCTGTCAAGCGACCACCACACGTGCACATGTGCCACATGCCGGCTCTTCTCCCCCCTATGGGGATTATAATAATGTGGTTCGGTGGCGGTGGCACCAAAGCATACAGTAAACCAACACCCCCTCCCCTTTACAATAGCGTGTGAAGGACGCGGCGGGAGCGAACGCAATACTCCTTTTTTTTTGTTTTTGTTTTTGTTTGCCAACGCACGCGAGAGAGGGGGATGAAACGCTCGTCGTCGCTTTTGTTTACCATACATTATTTCCCAAAGAGTGTCCCCCTCTTTAAGTATCTTGTAACGGTGAGAGCAGAGGACATCAAGGGACCAGATGTAAAGCTCTTGTTGCTTACTTTTACAGAGCTGCATAAATGTTGTATTAAAGAAACGCTACTGTACCATTTTCTTATTTATTTTTCATGGAGCATGTCGCTGTTTATTGTGTGTGTTCTGACGGGGGAGAGCTGCAAGTTGTTTAGTCTCTGGGATTTTGGATCTGTCACGCCGCAAAGTTTTTAATTGGCCTGTGTTTATTTATTTATTTATTTCAACAGGAGACTTCTCTGTGATGACTTTTTTTGTTTTGTTTGTTTGCTGTTCTCTGAGTGCTGCTGTGTACTGTATGTCTGTATAAGCACGGCAGTGGCTGAAGAGTAGTGGCTGGATGGTATCCACAAGGTTGCCAGTTCGAACGCCAGGCTCTCCCAGAGTTGGTGATCGATGTGTCCCTGAGCAAGAGCTTTAATTGCTCCCAATGTGCTGGACAGTAGAGTTCTCAAACTCTGCCCGAACCCGACCAGGACCGACATTTAGGGCTGGATCGGGCCTAAAATCTATGCTAATCAGTAGGGTCGGGTAGGGCCTCGGGCTCCATGAAAAAATAATATATATTGAATTATTTTACTATAGTAAGAATAATGGTTATTTTCTGTATTTACCTATTATGAAGATGGTGCTGATTGTAATTTTATTTTAGGGTTAGGGTTAGTCCAGTGTTGCCAACTTGGCGCAAAACTTTGTGCTTTTTGGCTGGTGAGTTGGGGCGAAATGGATTGACAGGCACCAGAAATAAAACCCCTCATTTTTCACCATGTTTTCCTCCTATGACAGTGGATTTCAACCAGTGGTCCCCAGGCTAAATGATGGATAGTTGGTTAATCAGATGTAACTCTTTGAGAGCGTATAAATGGACCCAAATGGACCCGCAAGGGTCCATTTTTGTTCTGGTTAGTGGGTTAGGGTTAGTTTTAGTAGCGACCGGTGAAGAACGACTGTGGCTGGTTGGCCCGTTGGGCGCGGTCGCAAACTGATTTCAATGTCACTAATGTTATGCTGCACACATCTACTGTACGTACCTCTCCATAACGCTTTTTGCCTGCTATTGCTTGGTTAATGCGTTTTAAATAATAATCTAAACAAGCGATCCATTTCTTTTTCTTGAGTTGTAGTGGAGCATATTTTAATGGAAAAATAATTAAGTGAAGTAAAAACAAAATGCATCGCACTATAGCATCTTAATAAATTATACTTACTTTCATTCCCACTATTCCTCTCTCTCTCTCTCTCTCAACCTCTCTCTCTCTCAGATACATATTATGGTACAGGGTCCTTGAAGAGCACTTCAAAGGGGTGCAAAAATCATACAAGCTGCGTGCTTTGCAGTATCATTAAAACATCCTGTCTTCCCCCGTTGCACCCCCTGCCCGCCCCACCCCCTTTCGCCCCAATTTGCAGGGGTTTGTAGATGGTGAGAGAGATGTAGAGTTTAGAGCAAGACTTGAATTTCTTAGAAGTACTTTGAAGATCCCGTTTGAGGACACACTTGTAATTCTTTCTTTCTTTCTTTTTTTTCCCTTCCCCCTCCTCCCCACCACACTGTCTTATGCAACCAGCAAATTAGTCGTAATGCTTGGTGCAACAGTGAGTGGCATTCCCTAACAGTTCAATCTGGAGACATTTTGTGTCGGGAGCAGGGTCTTTTGGGGTGTGAAATAGGTGTGTGTGCGTGCGTGCGTGTGTGTGTGCGTGCGCTACATTGGAGAAACCATGTCCTCTAACTGTCTATCTTTTTTCCCCCTCTATCTCTCTCTCTCTTTCTCCCTCTCTCTCTTTCTCTCTCTTATCAGTCTGATCCTGGGGATATCACTGTCAAATCCTATTTACTCAATAACATCTTCCAGATAGGTGCAAACGCTTAACCTGCCCTGCACATGAAAAAAATACATAAAAAATCTGCAAAGACACGGTGCACGTGCATACACACGCACACACACGCACATACACACACGCACACACCTCCTCGAGATGCAGCATAGATTATACAACATTATACCGTGGGCTGAAGTTGGACCATTCCACCTGTAACACTTCCTTCTAAAGCAGGGGTTTTCAACAGCCACCAGTGGTCCCTGAGAGGATTCCAGGTGGTCCCCAGCTAAACCATGGACAGTTGGTAACCAAATGGACCCTTATAGATCTGTAACTCTTGAGATCGCAACACGATACCAAATGTACCCTTACGGATCCATTTGGTATCACTTCGGTGTAACGGTGTATGTTGGTGCGTGACCCCATAGTAAATATTTGGTTGTTTTGCTTATTTATGCATTTATTTATATATATTCATTAATTCATTCAGTCATTTATTCATGCATTTAATTATTTATTTATCCTTTTATTGGCAGCTGCCTCCTACTGTCCATTTACAGGGAAACTCCTTGGCCAACCTTGATGCGTGGTCAGGGAGGGGGAGGAGAGGCTAACTAGCTTTTCCCCTGACCTTCCCTGGCCTGCATAGTCTAGCTAATTATACAGAAAACACACACACACACACATACACACACACACACACACACACACACACACACACACACACACACACACACACACACACACACACACACACACACACACACACACACACACACACACACACACACACACACGTCGTGACTCGATTCTGGGACCAGCGCCAGGGCGAAACAAACAACGGTTCGTTTTTTAGAAAGGGGACTCGAGTTTTACAGCAATAGAAGTGTATTATTATTGTGAGAGCAGTATTACCTTGACAGTGTAATCATGCGAGGCACTTGGAGCTACTTCATGTAAATTCCCCCCTCCACTTCTGGTACGTGAAACGATCACTGTGGTTAGATGAGGTGTTATACAGATTTTTTGTCATTTTTTTCCCTCCCTTCTCTCTCAAATAGTTTTGGCCGACAATCAGCTGAATTCTGATTAGATCGTCTCGACTGGAGACGTAATTTGAATTGCACCACTGGCTGCGGCCCTAAAAAAGGGAAAAAAAGATTTGAGTATCTCTCGATTGGTTCCACCCAAAACTCATCTAATAATAGATTGTGTTTGATCCGAAATTGGCACAGTAGACCTGAGTAGACTCTGCAGACTACCCCTCCTCCCTCCACTCATACACACGCTGCAAAGTGAATGTGAATGTGTGGAGCACTTTGCCAAAAAGTGACAGATGTGAAAGCTCACTTTGTGAAGCATCGTAACGTGTGACCATGTAAATCTGCTCTGCGAATGCTACAACTGCCTAACCCCTTTCCCTACTAGTTTAATTAGTCTTATTTACTCTACCAGGCCAACTATTTTCACTATTTTAATGATCAATTTAATCCCAATCAAACAAAGTCTTCAATTCTAAATATGTCGTGTGAGTAATTCTCTCCATTGTGACCTTCAGATTGATGGTCAGAAAATGACCGCAACAAGCCCAACAGAGTACTGATGACTTCCATCGGGTTCATCAGGTACACAGGTACCATGTTGCAGTCATCATCATGGACAGCTCGAACTGTGCGATCGTGTTTGTTATCATAAATATGTCAAATCAAGCCATAATTGCGCGTCGATTGCTGGAATATCATCATTGATGGACATTAGGTACATACATTAATAATTATGTCAAATGTACCACAGAGAGGTTTGGATTTGGACTTTTATTAAGTCAATTACATTACTGGGAGTTATAGTTACATGCTCAGCTCCCGCACGCACGCATGTGCATGCATGCGCAGTTGCGCACACGCATACACACGCGGGCACGTACACACACACACACACACACACACACACACACGCCTGCGTGCGTGCGTGTACACAAACACACACGTATGCCCGCACACACACAGAGGGCCTACTATGTTATTATCTCAGGCCTGTGTTATCTCCTAAATGATTCTCAAACACTGTGGGGAGAATGCATAGTTGGTAATATCGTTTTATTCTCAAAGGGGTTCTTCTCTGGTGCTCTAATTCACAGCTTTTATTTTTTTTCTTCTGCGTTTTAATTATTCACATTTAATTACTCTTAAATGTGCGTGTTTTTTTTTTTCTTCCTCTATGGATCTTATAGATGCCGTCCGTTGTGGGTGCGTGAGCTTCGCGTTTGTGATTAAATTGATATTTTATCCCCAGTCAGCAGGAAGTGTTTTGTGGATTGTAGGTTCCTTCTCTTTTCAATTCTCTTTTTTCCCCCTCTATTCTTTCCTCCAGGGCTCTTTATCTATCTCTTTCTGTTCATCTCTTAATCCTGTCTGCTCTGTACACGTTTTGCTATTGAAAATAGATATTGAAAAATAGCAGACCTACAAGCTCATAGCGCGCCACCGAGTGGCGCGCTATGAGCTTGTAGGTCTGCTATTTTTGAAAAAAACGTGAAAATGTGGCACGGATCTTTGAATAGGTTTCTCGGAAGCAAACATTTTATACTCAAGTCTTTGCTTCTGGGGGATCCCGAGAACAACATGTTTTCAGATGGGGGTCCACAGCCAAATATAGATAAATCTAGGGGTCCTTGGCATGAAATATGTTGAGCATCACTTGCACAGGAGCATATTCTTTTCAGAAAAACTGGAATCGAGTGTCAGAAGCTAGAATCTTGTGTCAGAAGCTAGAATCTAGTGTCAAAAGCTAGTATCTAGCATAAGAAACGACATGCTGGCGCAGGAAACTAGAAACAAGTATCGGGAGCCTAGTATTTGGTGCCGGAAACTAGAAACTAGCATCGGAAACTAGAAACTAATGTCAGAGACTTGTATCTAGTGCCAGAGACTAGAATCTAGTGCCAGAGACTAAAATCTAGTGTAAGAGACAAGAATCTAGTGTCAAACTAGAATCTAGTCAGGACAAAATCGGTTAATTCTCCCACATTCTCTCTCTCTCTCTTTCCCCTCCCACATGCTTTCTCCTAGCTGCTACAGTATATATATCGCTCCATCCTTTCCATCCTCTGTCCATTTTCTCTGTTCTCTCTCTTCCTCCCGAGGCGGTGTGTAATTACTGTCAGAGGGGGACCCACACAGATCGGTGTGACCTTGGCCACGCCGACAGACCAAGGCCTCTCTGAGCCGCACAGTGTGGTGTTGCTGCTGCCGCCGTCGCACAGCTTGCGCGTCGCTGCCGATTTTAGAGGTGTATTTTCAGCCCTGCTAAATTTACCGGTTTAATTTGAGAGAAAGGAAAGGTTCCGTGAGTGAAGGGGATGCGCGGTGCGTGACGGTTGTTGTACACAGCTTTGTGTGGTGTTTGACAGTTCTAACAACCTGCCCTCCCCTTACTCCTCAAGTCGTTAGCCGAAAAATGATGGTAAGGATAAGGTTGGGACGTCGCTACTGTTTTGTCATGATAAACAAGTGGAGAGTTTAGTTTCTCGTGAAATGGTCCTCCATCCTAGGCAGGGATGAATTGAATTTGTCTATACTTGACCAATGAAACAGTTAGGTAGGCGCGCTCTACTCAGAGTCAGGCTTGTATTCTCAGTAGCTGAAGGGTGCAGATTCTTTTAGATCACAGTAGGGAGGAAATATCCGCACTCACATAAAGTTCATTATTTTTCTTTATTTCATGATATAACACAGCAGCAGCTCTGGCCAGCGCGCCGAAACATGTACGTTTCTCTAGGTATAGACTGCTGTTGTTATATCATGAAATGAAGAAAAATAATGAACTTTATGTGAGTGTGGCTATTTCCTCCCTACTGTTCTATACTTTACCAGACAGACCTGCAAGGTAGGCATCCGATGGTAATTGTGATTATGTAGCCCGACATGACAACAAAGGTCGGACTGTCTTCCTTCATTGTGGTTAGGTCTAGGTTAGTTTGAAGTATAGGACTAATGACTGTCGGACCAATAATGGTGCCAGAACTAAAGCCTGCACTTGTAAAGAATCCATTCACAATCTTATAGCACGCTTAACTCACCAAAAATAGCAGATCTACAATACTACTAAAACTATCTTTGACGAGCGTTCCCCCAGAAAAAAAAATGCCATTTATTTGTAACGGCATGATAATATCGTTAATCACACTTATTTCCACCCCAACAACAAAATGACACAGTATTATTTTCATATCGTCCCACATGCCTAGTAGTGGCGCTGCCAGCGAACGAGTGCCCCGAATCATCTGTCTCTATTTGAACCAGGGGGTGGATGTAACATTTCCCAATTGGGGGGGGCAGGAGAAAATGGTATAGGGGTGTCGCTTCGCGCCACGGGCGATGAAGTCGCACCCATACCATTTTCAGTTACAGGACTTTTATTAAGCAAGTAAAGCATCAATAATAACATCAGTTGTTGTTGAAGTTACAACAGACGCAGCATGCATAAAGCTAAAGGCCTGACTCAAGAGATTTTTCTGTTTTCAATGATGAATGCTGTTGGTAGTTACTGTAGTCTGTAGTAGTAGTAGTGTTTCAAATACTTTTAAATACAAGCACTGAAATATCTTGGGTTGTTTTGCATGCCATCATGTTTGGTGGGGCAATCTGGGCATTTCGGGGGGCATTGCCCCACCCCCATGCCCATGCCTAGATCCACCCCTGATTTGGACAGACCGTGGCGAACCAACCACGTCCTCTCTGTCACCCCGAGTCTCGGCCGACTCGGGGGCCATTCCAGGGTAACATCTCGTCTCTCACTAGCGTACTGGCAGCCATTCAGAGCCTTCCCCCAACAACCCCCCACACTCCCCAAACCAGGTGCCGTTCTGGCTACATCAGGGGCGGATCTAGGCATGGGCATGGTGGGGCAATGCCCCCCTCTAAATGCTCAGTCTGCCCCACCAAACAACAAGATATTTCAAATTAAAGTGCTTATATTTAAAATGATTTGAAACACTACTACTGCTAACTAACTACAGCTGTGTCACCACTAAACCATCATTGAAAACAGAAAACTCTCTGAGTCAGACCTTTAGCTTTATGCATGCTGCGTGTCTGCTGCAACTTCAACAACAACTGATGTTATTATCGATGCTGTACTTGCCTAATAACAGTCCTGTAACTGAAAATGGTATGGGTGCTTCAGCCGCACACATACCATTTTCTCCCGCCCCCCCCCAATTGAGAAATGTTACATCCGCTCCTGGTTCAGAGCCTCCACAACAACCCCCAACGCCCCAAACCAGGTGCCATTCTGTCTACATTATTCACAGTCTACCTTTTACACTCAGCAGCTGTTCCTCACCTAATGATGCTGGACCTCACCGTCCACGGAACACCTCTCTTTCTCTCCCTCTTGTCTGTGTGAGGATTTTCGTTTTGTCATTGTACTTTTTCAATTGCCCTGTTTCTCCGCAATAGTTTGTAGCCGGCTCTGCCCCTTGTGTGTTTTCCTGCTCCTCCACTCTTGTCAGCTGGAAGGCATTGCATTTGTCTCTCTCTCTTCTCCTTCGCTACATCTCCCATTACTTACCAAAACAGTCCAGCCTCCAAGCCAAAAATCACGGCCTCCCCTCTGTGAAAGCTTTTTGCTTTGCGATGGGGGTACACTACACACCCATGACAGCTTAAAGGGACACTTCACCGCTTTTTATTTGAATGTTTAGGACACAAGGAACACTTTATTGGGTGTGTGTAGTTTGTTTTTTGTACATATTTTAGCGATGAGGCCATGTTCATGGTGTAAAAAAAAACAGAAGAAAATGAAGCTCTAAAATAAGACAAAATAAAAATTCAGCACCACTTCTGGATACACTTATGGATCCTAAAGTTTACAACACCTCTATAGGCCCAATTGGCAATAGAAGGTTGTTGTTTAGCCATTTTTACCAAAGACAAAGATAAAAGGTCAGGTTTGACAGTTCAAGGCCAGTTCAAGACACACACACACACCACACACACACACACACACACACACACACACACACACACACACACACACACACACACACACACACACACCACACACACACACACACACAAACATTTCACCTACATCTACTCTTCTGGGGTCACCGACACACAGTATATTTACAGATGGGGTTTGTTGGCAAAATATGTATTTTTAGGGGTCTTTTACTTGAAACGGTTTAAGAACCACTGGATTCATGTAATAACAACAATAATAATAATAAACTTCATTAGTGTAGCACCTTTCATGTTATAAAATGCAAAAAAGTGCTATACCAGGCAGGAGAGGATAAAACACAGACATAAAATTGTGAACAAAAACAGAATTAAGCCAATAAAAGCAATCAGAAAAAAGTATTGGGTTTAAGTACTTTGACACACACACACACGCGCGCGCGTGCGCTCACACACGCAAACAAACACACCCCCCTGTTTGCTATTCTATGGCGCAGCCAACCTCTCATCATAACACGGAGAGCTGGAATTCAACGCTATCGATCTGAATGAGATTTGGAGCGTCACTGTGCATCCTATCGATCCCACAGACATCGGTTAGTGTGTGTGTGTGTGTGTGGGGGGGGGGTGCCTCTGAGTCCAATGAAGACCCACTTGGCATGCGGAAAGGGAAGTGGTCTGAGCTACTTCCTGACACAAATAGTCTTATTACTGTCTTCAATATGAGGAATGATTTTTATCTCCCAAGATACCCTACACACACACTAAAATATAAATCGTATCAAAGGAGTGACGGCAGTATAGTGCTGGGGTCTTCAACGGCGTTGGGGTATCTTTATGAATCACCCACCCTGGGTGCTACTACGCTTTAGAGACTATCAACGCTAGTTGCTGTATTTACAGTCCCCAGTGAAATAAACTTGTGTCTTGACTTGTTCACTCTTATTTTCAGGAAAAAAAAAAAGATTTCAACGAACAAAGCAGTTATAGAAGTGTGCAGAGTGCACACGATTACATCTTTTATACCTTTACAATGGCTTTACCAGCACAAAGACAGGAATAAGTGTTTTTTTGTGAGGCATACATTTTCAGGAGCACCGTGCAGCGATTGGCTGAAAAATGGCGACTGAGGCTATGAACCACCTGAACCCTAGTATTCCGATTCTGGGGGAAGTATGGTCAGCCTTCTTTTGGCGCTGCCTTGAGTTTGTAGGTTGGCTAATTCCACCTAAGACAATAACAAACATACACTTGCCCTTACTCAATCCTGTTTGAAGGAAGGCCCCTCTCATCCTTGGATGAAAAGCTTTCCTCCCAAAGACCAAACTGAAACTTTTTTTTTTTTTTTACCCCAAGGGCTCACTGGGGACAGGGGCAAACTCCTTATATGGTCACCACACACTATAGTAGGGCGTACAAACCAAAAAAAAGAAGAGAAAAATAACGATATTTCAATTAAGTGAAATCACTTACTATACCTTTTTTAATGTTGCAAATTAATGCAACATGTTTTCTCAGTCATTGGTTTCCTTCTTCATCTCTCAGCTCAGAGGGTCCTTGGCCTGAAAAACGTTGTTGAAGACCCCCCTGGCTTAGTGCATATCGAGTCCTTGAAATTGAACGAAGGTTGTGAGAAGACGAAGAACCACTCGATCTAGGTCATCATCAACAAAGACCCCGGGGCCTCCATTTTTCCCCCTCCCTTCCTCCGTCGCATTTCTTGGAGGGAAGTAATGAGTGTTTTGCCGCCCGTGACGGCACAAACCCCATCCACACCTCCGCCGAGGCGTGCGTTATTGCATTAGATCCGCGAGTGCATCTCCGCCAAAGGTCAGCTCACCTGTCTGTTGAGTTGATTTTTTTTTCTTGCCGTTCTCCCTCGTCTTTCTTTCTTTCCTCCCTTCCTTTTTGCCACCGTTGCGTTGCATCCACGGTGCCACACGCCAATGCACTCTACTTTGAGCTAATGTCAACCGCCAAGCGTGATGGGCGTCACGCCTCCATCCGCCTGAATGACACTTGGACTGGCGTGTAGGTCTGCTGCTAATGATGATCAGGGTTCCCGCGGGATCTTAAAAAGTCTTAAAAGCATTGAATTTTACGAATTTGAAAATAATACCTTAAAAAGACTTAAAAAGTCTTGAATTTTTATAT
This sequence comes from Benthosema pterotum, assembly GCA_039105355.1. Taxonomy (NCBI): domain Eukaryota; kingdom Metazoa; phylum Chordata; class Actinopteri; order Myctophiformes; family Myctophidae; genus Benthosema; species Benthosema pterotum. The sequence continues at coordinate 19,725,352 of CM076987.1, forward strand.
CTAGGTCTTACATTTGTAATTTCTATGTGTCATTTCCTCAAAATTGTCATTTGTCAACTGCGTGTTTGGTTTAAATAACGTAGCCAGAAAACTGCGGCGTAAACTTATCAATCATCAAGTAACTGATGATTGATAAGTGAGTCAGACCTTTAGCTTTATGCATGGTGCGTGTCTGTTGCAACTTCAACAACAACAACTGATGTTATTATTGATGCTTTACTTGCCTAATAAAAGTCCTGTAGCTGAAAATGGTATGGGTGCGGCTTCATCACCCGTGGCGCGAAGCGACACGGGTGATGAAGCCGCCCCCATACCATTTTCTCCTGCCCCTCCAATTGGGAAATGTTACATCCGCCCTGGGTATTACGTTTTATATAAATGGACTTAAAAAGGTCTTAAAAAAGACTTAAATTTTACTTTAAGAAACCTGTAGGAACCCTGGATGATGCTGTGGTATGCTGTAGGGCAGTGGTTCACTATTTATTCAGCATTTTAGCCACGGACCGCCATTTGATGTTGAGGTTAGTCTCTTGGACCCAAAACTAAAGATTTTGTCTCCTAACAACATACAGTAGGAGAGATAACTGACAAAATGTTGGTCAAAATAGCAATTCTTCTACATTTTCTAAATGTGTAGATTCTGGAAAATTAAGTAATTCAGATGTTTTAGCATAATTTAATCAGGAGTTACAGATCTATAAGCATCCATTGGGTTACAAACTGTCCATCATTTACCTGGGGACCACCTGGAATCCTCCCGGGTACCACTGTTAGTCGCCAGACCACCATTTAACGTAGTAAATCTCCGTTAAAATACAGAGATATTGGGGCTCTTTGCACAACAGCGACGATAAGGGGAGGGGGCGGCAATGAATTTAGGATTTCTCGCAAGTCAAAAGAGGGGCATTAGCTGCACTCCATTGGGCTCGGTTGGGCCGACAGAGGGAGAGGAGAGGTGTGGGAGAGAGAATGACACCAAAGAAACATTCTTGCCCAATTCCAATTACAGAAACTGGTGATTCGGTAGAAATGGCCTGCTGAGAAGATGGAGAGAGAGACTGGTGGGGGGATTTCACTCTTCTCAAGTGCGAATGCGCCGTTAGTTAAGATATTTTATAGCGGACTCCCACCAGGCCAGACGGCCACCTTCGTTCCCCTTCAAACGGCACTCGACAAGAGAGGCAAAATATCCCCTCGTAAAACTATTCTGAACCTCCGCCTGAATGATAAATGGATTTAAAATTGTCCTGACTGTCCCCTGGGGTACTAAGTATCCTCACTATAAAACATGCAGTGATCCAGTGGTCTCTAGACTGCCTCCCCCTGGCCAGCCGGGGCACCTGATGGATGGGACAGGAACTGGTTGGAATAACTTGTTCCTTCCACGTGCTGCGTGCGTCCAACCAGGGTTTTCCAAAACCAATGTTTCAACTGGTCAACTGAATGGGGTATTAATGGCACACAAGCCATATCACTCTAATTGTATATCTGTCCTTGACATAATCGTTTATCGTTTATCCCAAATCACCAAGACTAATTTGACCTTTTGGGATACGCAAATGAATCGGTGCAGTCTTTTGTAATTTCAAGTACCCCAAATAGCTATGCAAGTGCTTCAGGAACCCTGAGCGCGCTACTCTGAGAGCCACCCAGGGGCGGATGTAACATTTCCCAATTGGGGGGGCAGAAGAAAATAGTAAGGGGGCGGCCTCATCGCCCGTGTCGCTTCGCGCCACGGGCAATGAAGCCGCCCCCATACCATTTTCAGTAGTGTTTCAAATACTTTTAAGTATAAGCACTGAAATATCATGGGTTGTTTTGCATGCCATCATGTTTGGTGGGGCAGACTGGGCATTTAGGGGGGCATTGCCCCCCCCCCCCCCCCCCCCCCCCCCCCCCATACCTATGCCTAGATCCGCCCCTGGAGCCACCCCCCACTGCCCACCTTTAAATCATTTTTTCTGCCCTCACTGCTGTTGTTTCCCACTCCCAGACAATGAAGGGCTGTCCACCGCACACCCTTGCATAATAAACAAAATAGCCAGCGAACTGCAACTCTTCCATATAGCTCCGTCCGCTGGCTCCCTCTCATGTTGTGATTATTTACCCCCTCTGTGGTTTAATGGTTTTAGTAAGCAGCCCTAATAGAATTCACCGCAGCCTTGAGTCGTGCCGCAAAAAAAGGCCACTTGATTCATTGTTTTCATTGGTTCATATCTCCCTCGCCCCATGGGCGGATGTAACATTTCCCAATTGTGGGGGTGGGGGAGGGGCAGGAGAAAATGGCATGGGGGCGGCTTCATCGCCCGTGTCGCTATGCGACCCATACCATTTTCGGTTACAGAACTTATATTAGGCAATTAAGCATGCATAAAGCTAAAGGTCTGACTCAGAGTTTTCTGTTTTCAATGATGAAATGCTGTTGGTTTGGTGGTGCCACAACTGTAGTTAGTAGCAGTAGTAGTGTTTCAAATAATTTTAAATGCAAGCACTTTAATTTGAAATAATATTGGGTTGTTTTGCATGCCATCATGTTTGGTGGGGCAGACTGGGCATTTAGGGGGGCATTGCCCCCCTGCGCATGCCTAGATCCGTCCCTGCACCTCCCCAACCAGCCACCCACCCCAAATATCTGCACCCACACACCTTAATATAATCAAATGTGATCACAATCGTCCCCTGAGAATTGTCCTCTCCCTCTCTCTCTGCTCCCCTCTACCCCAGGGCTGAAAATTGTCCTCTCCCTCTTTCTGCTCCCCTCTACCCCAGGGTGGTTTGGGGACCACCAGTGGTCCTTGAGAGGGTCCCAGGTGGTCCCCAGGCAAAATGATGGAAAGTTGGTTAAGATGAAACCAAATGGACCCTTGCAGGTCCATTTGGTTTCATTTTCACACTCTCAAGAGTTAAAATATTCATCTGAATTAGCACTATTTAATTCTAGTCTACACTGTTTTGTTTGCAAAATCCAGCATGGAATTGTGAACAAAACCAAAGGAATTCTTTAGTTGCAGGTCTTTGGGGCTAAAATGTCATCAAATGGTGGTTCGTGGCTCAAATGCTGAATAAATGGTGGTCCCTGGTGTCAAAAAGGTTGAAAACCCCTGCTCTAACCCCTTTCTTTCTTTCTCGCTTCCGTGCAGATCTGTCTTCCTCTCTCCTCTCCTAGTTCTCTTTCTCCTCAGATCTCTCTTTCTTACTCTTTTTGTCTCTGTCTCCTAATAGCTCCCTCTTAATTCCACACTAGGTCCGCACACAATGTAATTATATTTGATTTACAAACAGCTGCAGCCATAATGGTGCATAAACAACTTACAGATGTAGGGGGGGTGGGTGGGGGGTGTTTGAGAGATAAAACTGGACCACTGCATCCAACACCTTTGTTTATTTATTTATACTCTTTATACTGGCATTGCAGACAAATTGGGGAAAAAAAAAAAAAAAAAAACGTAATTAAAGTAATCCCCTATTCATCAAAATAAACATATTCCCTATAACCTGCGCAGTTATGTCACCGCCCCTGTTCCAGAAGTGGATTTACCATTCACTTTCCTGACAGACTTTTCGAAAATGGTTAGTAAAAACACAATTGCACCACGGACAAAA